>JAFEMH010001945.1:0-282500 GCA_022495995.1 Adenophora triphylla var. japonica | reverse complement strand
CACTAAACCCTAAAAACTTACCTTTCTTTACAGCCCCTTCTTCTCCATTGTCGGTGTAGGAAGTAGGTTCTAAGGAGGATCTGAACGGTAGAGCTTTCAGTAGGCGTTACACACGAACCACCAAAGAGGAATGAGAAGGAGGAGCGAAAGTAGGGACAAGTCAGGAAGGGAAGAACAAGTATTGCGGAAGCGGTAGGGCATGTACGTTACTGTTGCTGACATCGATATCTGAGCCGGGTATTTATAGTGGTCAGAGCTTGGCAGCTCCGTACCACGCACATGACAGATCACGTGCTCTCCGTACCGCAAGGTGTCGAGCCCTTATTCGCGGGTTCGTACGGAGCGGTATAATCATGCCGCGTGTCCCTAGTGGGGACCAGTCCCGCAATTTCCCTTTTTTGTCCTGACTAGGCCACGTGGAGTCCCTCAATTGGGTCACATGGCAAGTTCCACTACTCTATCCTCCAATCCACAACTCCTTGATGATTCCCAAAATAAGCGGTAGAAGAGTTCCCATTGACCTTGTTCAATCAATGGAACTAAGCTTCCGCTACATATAGCGGAAGATGATGTTTCATTTCCTCAATACTCATAATTAAAAGTATAAGACTGATTGCACATGCGGTAGCACGTGCACGGTATTTACGGAACATGTCCTACATTAGTCCCTCTGTGCGGGAGATTTCTCTAGAAATTTCCCGGACATAAGCAGTTTCGTAAATTCTTATTTTGCGGAACATTCTCGTGAGTTCACACGATATGTTGTGCGGATTACTTCCGCAAAGCCTTGAGAACTGTGCCGGTGCATTTAATGTGTCAGTCGTAATCATTACTTTGTCAGGCGGAAATGTCCTTTCATATTCCTCACTATATATATATAAGTGCTCCACTCGTCATTTACTACTTTTGGCCCTTGAGACAAGTTGCGGGTTGGTAAATCGAGTTTGCGGTTGAGCTTCATCAGTTAATTTGGTTTCTTTCCTTTTGACTTGTCTTCTGTTCCGCACAATGTCTTTGGTTGAGGGCAACCGCAGAAGTGAGGAAGGAGATTCTTCAGAGAGAGAAAAAGAACATAATTCCGCAATGGGTTCCTCTCCCGGTTCCGCTAACTCTGGGAGTTCAAGTAACAGCGATGAATTTGAATCCCCTACCCCAGAGGGTAAAGCTTCTATATGGAGACCCTATGGTTCTGCAAACGATGTCGGTGTGGAGCTAATCAATACTAGAACCCACGAGGTTCCGCTACCCCCTTCTGTTAATCTATTCAAGATGGCTCCTTTCTTTGGTCCCGCTGATATGTTCTGGGATGAAGCCGTATGTCAGTGTCCGGCCCGCATTAACCATGGTAAGACTATGGGAATTGTTAAGGAGGTTTCCTTGAAGGATTCTAAAAAAGTAGGTTATCGTAGGCTTTGCGTACGAAAATAGAAAGGGGGATATCCTACGGTCCATTGGTACCATTGTTTGCGGTTCCGCAAAGGTAGCTCGTGGGCGGAATTTGGACTAGAGATGTTTTAGGTAATGAGAGCTACGTCTCAATTCTTAAAAATAGTGGCATATACGAATGCATAAGAGCTTGCCAAAATCTAACTGTGGCCAAGAATTTTGATCATTTGTGGACTCTGCTTTCTCGTTGGGATACGAAAAATCATACTTTCATTGCAAGTCAGGGTGAGTTTACCATAACTCTGGAAGATGTGGATTTGCCTTGTATGGTTTAGAAGTTCTTGGGGATGAGCCTCTTGAAAAATTTATGTACGCGGAGGAGGGATTGAGAGTAGAGGCTCTGGAGGATATCCGTAAGATTTGCGGAAAAGAAATTAAGGGTCGTAAGAATGATTGGAAAGGGTGGATCTTAACTGGTTTGGCGTTTTTGATAAAGCCGGTACATTTACTCCATGCAGATAAGAAGGATTGAGCATTATCTAGAAGCCTACTTATCTATGTTTTTGACGTTGTTCCTTTTTCCTAGGAAAACCTCATGATGGGCCATATGAGAGGAATTTTGTGTATCTTTGTGAAGGGTTTGCGGAGTAAGAAATTGCCCGATGGGCCCTTTGTTTTTGGGAATCTTTATGCTCGATTTGATAATCTTGCGGAGGCGATAGCAGATCATGTTGGAAGGTATTACGTTCGTGCGTTCTTACTGTTCCGTTTCTTCATATGTTCCTTCTTGAACATTTTGAAAAGTTAGGTGTGCGGGAGGAGGTGTATCTTTGGGCCGGGGGGAACATTAGTCCCTCGGTCTTGGACTTGGATGAATGTGAAGTTCAACACTGGTCTTCTTGAACTTATTGATCGTGAAGATGAGTTTTGCTTCCGCCCTTATGGAAAGGTTCCATTAAATACAATTTCTCTCAATTGGTACCGCAATCTTGGAGTCAATGCGTGGAAGTATTTGAGTTTAAAGATGGGAGTGCTGCGGAAGGGTAAAGAGAGTGAATTCCACTATTATTGCAAACATTCTTAGGCTTGTCTTCTGCTTTGAATGAACTGGAAGTTGGATCTGTAAGATATAGCCCTGAAAGATGTGCTTTGCAGTGTGGTTATGATTTGGTTTGTGCTGGGTTGGCTGATGATATATATTTGGATTTTGATGATTCCTGCAAGCGGTTTTGTTATCCTGGTGGCTTTTCACAAGTCTTTGGAAGGCATGGGAGTAAAAGTTATCCACGATGCATTATGGGTGGGTTGAGGACTATGCAAGCGCGGGACTTTTGGGTGCATAGCTTGAAATTAATGCGGAAGTTTATGAATGGAGCGCCTCGTGCTCTTGTGGAAGAGCCAATTTGGAGAAATGATTTTTATCTCAGCTGTTGCGGTGTTGTTTACTCTGGCCCCTTGTCTTCGTACATTAAAGAAGGTTCGCTGAAAATTCCTCAATTTGGTTGCTTAGAGGAATGCAAGGAACGCCCGAATTAAAACTTGGGAAGCGAAAGAAAGGTTGGGAAAGGAGTTATGAAGGATAAAGAAAAGATGGATCAGTGCGGAAGAAGAAGTTTCTGTTGGGGTTGAAAAAATATTGAAGGTATTATGCTTCCCAATATTTATTTGAAGTATCTTTTGGGTGTTCAGTGATTCACGATTTTCTTTCTGCCTTGTTCAATTCAGGGGAAACAACAAGCAAGCAAGAGTTTGGCTGAGGAACCTTCGGAAGAGAGCAATTCTGAGGTATATCTAGGCCTTATAATAATATTATTATTATTATATATAAATTTTTATTTCGAAAAGAAGAAAAAGGTATTATGCCTTCTAAAGAAATTTCTCTGTCTTCTCCCCACCTTCTTTTTTTTATTTACTTTCAGCAAGAGGAAGCTGAGAGTCAAAAGAAAAGAAAAAAGAAAAGAAAGGAACGGATTGCGGAAGGGGATACTGGCAGAAAAGATAATATTACTACCGATAGTGCGGGAGGAAAGAATGAGAAAGAAAAAATGAAGAAGGGAGGGAGGACGGTGCAGAGGGTTGATCGTCTGGATAGTTGCTCTCATTCTCAGTTTGTAAGTTGGGTTTAACGAAAGATAGCATCTCCTTTTCTTCGTTTTTTTTTTTTACTAATTGTAGGTCCTCTATATATATATATATATATATATATTTTTTTTTTAAATACGGCAGAAAGTAGTAAAGAGGAAAAGAAAGGTTGATGAAGAAACTGCGGAAGCTTCAAGCCCTACCGGGAAGAAGAAAAAGAAGGATGTCATTATTAAGAAAAGAAAAACTCCCTTAAGGCAATCCCAAAGACTCCGGAAGGTAAGTCTTTTATTTAGGAATTTCCTGCACACGTTTTTAAGGGCTTGGTGCTAAAGAATTTTTTTTTTACACATGTGTATGAAGCAGCGTTCATTTGTGGTGCGGTCTAGTGGAGTAAGCGAAATACCTATTGATTTATCGGGGGATGATGAGGAAGCGAACGTTGATCCTATCTCTAATGCGGGTCTTGGTGCTCCGGACGCACCCTTGGGTAAGATGTTTTTTAGTACGATTTCCCCGCAGCTTCCTCCTTTTTCGGAAGGTTCAATGCGTCCTATATATTTATCTGAGTGCGGAGTATGGATTGACCCACGGACTTCTTTGTCCATATCTACCCCTGCAGATGCTGCCGCTATTTTAAAAGAGAAAAACCAAGTTGTTGTGTATGGCCAAGCTGGTAAGCTGGTTGGTGGAGCTGCGGAAGAAAATTTGATGGGCAACGTTACCCATAGTATTATTGATCAGCGGCTACAAAAGAGTAGTTTGATGGAAATGTTTGAAGCTGCATCATCTAAGCGTCATCCTTCTGCGGGATTAAATGAGTACGGTAGTATGATAGCAGACCGTAATGTCATAAAGGACTTTGATCGATCCTGAAAGTTTTAGTGAAGCGGTAAGGCTTGGTGATGATGCGGAAGAAATCGAACCCGGCTTTGTGAAGTCGTTGAGGCATAAGCCTTTAATGTTGAAGTTAATGACAAAGTTGTTCAGTGAAGCTACCGTGGGCTGGATAATGTTGATATTGAGAACGTTCACGTTTTACCCGCGGAAGATGTTGAGATTGTGAATGAACAAGATTACGAAAACCTTGCGGTAAATGAGCATGATGCAATCTTTGGTGCTCAATTGTGATTATGGATGAGCATAACGCTAATGTTGGTGCCCAATTGCGGTTATAGATGAGCATGATACCATGGTGGTGCTGGCCCGATGTTTTGGTTAACGTGCTTGTGCAGCCTGAAGTAGATATGTGAATTGCGGATATGCAAGATCCTAACAATTCTGCGATTGCGGGACGTGATACCAAAGCTGGTGATCAGTCCGCGGGTTTAGGTGGACTTACGCTGTCCAATATTGAGATTGAGATTGGGGATATGGGAGATCACGCCAACCTTATGAATGCTGAGCATGATATCAAAGCTGATGATCATACCACAGGCTTAGACGAAGGGCTTAAGCTGCCGCAACGTGCTGGGGGAAATTTGAATGTGCAAGGCTGCAGCAATCCCGCGAATGCGGTTGTTGTGGAGAGTTCATCTGACTCTGGTAATAAGATTGGTGATGCAGCAGTGGAAATAGTTGAGGAAACTTCATGTGATGAAGAAATCAATTCAACTTTTGCGGATAAGGCTGCTTCATCTCTTGCTATGCGAGTGAACGAGAAGAAGGCAAACGACTTGCGGTTGTAGAAGACAAAGAAAAAGAACTTGTTGATTTCAGGAGAAAAGGTATTGCGGGCATTGCAAGTGCATTTGGTACGAAAGTGGTTACTGCGGAGTTTATTCCCCTGACTGCGGGAGATGGGGAAACTTGGCGCGGTTTTCATGTTGGTCAAGAGAATGCGGATCGATTGAGGAGTTTACAGAAGACTATTCCAGATTTTTTTTCTAATGTATGTTGTGCTTCCTCTAAAAGAGTGGTTCATGTAATGCGGGTCTATTGGCATCGAACTTGGTTTATTTTGAAAACAACGATTGAATCAAATGGAAGGTGAGTTGCTCCGCATGATGAAGGATGAATTTAAAGATTTGGAGCGTGATGGTTTTTTAGTTGACTGGGCTTTTGAAGAAATTGACCGCGCTCTTAAGTTTCCCATAGAACAGGAGATGAATCGTCTTGCGGAAAAGGAACGCGGCCTTGAGAAGGAAGTAACAAAGCTGCGTGCTACTGTTACTGGTTTTAAAGAAGAGATAGAGGATTGTAAATCTCGAATTGCGGTATGCAATCAACAACTTGTTTTTGCGGAAGAAGAGCTTCTTGGTAAAGAAGTTGAACTTAATCAACTTAGGTCAGAATTAGAGCTGCGATCCCGCATGCTGCTTGATGCATGATAAATACTATCTTTTGTAATGAACATGACTTCAAAACTTCTTTTGTTGTGGTATGTCCTTTGAACAATTTGCTCTTATGTAACTAATTATGCGGTAAACACTTGTGTTCGCATATGCTATGTTTTAAAATGTTTGGATGTTTCCCGTATGGTATTCTTCCCCTTTTTTTTTTTTGTGTGAATGCAAGTAATAATGAAAAAAAAATAAAAAAAAGAAAAACTTTTGAGGGAATTTCATGCATATATTGATAGTAGAAACGGAATATTGAGTACAAAGCTGTAAACTCAACATTGTTTTTCACAAGATTGATACCAGCAATGAAAGCTCTGGTACAATACAATTTTAGGAAAATAGAAAACTCTTTAAGTAATAAATACTTCTATATAGCGGAAGCTAGGATTGCTATACGTAGAATAGCGATCTTAGGAATAAAACCGCTTGAGCCATTTTGCATTTAGGGGTGGGAGCATCTTGCCTTCATTGTTGCAATCTATAGTATCCAGATTCATTAGCCTCTTCTACCTTGTATGGGCCTTCCCATTTCGGGGCAAATTTAGGAACAGAACCTCCGCGAATGATTTGGGGGGCTGCTTTTAATACTAGGTCCCCTACTTCAAACGTTCTTGGCTTTACCATCATATCATAAGCGCGGGAGATTTGGCGGGAATAAGTTTGGAAATTCTTGCGCGCTACGTCCCTCCTTTCATCGATAACTCCAAGCTGAATTGGCACGATGTCTTGCGCTGAGCCTGCTTTGTAAGCTGACACGAGTGAAGGGACGACGATTCCGCGGGTAATATTGCTTCAGCGCCGTATACTAATGAAAAGGAGTATGTCCTGTAGCTTTCCTCTTGCTTGTTACGTACGCCCGTAATACCTCGGAATCTTATCATCCCGTGCGCCGGGAAAGTCCTCCATGACTTGCTTAGGATTTTGATAAGGGTCTTGTTGGTTGCCTCTGCTGCAGATTACCTTGGGGTATGAAAGTGTGGAGAAATGATGATGAATCCCGTATTTTAGCGTGAATCTTGAGACACGGCTATTTGAAAATGGCGTTAGTTATCCGAAATGATTTGCTTTGGAATACGAACTGCATCTGATATACTCCCTCATAAAGTTAAAAGCGCCCCTGCGGTAGCGTTTTTGATGGGATGGCCTCGCTCCATTTAGTGAGCAGTTCCGTAGCTCTTAGGATCCATATTCTTCCTGGAATGTGGTATTATTTTCCCGATGAGATCGAAAGCCCGTGTGGAACGGATAAGGTGCGGAAAGAGAATGCTTGATGCAGTGGGGCATGAATCAAATTTCCGTGAACTTGGCACGTTTTACATTTGCGGACAAACTACGTGCTATCCTTTTCCATAGTTGTGATAATATCCCTTGATTAAGATTTGATCTAACAACTTAGCTCCCCAATATGTGCGGGGGCATGCGCTTCTTTCAAAATCACCGCGGCTTAGCGCTATCTACCTTTGCATCGAGTAATGTTCCACTTGTATCCTTGCACATATAACTTTCCATTGAGCAGCGGAATCGAAAAGCTCTTCTTTTAATAACCTCGGCCTCATTTACATTGGCGGGGAGGGATCCTTCTGAAGGTAATCAATGTAAGGGTGGCGCCCGATCACGAACTCCCTTGTCTGACGAGGCTTCAGCTGGAGAGATAAAGTGCGACAATCAATACGGTTTGCTTGGATTTTGCGGAATCCAGAGCCATATCCGGCCTGATAGTAACCACTGCCTTTGAATCCGCTATAGAGGGGTAAATCTACGTCGCGCAAGTTTGCTCGTGTATTTGACCCAACTGAACTTTGCTTCTTTTGGTCTACAGCGGGATAATGGCCCTCTGGATTGCGGAAATCTGACGCCCGTTCTTCGGGTAGTATTTTGCAATTCAAGCAAATCTTTGCGTTCTTCGTTGCTCTTGGTGATTATTTATTGGTCATGATCTATCATCTCCTCTTCCCCAAAGAACTCGTTCAAATTAGTTGGGGATCTTTGCTTCTAACACCGCAATTTGAGCCTCTTCTTTTCCATAACTATCTTGGATCCCAAAGTTGCTAGAGCATCAGGATGCACATTCTTGGTTCGCGGTTGCTTCTCGGTTGTCACATCTTCGAAATAATCGATCAATTCTTTGCACCGTAGTGCGATATGGGGCTAAATTGATGTGTTGTAAGTGAATTCTCCACTTACTTGCTTGACTATTAAGTTGGAGTCTCCGCAATAATGGTCGACTTGTATGCTCCCCTTTTTCTTGCTTGAATCAATCCCAATACTAGTGCCTCATACTCGGCCTCGTTGTTTGAGCAGGGAAATGCTAACTTATAAGCCTTTGCGTAAACCGGTCCCTCGGGGAAGTGAGAACTACGCGCGCCTCCATCTTTCGCGGTAGGCGGCAGTCGAATTCCAGCGTCCGCCATTCTTGTTCATCGTAAACTTCCGCTCTCGCTTTCCCATGGCAACTCTGAGCTGGAGGCTCGTAGATCCAGCTTGGGAAGAAGATAGTAAATCTGCTAAAGCTTGGCTTTTACGCTTTTGGAGTAGTGCGTCTAATATCATATTCGATAGGATTAAGAACCACTTTCTTTGCTCTTCCAACGATCTTGACTTAGACGGGAGGAAACGGATGGGATCATGACAGTGATTATTTCTCTTACGGAAATGCCAGAAATAATGCCGCAACTTTTGAACTACGAAGATTAACGCCCAGCAATGCCTTTCTAGTTTGGTTATACCGAACTTCCGCGCAGAGATTACTGCGCTCCGAATAATAAATTGGCTTTTCTCCATCTTGATCCTGTGCCAACAAGGCTCCGATGGACCTTGTAGTGGAGGCTAAATACAGTAAGAGTGGGGAACCTGGTTGCGGTGCTACCATAGTGTTGACAGAACTAAGGGCTCATTTAACTTTTTCGAAAGCTTCTTGATGCCTCCCTTCCCATCTGAAACTTGTTCGGACCTTTAATAATTCCATTAAAGGATATCCAACTTCCGCAAGTGCGGGAATGAAACGCCTCATGTAGGACGCCTTGCCCGGGAAGCTCTTGAGTTGCTTTTGGTTCCTTGGCGCCGGCGTTGAGAATCTTGCTACGCTTCTCCGCGTCTACTGGATACAGCTGCGATCCTGATATGACCTAGAAATTTTCCTTTAGTGCCCCCGAAAACACATTTCCTTGGATTTAATTTCAGCCGGTATCTTCTGCGTCTTACGAAGACTTTCCGCATGAATCCTCCCGAATGCGAGGATTCCTTCCGAGATTTTACCACTGAAATCATCCATGTAAAACTCTCTTATACCGTAGTGCATGTCATGGAAGATTGCCGTCATTGTCGTGATACGTGGCACCGCGTTTTTAACCCGAATGGCGTAGTGTGAAATAAAAATTACGAATGGAGTCTGAAAGCGGTCTTTTCGGCATCCGCGGGATCCATTTTAATTTGGTTATAACCCTTATAGCCATCACACATTGAGTACGTCTCATTGCCCCGTCGTTGCATCAATCAAAGCATCATAGAGGGAAGTGGGAATTCATCCTTAGGGCGAGGCCCTATTTAAATCACGAAAATCTGACAAATGCGAATCTCATCCGCTTGCCTTTTGTTGACAATCACCGTATGTTACCTGTGACGAAGTTGGATGTTCGACTAGTACGATAAGTCCCATGATGATCATATGTTCAGTTTCGCTTTGATTTTAATTTCCAATTCCGGTTTGTAAACAGGGAATTTGTTGTACGATAGGCTTTGCCATTGGGTGCACGTGCGGCTTGTGCGTTACTACCGCGATATCAAGCCGGTCATTTCATCGTAACTCCGTGCAAAGACATCTTTGAATTCGGTCGAAAGGCGATAAAGCGCTTTTCTTTGTGACAAGCTTAAGTCGTAGATATCGAAATAGGTTGACTAATGTCTTTCCCAATTTACTTCTTTGAACTTATGGACTGAGGACGCGGTTCATCCCTTAATTCGGCGGGCTCGTCTTGATTATACCAGCTCCCTTCACTCCCTTGTTTAACCATAACATAACATTCGTGGGGGTCGTCCCATGGCGTGGGGAATTCCCCGCGTCGTAAATTGAGTATACATTACTCGGCCATACGGTAAGCAAACCCGCTTGCTAGTTCCCATTGTTGGCTAGTGCATCTTTCTCTTGGTATCGCTCGATTTTGCGGTTACTGAAGAGAATTGAGGTCTGCGAAGGCGCTCTTCCGCAAATTAATCATAAAATAATGCGTCATTAAGTGGGCCTCCATTCGCGAAAAAGGCCGGATGGAAGGCTCTAAAGTGATCTGTTTACCCCCAACAATTCCCTTTGCTTGTGATGTAGAGTGGATGGAATAATTTTATCTTTGATGAAGCGAAGCCCTTCCAATCAACAAGCGATAGGTCGTATCGCATTAATAACGTGAAACTTTGTTGAAGTCCATGCAAACTCCCAATGCTCGAAAGGGATGATGACGGACCCGATGGTATTAACTATGTTTGCTCAGAAGCTGTTATGGCTATCCATGTTTTTGCAAATCTTCTTCTCCAAACGGCCTTCTTTGAAAGTGGCGTATGGGATGACATTCGCATGAGACCCGTTATCGATAAGCGCCCGTCTAAAGCTTCGACCCATGTATTTCCGCGATAACATAAAGAGGCCTATTATGCGGATGTTGACCCTCATATCGGCGTACGTGAAAACGATTTCGGAAGCTTGACTCCTTCGGCTTCTGCTCGAAGAACCCCCTTCCGAATGCATGTGGTGATCATTGTCTTTTGCTACCTTAATCGAGCTCTTGTGGCTTCCCGAAGCGAGCCGCCGCGTCGAATCAGAGTTCGAAAAGAAAATGCGGAATTTTGGAGTAAACTGCAGTGATTCCGCTATAGTTGCGTCATCAGTGGTGGGTCAGAGCTACCAGGCAATAATGCGGCTTCCTGAATAGTGGTTGGCAACTCGAATACGGATGCCATGTTAATGGACTTTTGCTTTCCATTGTCGTGAGAAGGTAAAGGGTTGGTCAGATACATTATTATTTCCTCCTTCCTTGTCAAGCTCCTTTTTCAAATCGGTTAATCACTTTTTCAGCGATTACAATCCTGGAAGAATGGGTAACCCTTACGTGAAAATGGCGATAGTCTTTGTGTTTTGACATTCTTTGCGGTAGGCTCGTGATTTATTGGAGGCAACTTCACATCCCAGCTGTGCGCCGTGTTCATGAAAGTATCCAGCACTTGCGGCGTCGGAAAAGGAAATCGGGGGCTTCTTGGAACATTGTTTAGTCATTCTATCATCCATTGAAGGGTCTTTTGTGCAGGAGATTCGCTACCGCTACTTCCATTGGTCTCTTGTTAAACCTTTGATACTTCGAGCTATCCCCCTATCTTGCCCGCGGTAGACGAGAGGTACGCGGCTCTGCTACGGTTTTGAGCACCAAGTGCGCGGCATCCGCTAACTCTGAAACGTCTTAAATTTGTGGATGGCTAAGAATTGGCGGTAGGTCTCATCCATTGCTTGGGCCTTGCAATCTTGGACAAGCTCATCTTCGTCTTGGGTCTAACTAGGTCGAGATCTTGCGGAAAATCTCTTAACGAAATCCACGGGCTTTTCTCACGGCTTCGAATCTCGCGGGCGACTTAAACATAGTGAGCTCTTCTTGGGCGTAAAAGAACTTAGCATAAAAATGTCGGGTCGGCTCATTGAAATCGTAAATGTCATCTTTATACGAAACGGTAAAACCAGTGTATGCTTTTCGGTGAGGGAGGTGGGAAACTCCCTTGAGCCTGGCTAACTTGCTAGCGTGCGGCCCAGGGTCTCCAAATATCGTTGGACATGCTCATGAGGATTAGACTCTTCCCAGTATACTTGGTGAACTCACGGTGTTTGTATTTCTCGGGGTAAGGGCGTAATGTCATCTTGGATATAGTTTCCCAGCGGAATGGTCGGATGACACTGCGGTATTGCTGCGGGACGAAAAGAGTGTTCTCGCTTGTTCAAATGTTAACAAGCCAGATGATGGGGTGTTTACTTGCGGGGGAATAGTGCGGTTCTCCAGGGGGTCTTTGCTTTGACTTCTAGCAGTCGTCATCATCAATGCAAATGGGCTCAGGACCAATCTTAGCTTTTCCTTTTGCTGCCTCCCTTGCGTCTGCGGCCTCCTTGCGGCTTGGGCTTTTTCTCTTTCAAGGGTCTCGATCCGCTCTAGAAGTGCCTTTTGATTATTGTAGAGCAGCTGAAAGTCAGCTTGGGTAATGGGAAGGTTAGGTTGAACCAGGAGGGTGCTTTCGTCTGATTCTGTTTCAACAATGGGTGCATCATTAATTGGGTTTACTTGCGGTTCAGGTGGGGGTTGGGTTGTTCTGGAATCGCCGCCTGCTTCCGCATTCCTAGCTGCGGCTTTCTTTGATGGTGCCATGTGAATACCTCCCATTTGTGGTCACGAAATGTAGGAAGTAGGTTCTAAGGAGGATGCGAACGGTAGAGCTTTCGGTGGCGTTACACACGAACCACCAAAGAGGAATGAGAAGGAGGAGCGAAAGTAGGGACAAGTCAGGAAGGGAAGAACAAGTATTGCGGAAGCGGTAGGGCATGTACGTTGCATTGCGACATCGATATACGAGCGGTATTTATAGTGGTCGAGCTTGGCGGCTCCGGTACCGCGCGCGTGGCAGATCACGTGCTCTCCGTACCATGAGGTGTCGAGCCCTTATTCGCGGGTTCGTACGGAGCGGTATAATCGTGCGCGTGTCCCTCGTGGGGACCGATCCGCAATTTCCCTTTTCGTCACGACTAGGCCACGTGGAGTCCCTCGGTGGGTCACGTGGCAAGTTCCGCTACTACATCCTCCAATCCATGACTCCTTGATGATTCCCAAAATAAGCGGTAGAAGAGTTCCCATTGACCTTGTTGATCAATGGAACTAAGCTTCATTACATATAGCGAAAGATGATGTTTCATTTCCTCAATACTCATAATTAAAAGTATAAGACTGATTGCACATGCGGTAGCACGTGCACGGTATTTACGGAACATGTCCTACAGTCGGTAAAAAAAAAAAAGGCTCCCACACTTCCTTTTACAAAATTCTCTATTCAAGTTTACTATATTGCGTTAAAGATCAAATATGGATGGAACAACACCTGATGATCAAGGCGTAAATGTAAGCATTTGAACACTCCAATGGTTTTTGCTTTGTCTTCAAAAAAAATTAAAAAAATTCATCGCGCCTACGGTTCGGTTAGTAGTTGCCGAACATATTTGGATTGTTTGGTAACTATTGACCGAACAATCAGTGCCGACCGAACATTGGAATGGTGTTCAACCAATATTGGCCGAACATTTGAACGATGTTCAGATAGTTTTGGCCGAACATTTGAATAATGTTCAGACAATATTGGACAAACATTTTAAACCGTATTAAACATCGGTGGTTAAATATTTTGAAATTGTTCAACCAGATGTGATCCCTTTTGAAATTGTTCCCCACTCTTTTTTGAGCAGTACACATGTAAGGTAACTTTTTTTTGATACATGAACAAATCAAGTTTTTAGGTGATAATGGGGTGGATACTTTGTTATGTCGGTGTTATTTGAGATCGGTATACGAACCTCCTTGTCCACATGAGCTTACGGATTATATCAGATTGGGGGATCTCATCCCACTTAATAATGTTCATGCTTTTTTGCGGAAGTTAGACGCCTTGCCGATTACATGGCCTAACGGTGGCTTTCAACATAACGTTCGTGATCGATATAAAGAGTGGAAGAATAATCTTGATACGAGATTTGAGGCCGCTCCACAGTTGCAGAAGACTTTAATTGTGAGAATTGATGTAATTTTTAACGTTATTTTACAAACAATATATTATTTTGATACTATGTTGTTGGCAATATGTTATTTGAATGCTAGTTTTATATTTATGTATTTGATTAATTTGATATTTTGGTTTATTTGGATTAATTGTTATTTGAACGTTTGTGTTTGTGTGAACTAGTTGTTCGTACTTATGTTGGTTCAGACCACCCGATTAAGTACTGTTTGGCCACATATGGCCGAACATAACTAACATGTTTGGTCAATGATGGTCGAACATGGACAAAATGTTCGGCCGAACTTATGCAACATGTTTAGCTGGTATCTGCCGAACCTGAAAAGATGTTTGACAGGTATCCGCCGAATATATGCAAATTGTTTGGAAGGTATCTTGCCGAACAGATTGTAAAAAACCTGCATTGTCTGTGTTGGTACGTGTAAGTGGGTGGGTGTGATTGTATTTTGATAGTTTAGGGGAGTGTTTATTGAGGGGTTTAAAAGGGTAAAATAGTAATAATGGTGGTGTAGTATTAATTTTTATAGGTAAACTCAGTAATGCGGGGATATTAAGTACTTGTGCGGGGGTGAATAACAATTGTGCGGGGGTGAATAACAATTATCTTGCTCTTCTCTTTTATCTTGTTTCAAAATCAGCTAAGCATAAAACCAACCAATATGGAGTTAATTCACGCTAAATTAGTCAGTTCTAATCCAATTGGACTAAATGCTGAAGTATCAAAAACCCCAAACAAAATATTCAACCCTTGAATCAAATCCACTTCAACCAGACAATTAACAGCAAAATTACCAAATCCTTAGCACTCACAGACAAAGCGTAAAATTCAGGAGAAATGAACATAATTAAGTAGAATAAACTTACAGATTGTTTTCATCAGCAGATGCAGATGAAGCGTGTCTATCTATCGACATGATTTTCTCGTGGGTTCCTGGAAAATTCAGATTAATTTCGACCAATTCGGGATGTAATTAAGATCACTGATATCTACAATACTACTAGATTGAATCACTGAAGAAGAATAAAGAGAGTTACGATCCCAGAAACTAGAAAAGTGAACTGGGTTCTATAACACAGGGCAAAAAAAAAAAAGCTCATCAGGCCATTTCTAGGTTTCAATTCTCATGATGATTAATTATGAGTCTTAATATAAGTATTAAAATAAACACTCATACATTGGGTTTTTCCGAAATAATATAACCACTTTGTCTCATTATAAATTACACACTTTGTCTCTTTCACACACTTAAATTGTGAACCTCATTTCATTTGTCAATTTTACTCACTTTTTTCTCACACATTTAAATTTAAATAGTGGATCCCACTTGTAATACTCACTCATTTCTTTCCTCTCACAACCCTTTTCTCACTCATTGTTTTTCTTAACTAGTAACACACGAGAAGAACACTTTTTAAAATTTACGTTAAACAATCAAAAAAGTTCAATTATTTGATTAACATTTATTTTTCACGGTTATGATCTTAATTAAAGATGATACTTTACTTTTAGAATTTTGAAACTTGAAATTGCGCTAAATATTGTTTTGGTACTTGTACAATCTTAAACCTTACTAAAATAAGGTAGGTTCACATCATTCACATGAAAATCATGAATCCATAGATATGGCTTCACACTGCAGAAAACTCAAAAACTGAATAAATATTACAACCAAAAACCGAATGTCATGAAAAGTGCTAAGCCTCACAGAATATGCCAATTAAATTTTCATAATTCAATGACCAACAAAAAAAAAAGACAAAAGTTAAGTTGTTTTCAGCCAAAATACCCAAATATAAGTTTTTTACAACCAAAATGAAAAAGTTGTTGAAATTACTCTTTCGTCAAATCTATGACCCTGGTGTCAATCTTCTTAGGTTTAATTCATTGATTCCATTGGAGCCTTGCAGACTTTCTAACTCTTGGACGTTGAAGTGGACTGCATTGTGCTTGACCTTCAACAACATTTTCATTCAGTACCTAATAAAGACACAACATTAGTGCATAAATACTAAAAGTACTGAAAATAAAATATAGTGCAAGTGGAGTCTCTTTATAACCTCATTTGCAGCCACAAGTGTATTTGCCTCTTTCTCATGTAAAGCATGAGACAAATCCTTCAATAACATATCACAATCATTAATTAAAAATTTATATTCAGGAATTACTGGAACAATTTGTTTAACCAAATGACATCCTCGCTTGTTATGTCCACTTTTGTTGCACAAACTACATTTTTTTGTTCTTGTGCCATGTGATCCTTCCACTTCAACCTGCAACAAATAATAAAAAAAATTATAAATAACAACACAGTTAAGATACCAACAAATTATAACATGATAACATAAATAAAAATTGTTTACCTCAATACCATCTCGTTCTTTACCCAATGGACATCCCCTTTTGTTATGTCCAATTTTGTTGCACAAACTACATTTTTTTGTTCATGTCCCATGTGATCCTTCCACTTCAACCTGCAACAAAAAAAAAGTATAAATAAGAACACAGTTAAGATACCAACACATTATAAGATTATAACATAAATTTAAATTGTTTACCTCAATACCATCTTGTTCTTTACCCAATGGACATCCCCTTTTGTTATGTCCACTTTTCTTGCACAAACTACATATATATGGCCTTGTCCCATGTGAGGCTTCCCCTTGAACCTTAAACAAAAAATAAAACAAAATATAAGTATAAAGTGCTAATGACGTCTGGCATCAAGGAATAATTGAAATTGTTATTGATGGGCTGCACAATTATCGCACCATCAACACCTGTTTCTTCCATACTAAGCATAGTATAAAGGAGATTGAGTGTTTCCAGTCCTATGGAATATCATAATGGGAACTCCTTGATTGTGAGCTCGACCCTCGTGTACGGAACTAACTAATGAATCCATGAGCAGTAAGCAAACTTAAAAACAAATACAGTTCAGCCAACAATTCCCACCAAGGATTTTTATAAACGAAAGTTGGTTAAACACTGGTGAATCGTTTGAAATGACAAAGCTATTAGAAGAAAGAATCTATCACAACTACATGAAATCTTCTCAGTAGCATTCCTTTTCAATTGTGCATTGTTCCAACAATCTAATAGTAGCTACTATGCAACAAATGTGTATAACAGGAAACAGCACATCAAAAATTAATATTCAAAATTCAGTTTTAGTGATGATGCAAACCTGAAGGTGTAATTCCATCGATAATTGAACTGGACTTTAGTTAATCAATACTTCATTTAAACAGCTAGACCTAAGACCTGCAACATAAACATGAAAGACAACACTAACAAAGAGAGAATCAATTGAAATTGTTATATGAGCTATTGGTAGAGGAGTATTTCATATGCAACTTACAGACTAAGAAAGTGTCTATCATTAAAAAAAAAAACTGATAAACATCTCTTAAAAATAAATATTTCCGTAAAGAGATTTTTAACCTTGTGGTATCAAAGATTTGTGGAACAAAATCAAAAATAAAAGAAATAAGCACTCCAAATAAACCCCCTTTGATGACCATATCCAGTGGCCATAAATAAGTGAATCAAGTAAATTTATCCAAACTTCAAAATCAAGAAGGATCATTGACATCATATTTAAGTCTAAGTATCATTTCAAAACCAAATCACTAATAACATGTATTAAATAACATACAAAAGCAAGCAATCTGAAGTAAAAATAAAGCAATTCATGAGAAGAAAACTCTAAAAAACAACATCTTCATGGATTGAAAGCAGCTTCTAGGATCTAAGAAAAGGATATGCATATGGATAGGAATAACTGTTGGAAATTAAATTATAGCACCACAGATTAAACAGACAATTTAATTAACAGTAGGGGATTTATTGATCAAGTCAAGAACGTACCAATTAAGCCAATAGCAAAACCGAAAGCAAGGAACAGGATCAGGAAAACAGAACAGAAACAAGTAAACAAATGATTAGAAAACTTATCGTGATTTGATCGAGTCGCCTTAGGAAGACTGTCCTAAGAGAAAATATTGCCCCCAATTGGTGCAACTCAGGTACAGGCAAATTTCTCCGAGGATAAAACGATCACGGATTACGTACCACAAAATAGCACAGGTAGGTAATCACGGCGGTCTATCTCGCCGCCTTGAATCTCACGAACGAATCTCTATGAACGGGAGTAATCGAAATAATGAAAGGAAGCAAGAGAGTTGATTTTCTCTTCAATCTCTCATGTAATTTTCGGCTGGAGAAAAAGGAGTATATATACATATGGTAAACTAGGGTTTTAAATCTTAAAAAGACCTAAAAAAACCCGTTCTAATTTGGCCCAGGAAATTGCAAACCCGTCAAGAGCGCGGCCGCCCTTGAGACATGCGCGACCGCGCTAGGCAACAGGCGATGGATGTTGAACTCACGGCCTGGTGCGCGGTCGCCCTCGCCCAAAGCGCGGCCGCTCTCCTTGGCAGTGGCCTCTGACGGATTTTCCTCCTTAGCCAAATTCAGTCCAAGCCAAATACCATCCAAGGTCATATGACTATGAACTTATATACCACATATATCAAAATTCCAACAATCCCCCACAAGTTCATAGAAATATGACGTGTACAGATTGTCCATTGCCATGCTTTCAATAATGGTACCTTCCGGCTTGAACCACTACTTGTGTTATCCAACGCAAACCTCCACAGGACCAGATGAATGGGTGTCTTGAATCTGATGCCTTTGGATGTAGAGGCCTTTGCTGGTAACAAACACGACAAAAGCTATGATAGGCCCTCTATCGAACACTTGACGCTTATAAGCCATACGTCCCGATCCTCTATCATGAGTGCTTTCAAGGAATAACCCAAATTCCTCTAGTTGCGGCCAACAACAACACTCACTTAGCTGGGCATCTCAAAAGATGTATCGCTAACATCTTGTCTAAAAGACTTGATCCCATTCAAAGTTCCAAACTTTTACTTTATTAGCAGTAACGATCAGCACCTCTAGGCTATTCAGGGATAGACTCGGACATGTAACATGTCAATCTATTATTATTAGGTGCTCCGATTCACCCCATGTACTTGTTATTACCACATTGAATCTCCTTTGTGGGATCTCCACTCAGGTAGATTGGGTTGCCACTGCGTTTGAATCGAGACGGGGTTCGAGACCCATCCCCAACCTAGATTTTTGAACTAGAGCAAATTCTAGCCCTTTGGTTAAAGGATCAGTTTGTGTTATCCTTGGTACCAACATAATCAACAGCTATCACCTTAGAGACACTAGATCCCTTATAGATTTTAATCTAATTTGGATGTGTCTCCTAGTTTTCTGATTGTACTTGACACTTTTCGTTTTCTCAATTGTGGCAGGTGTTGTCACAATGTACGAGATAACAGGCATGGGCTTATCGACCATGGGCAACTCGACATAAGTCCTCGAAGCCATTCGGCCTTCCAATCCAGTAGTGTCAAGGGCAACTAATTCGGCCTCAAATGTAGACCTAGACAACAGAGTTTGTTTGGTCGACCTCCAAGCGACTGCAGCTCCGCCTAAGGTGAAAACATACCCCGTACTGCCATAACTTCCGGAGTTATAGGCAATCCAGCTTGCATCACTATATCCTTCAAGAACAGAAGGATATCTCCCGTAATGCAACCCAAGGGAAATCGTTCCCTTCAAGTACTTGAGAACTCTATCAAGAGCTTCCCAATGTGCTTTACTTGGACATTGAGTATATCTAGCCAACCTAGTAACCGAGTAGGATATATCCGGTCTAGTACAATTGGCAAGATACATCAAACTTCTAATAATTTGAGAATATCTCAACTGAGCCATCGGTACTCCACTTTCATTCTTAGTAAGTGCAGCTGAAGGATCATATGGAGTTTTAGCTACTTTGCAATTCTTATAACCAAATTTCTCAATTATACTTTCGGTATAATGAGATTGCGATATGGTTATGCCACTAGTTGAACGAGTCAACTTAAGGCCAAGAATCACACTAGCTACTCCCATATCCTTCATCTCAAACTTACTTTTCAAGAATTCCTTAGTAGTATTAATTATCCTCATATCCGTTCCAAATAACAGAATATCATCGACATACAGACATAAGACAATACTACTATCACCAATACTCTTGCTATAAACACACTTATCAAACTCATTAGTAACAAAGCCAAACGATGAGACAATTTTATCAAATTTCTCATGCCACTGCTTAGGGGCTTGTTTGAGTCCATACAAGGACTTAACAAGTTTACAAACCGTTCTCTCATTGCCAGAGGCCTCAAAACCTTCAGGTTGATCCATATAAATTTCTTCCTCTAGATCGCCATGCAAGAAAGCGGTCTTAACATCCATCTGATGGATAGGAAGATCATACACAGAGGCCAATGCGATAAGCATTCGGATTGTAGTCATTCTAGCAACTGGCGAATAGGTATCGAAATAGTCTATTCCCTCCATTTGCTTGAATCCCTTAGCCACTAACCTAGCCTTAAACTTGTCAACGGTTCCATCCGATTTTAGTTTCCTTTTGAAGACCCACTTACATTCTATCGTGCTACAACCAGGAGGGAGATCGACCAATTCCCATGTCCCATTAGAGACAATAGAATCCATCTCACTCTTAACAGCATCCTTCCACTGCTTGGCATCAGAAGTAGCCATAGCAGCTTTGAAGGTTAAAGGATCACCCTCGACATTGTAAGTGATGAAATCACTTCCAAAATCCTTGGTGGTCCTTGCCCTTTTGCTCCTTCTTGGTTCAATTTCATCGTCATAATGAGTTGCACTGGAATCAACCCCCACATTTGTCAGCTCCTCTACTTGAGCAGGAATGGAGTTAGTGGTTGGGTTAGATTCCTTAGGAAGTCCGTCCTTCATAGGAAACACATCCTCAAAAATGTTGCATCACGTAACTCAACTATAGAGTTCACATCTATGCCAGAAATTTCAGATTTTTTAATAAGAAATCTCAATGCATAACTTGTTTCAGAATAACCTATAAAGATAGCATCAACAGTTTTAGGTCCAAGCTTTTTCCTTTTATGTGCGGGTACAAGTACCTTTGCAAGGCACCCCCACACTTTTAAGTGTTTCAAGCTTAGCCTTGTCGACCTCTCCAAAGTTCAAACGGACTTTCCTTTCTATGTTTAGGAGGGACTCTATTCGAATATGACAAGCCGTATTCAAAGCCTCTCCCCACATATATTTGGGCGGTCCGAACTTATGAGCAAACCGTTAATCATATCGAAGGGTTCTATTCTTACGTTCAAAGAACACCATTTGATTGAGGGGTGTAGGGAGGAGTCTCTTCATGTACTATTCCATTTTCTTGGCAATAATACATGAAGGGGTTAGACTCATATTCACCTCCTCTATCAGACCTTAACCGTTTAAGTTTCTTGCCAGTTTGTGTTTCTGCTTCGTTCTTAAATATAATGAATTTATCTAATGCTTCATCCTTAGAACTAAGCAAATAGACATAACATTATTTACTAGCATCATCAATAAAGGTGAGAAAGTATTTCTTTTTGTCTTTGGTTAACACGCCATTAAATTCACAAATATCAGTATGAACTAAATCTAGAATTTCAAAATTTCTCACAACCGACTTAAACGGTCCTTTTGTAGATTTAGGTTCAACACATACATGACATTTAGAATTCTTATCAATAGCATGTTTAGGAATAATATCTAAATTCATCATTCTTTTCACAGAATCATAGTTAATATGTCCTAAACGACCATGCCAAACATTTGAAGATTCAATGGAATAAGAAACAGGATAATCAATAGAACTAAAATTATTGTGCGAACAAACATCAGTTTCAACTCTAATTTTAAATAAACCATCCGAGGAATAACCTTTCCCCACAAAACTACCAGAATCCAAAATTATGACCTTATTACATTTAAATGAAATCTCAAATCCTTCCCTAACTAGACTAGAACCACTAATAATGTTGCGACGAATATCAGGAACGTGATACACTCGATGCAAGGTAAGAATGCGCCCATTAGGAAACTTCAGGTCCACGCGTCCAGTCCCAAGCACCTTTGCAGCACTAGAGTTCCCCATCGTCACTGATCTACCACGCTCAGGCTGGTAAGACACAAATAGCAATTTATCAGCACAAACGTGCACATTTGCCCCAGTGTCAACTAGCCACTCGTTGGGTTCATAGACAGTAAAGATTTCAGGATAAGAGGTTACATACTTTGTAACATTGCAGGTCAGAGCGTCAACTCCAGGTGCGTCAGAGTCAGGATCATCATAATCCTTCGGACCCAACACCATGTTGACAGCAGGATGGTCATCAGCAGAGCCTTGTGGTCCTTTTCCTTTCTTGGACGGGCAGTCCCTAGAAAAGTGTCCACCTTCTCCACAATTCCAGCAGTTCTGTTTTGCTCTTGGCTTCCTAAAGTTATTTTTCTTAACTTTAAGTTTATCATGGTTTTCTTTATCCTTAGAGTGAGTTTTCACACCTTTTCCTTTAAACTTGCTTTTACCAGTTACCATATTAGCAGCAGCCTCCACAGGTACGCTAGGTTGGTTACCATTATGCACCTCCTGAATCGCAATTGCATTCATCAACTCATTGAGTGTCAAGCTTCCAGTACGATGCTTGAGGGTCATACCGAATTCCCCCCAAGATCGAGGAAACTTCTCAATAATAGCCATGACAGCGAACTTATCAGGAAGTCCCATGTCAGCATCCTTGAGTGATTGCAAAATGATTTGGAGTTCGTGCACTTGGTCGGTAACCGACTTTCCCTCACTCATGTGATAATTCAGGAACTTTCCCACTTGGTACTTTTCCACACCGGAGTCATCGGTGCTGTACTTCGTGGAAAGCGATTCCCACAGTGACGCAGCAGTGAGAGGAGCAGAGCAATAAACATCAAAGAGTGCATTCGACAAAGCTGACAGAATGCATCCTCGAACAACATCATCCTGCTCCTTCCACAATTTAACAGCAGCCACACTAACTGGATCATCGCCATTCAGAGCGGGACATTTGGATGTCAGCATACCAGACATGCCCTTAATTGACAGCCAGATCTTCATGCGTTCAGACCAACGCTTGAAGTTCTTGCCACCGAACTTCTCCGGAAGATCGGAGGTGTCAACTAGGGACTTAAAGGGAGAGCTAGAGGAACTACCAGACATGATCAAATAAAACTATTTTCTCTTAGACTGTTGGAAATTAAATTATAGCACCACAGATTAAACAGACAATTTAATTAACAGTAGGGGATTTATTGATCAAGTCAAGAACGTACCAATTAAGTCAATAGCAAAACCGAAAGCAAGGAACAGGATCAGGAAAACAGAACAGAAACAAATAAACAAATGATTAGAAAACTTATCGTGATTTGATCGAGTCGCCTTAGGAAGACTGTCCTAAGAGAAAATATTGCCCCCAATTGGTGCAACTCAGGTACAGGCAAATTTCTCCGAGGATAAAATGATCACGGATTACGTACCACAAAATAGCACACAGGTAGGTAATCACCGGCGGTCCTATCTCAGTCGCCTTGAATCTCACGAACGAATCTCTATGAACGGGAGTAATCGAAATAATGAAAGGAAGCAAGAGAGTTGATTTTCTCTTCAATCTCTCATGTAATTTTTGGCTGGAGAAAGAGGAGTATATATACATATGGTAAACTAGGGTTTTAAATCTTAAAAATACCTAAAAAAACCCGTTCTAATTTGGCCCAGGAAATTGCAAACCCGTCAAGAGCGCGGCCGCCCTTGAGACATGCGCGACCGCGCTAGGCAACAGGCGATGGATGTTGAACTCACGGCACAACAGCGCGGTCGCCCTCGCCCAAAGCGCGGCCGCTCTCCTTGGCAATGGCCTCTGACGGATTTTCCTCCTTAGCCAAATTCAGTCCAAGCCAAATACCATCCAAGGTTATATGACTATGAACTTATATACCACATATATCAAAATTCCAACAATAACAAACAACAACTCTGATATTCATTTGAAAACCACAACTTAGAATAACAAACCTAGAGAAGCAGCTTCTAGTATCCTATAGCTTCCACCTGAACAAATGTAATGACAAAACGGGATGAACAAATAAAAATATTACAAAGTTCCAATGCGGAGGACTGAAATAGAGGAAAGGGTGATAAAATTGGATATGCAAATCACAGACTAATGGTTAGGGTTTACATAAAATTGTGTTTGAATTATTGATTTTGATATACAAAATATGCATTGCATTGTTTTAGCACCCTATTCGCAGTTCAGTAATACTACCTCCAAAGGGTTTTCTTTTTGAACAAATAGATAAAAAGATATCAAAGAGATGGAATAGAAAATCAAAGGAAATAAGAATAAATTAGTAGAGGAAATTGCGTTTACCTGGAGGTTGGGAAAAAGAAGGTAGACACTGAAGCGTCTAACAAACGATCGGAAATGAAAGAGGGGGCGGCGACCATGAAGGGGGGAGGTGAGCCGTAGGTAGGTGAAGGTTTGGGGAAGAAAGGGTTTTGGTCTTATTTGCTGATTGCAAATGAGGAAACGGAGTACTGAGAGAGAGAGAGAGAGAGAGAGAGAGAGAGAGAGAGAGAGAGAGAGAGAAGATTAGCGGGCAGAATAAGAAACCGCTTAGCTTATCGAGGAAGCTGAGCTTGGTAACCATCCACAAAAAAATTTAATTTTTGTTTAACATAAAATTGAAATATTAATGATCTTACTTAAAGAAAGAAATACTTATTTAAAATTCCAAACATCTCTGAATCTATGAATATTACAAATTTTGAAAAATTTCCTTATATACAACATTTGTAGTTTCATTGGTGAGCCTTCCTTCGTCATCGCACATTAATATCTTCAATCCATGGCGATTTGTGACCCTAGACAATGCAACATATAACTGACCATGACTGAAAACAGGCCTCTTCAAGAAAATCCCGACATTTGAAAGAGACTGACTCTGACTTTTATTGATTGTCATTGCATATGACACAACCATTGGAAACTGTCGTCTCTGTAATTTGAATGGCAACCGTATATCTGATGGAGTCAATGTCATTCTAGGAATAAATACAGTATCACCAACATTACTACCGTTTAGAACTTTCCCTTCGAGAACATGATTTTCGAGCCTTGTAATAATTAACCTCGTTCCATTACATAACCCTGAACAATGGTCAATGTTTCTCAGCAACATGACTGGTGTACCGACCTTTAAATGTACTTCATGAGTAGGTAGACCAGAACACTTGATAGTGCTTAAAAACTCGGTCAAATGAAGATCAGCAAAGAAACTGGAGTTATCTTCAGATTTGCAAATAGAATCAGAACTTAAATAAGTCCTTTGTTCAGATTGGTTGTACGAAACCATATAGGCATTAATGTTCTCAACCTCATCCAGGGTTGGAGCAAGAATGGCTCTTCCCTGTAAAAAATCAGGATCATTAAAATGATCAGTGAAATTGGGATATGTGCTTTCAACAATAGACTTGATGAAATCATCTGACTCATTAACAATCAAGTCATCAGGAATCGTTATTGTGGCTTCACCATCATTATCATTATCATATGACCCATCCCCAATACTCAGTATCCAATCTGATGAAACAAAATTTATAATCAATCAGGTCTAAAGTATCTTACAATATAGATCAAAACACATTTGAGTTGGAAAATAATTATCAAAAAAAAGTTGAAGACCATAAATAATTAAATAAAAAAAATATATTACAAACTCCTAGTCAATATAAGAATTAAAAAAAGTTAACACTTGATGTAATTTCGATTAACATAAGTGGTTTTCATTATAGAATGGCGTAAATAAAAAGAAGGTATTTTTAATGAATCATTATGACATAGAATATCCGTAAATTATAATCTATTTTATACTTATATTATATTGGATAAAATATTTGTTTTAACAAACAGTTTTAATAAACATTAATTTCTTCGTAAGATGATTGGATTCATGACTTTAGTTTTGGTACAGGACAAAATGACATTGGCAAAACCTTGAACCTGAAAACTTGATGTTTATGTCGCAGATTATTTAAATGAAGACGGCATACATGAAAAGAAGGTATTTTAATAGCATCATTCTAATGTAAATCATTTGTAACTTAAATTATATGACATAAAGAGTATAGATAATGTTTTTGAGTCCTAATTGGCTTTATTCTAACAATAAGTTTAATTATGCATTTTATTTTCCAAGTAATGCAGATAATTTTGGTATGGAGATCTTCCAGAGGGGTCTTATGTTAGAGGACAAGTAAGTTTCTCTAATCTATTTTCCATTGTCTTCATTTAAATTATATGCTTTAGAATGTTCTTTTTGAGAATGAATTGAATCTGTTTGGCTTAAAAGCATGATCAAGGATATGATGTTCATGTATTTTAATTTGAAATGAATAAATTGGCCACATTTATTAAGATTTAAAAATGATTAATTTCAGTTGCTCACATTTTATGTTGAGAAAACTTATTTTTGTGGTAACCCTATAGCTCCATTAACCCAAGATTCAATCTGATACCTTTCTGGAGAGCCAAATAATCCTTGAAATATTTTTTCTATTTGTTTTCAAACCTATTGCAAAAAATATAATCAAATTAGTGTAATTTTACTTTCCCCCAAAAATTTGTCTAACATGGTGTTTATAATTTTAGGTTACAATAATTATACATATAAAACATTTTTCATGAAAAATGTATATTTTTCGTGATAATTTTTTAATACAATTGGCCTAAAATTTACTATTTACTTAATTTTTTAAAAAACGAAGGGCCTTAAGTTTATTTTCATCGAATTTTCTGCTAATGGATTACACCTTAGGGAGGAAATCATCCTCATTTCCTCCATTTTCCTTCCCTTTCCTTCCAGAATAAAACTCGGGAGCACACCCTGAAGGTTTTGATCTTTAAATGACTCATGTATGCCCAATTTCCATAGTTTTTTAATGGAAAACTTATGTAATCATTAATGTAATTTTTTTTTCTCTTTTTGTTTTTCAACATTTTCAAAATTGCAGAGGAATGATATTTAGACTACACTTAAGAAAGCTGGGAATTTTTTATTCTCTTATTTTAATTCAAGAAATACAACAGTTTCTTTACTCATTTTTTTATAGGCAAGTAAACTGACTTTTTTGCTTTGCATGACTACTGCGGCTTAATTTTCCCATTAAATGAGAACATAATTAAAAAAAAATTATTTTTTGATAAAAGAAGAAGTTATATTAGACATGGGTTATCTCTTAGATTCTTCAATTTTCCAAGGCAGCCTTGTGTAGGCAGCAAATGGAGCGAGAAATATTGGAAACCATCCAATAGAAAAGAAATGCTTGTCTGCTATGGATTGATATGGCAATTTTCAGTGCCTTGTACTCTGGTATGAATGTTACAGCTTCCCTTGACTTCTTTGCTTACTTTGATGGATACTTACAGGGAGGAACCTGAATACCTCATTCTATCTATCTTGATTAGTGTAATACTCCCTCCGTCATTGAAAGATTGTCCCATTTGCCATTTCGACTTGTCCCAAAAAGTATGTCCCATTTCTAAACTTAGGCATGAATGTTAGTGCAAATCTACTAAAGTACAAGAAGGTGAAGCTCTTCCTTAATAATTGCAAAATGTACAACAGGACAATCTTTTAGGGACGGAGGGAGTATTTTCTAAAAACTGTACATTGTTTTAAGCTTCAAGCGTCTTGAGCGCATTTCTGATCCTAATATTTTTTCTTTCTGCACCCACCCAGATAAACTTCAAAGTTTTGAGGATTACAGTTGATGCTTCTACCAGATCGGTGGATATGATTACATTGTTCTTCATCAACCTTTTCCAAGTATTCTGCAGAGTGAGTAACCCATATACTACAAAATTACTTGTCTCAAGTGTCTTAATTTTTGTACTGAAGTCATGCACATTTTATCCATGTTTCTCTAATCCTTTTACGGTCCACACTTGAGTTGCATTGCAAAAGCTAGATAAATATTATTTAGACATGCAATCATACATTTTATTATTTAGTTCTCCAAGTTTATTAATACATGTCATGTTCCTTGTGAGTTGTTCATGTTTATGCTAATAAAGATTGTAAGATACCGTGGTTTTTCATCTAGCTGGATATGGTTGCTTGAATTCTCTTACACTAATAAAAAGTAAAAAATATTAGGATTGAAAAAAAAATGAAATTAAAAATAACAGGTTATTGAAATTGAAAAAAAAATAGCTGAAATATTTTTATTGCCTCTGAGTCTATTAGAATGAACTCCACTTCAAGTTTACCAAAGCATGTCATGTTTCTTGTTCTGCTTCTACAACATTATTTTGAGATGGAAGATTGAGTTGTTCGTGTTTATGCTAATAAAGGTTGTAAGATACAATGATTTCTCTTGGAGCTGGATATGCGTGCTTGAATATTCACTATAATAAAAAGTAAAGATTAGGTTGAATTTTTTTTTAAAAAAAATGCTTCTTGAATTTGAAAAAACAGTAGCTAGAATATTTTGCTTACCTTTGGGTATATATCAGAATGAACTCAACATTTGCAGGCAAACTCATTTGGTTGACTATCAACTCGGAGATCACTAAGAAGAGAGAAGGATGTTGTCAATGTTTGAAGTCTGGAAATATATGTAATGTTTTATTTTTGATGGCTAACCCTTTACAAATGAAGAAGGAAACTCAGAAGAAAGAACAATGGAGAGGAGCAAACAGAAGAAAAAAAGAGAAGCAAAAGGAATGATTTTTTTGAGTGGGATGTAAATCTTTATATGTACTTAAGAAAAACCTTTAGAATTCCATGTTATTCTCTAGAGTTATTGCTCATGTGTGTAACTAATTATTGTGGTGTAAATAATTTTTTGATTGTTGTATTTTTGAGATTTGAATATGTAAGTAGTAATTAGTTGATTAGCTTTTTGTATGAAGAGAACATTTGTAATAATTATAGTTTCATAGATCGAGAAGCATGCAGCAAAAATACATAGAGAATGGTGTTGAGTAATTATTAGTAGTTAGAATATTAAAGTCTAAATTAGTTTCCAGAAATAGATTTTAGTTTTCCCGCTCTTTTTGCTGTTTTAGAAAAGAAAGCTTATTCACTTCAGCCATTATATAGTTATAGATTCTTGTGTCAAGAAAAAATGGTGAAACTCTTGATACTTAATAGGACGGAGGGAGTATACACTTTCTAAAGTGAAAATATTTTATTAATTTTATATTAATGTAACTCACTTTTTATACTTGCAACAACAACAACATTTCAATTATTATTCTCTACCACACTTTTTCTATCATACCTTACTTTTTGTACCCACAACTGACAACACCTAAGAGCATCCACAATGGAAGCTTTTTGAGAGCTCCTTATTTTTATGTAAAAGCTCTAGAGAGCTTTTTACCATTGTTGAAAAAGTTGGAGAGCTCCTTCCTAAAGAGAAACTCTTTCTACAAAGAGCTTTCCTCATGAGCTCTTTACATTAATTTTAACCATTTTCTCATGTTGGTCATTAAATATCACACAATAATTTTATTTTTGATTTCCTCTTATTATTATAAAAAAAATCAACAATGTTACCGTTTGTCTTTTCATACTGTGAAAACGTTACTATTTTCAAATTTAAACTTTTCAATTGTTTTTATCTTTTTTTTTTAATTTTTAAGCAAGAAAAGAAATATAGATGAGATCTCATTATGAATAGTGCAAAGAAACAATGATTTTGAATTTGACAAACGAACAAGAATTAATACTTGCAAAGCAGCCTCCGTTCTCCATTCTCCTCTTCATTTTTATTTTTTTTATTTTTTAATTATTTGTAGTATTTAATTGTTTAATGGTAATTTTTAAGTTATATAATTTCAAAAAAAAACATGATTTAGTATTGAATGTGGGGGCCACAAAAAGTTGGTGAAAAAGATCTACCATTGTAGAAAAAGCCTTGAGTTTTTATTTGATGATTATGAGAGGATGTGACATTTTGAAATTACAAAAAAGCTCTTTGACATAGCTCTACCATTGTGGATGCTCTAATTCACTAATATTTTTCATTAATTTTGATACAAATAGTAAGTGTAGTTTATAATGGAACTGAGTATATATATTTTCTCCGTCTCATATGAGTGGAAACCAAAAAATTAGGCACAATAATTTAGAAAAAGCAGAAGAGAGAATTAGTGAGATGTGGCATTTGTGAGTATGAAAAATAAAATAGAAGAGAGAATGAGTGGGTGAATAGTAAGTTGATTGGTGTTATAAGTATAAAGGTAAAGTAGGAGAGAGAATGAGTAGCAGATATAGTGTTAAAACTTTGTCATTTTTGACAATTTTCATTCACGTGGGACGAATGAAAAAGAAAATAAGTTTGTAATCATGTAGAACGGAGGGAGTATATGCTCCTCCGTCATCGTATTAAAAACTATTAGAAGTAGAGTAAGTGTTATAAATATGAGAACTGAAAAGTGCAAGAAATAGAAATTGTTGTAAGTAATACTCCCTCCGTCCCAATCTAAGTGTTTCAAAATGGGTTCGACGTGAGAATTAAGGAAAGTGATGTAAGAAAGAGAAAAAATTTAAATGTTGTGAGTATGAAAAATTAAATAGAAGAGAGAATGAATGAGTTGAATAGTTAAGAGAGAGAATGTTGTGAATGTAAAAGTAAAGTAGGAGAGAGAATGAGTGAGTGAAATAGTAAAAAAAACTTTTTTTTTTTTTTGGGTCGAGACATTTTAAGTGGAACGCTCAAAAAGGAAAGTTAAGATATTTAGATTGGGACGGAGAGAGTAGTAGGATAGTTGTTGGAAGAGTTTATTATTAAATGACTATTCAGTTTTTACATATTAACCTTTTGAAATATGAAAATGATTATGATGACATCTTTACCATAACCCCGCCACTATTAAAAACGTGAATGAATGTTAATGTCTTAATGATAGTTAGAACTAAATTCTTATTTGGTCACTAACCTACCTTTTTTTATCACAATTAAAAATTTATATTTATTTTATATATGATGTCATCTTTACCATAACCCCACCGCCATCTCTACCATAACCCCGCCACTATCAAACCACCACCATTCCCGCCCTTATTGGTTTGTTCGATTCATTCAATCAACACCCCAAAATTCAATTTTTCATTAAATTAAACCCAGATTCAAACAAAAATCTGAAATTAAATCAATTCCAAACAAGAAACTGAGATCACAAACAAAACTAGAACCAAATAAGATTTAAACAAAAGAGACCAAAGATTTGACGAATGGAGAGAGAAAGGGGGGGGGGGATATAGGGACGACAATGAATTATTTTTTTTTAAGTCGAGGAGATGGGTTTCTTACGAAGCTTGTTCTAGATCTGAGGAAGAAGAGGTTGTGAGAGATGGTGAATCGAGAAGCCGAAATCAGTTTCAAACATGATTGTCGTAATCAATGGTGGAAGGAAGTAGGATGGGGGTGGGGAGGCATGTATGGCCGAGGGAGCGGGGAGGTTTGCTTGTAAGGTAGAGCGGCGGGAGGGGTTAGAGGAGGAGAGAAGCCAGAATGGGAGAGGGTCTGTGGCCGGTGGGGAGAGGGGGCGGCGGCGAGGAAGAAGAAGGTAGAGAGAGAAAGTAATATTTTTGGTTTTGAAATAGATTTAGGTCTATAAGGGATTATTGTAAATGGCGCTACTATTTGTAATTAACATTTTAATTTAAAGTGGTGGGGAAGGTTTTTGGACTGGTTTTAAAAAAATAAATGATCTTATGAAGAAGATAATTTTTATTTATATAATGAACGGGATTAAAATTCTGGGCCAATCCAAACATATACAGTAAAGTAAAGCCTAACATTCCAAACATCACAAATACTAAATTGTTGAATAGGTCAATCCAATTAGTACGGCTCCATCGGCCCAACAGAGTATATATCAGTCGATCAAACTCATTTTTCGACCATTTTTTGTTTCGACCTATATTCGTCCGATATACGATCATCTACTTGTACAATCTCTGGCTAACCAAGACACAAAGTCAAGTCGACCTCGAATACTCAAGCGACGTCGACCAAGCAAATACGTGCGCTCCCCACGACTCAATTCGTAACCGTCTCTTAAAATCACGAAAATTGTTACGCCTACATTGTATCCACAATTCAAGGGATTCCTATCAATCATAAAGCACTACTATATATAGCAGACTACATCCCACGTAAAAAGGTAATGTCATTTTGATTATTTTGAGATTATGTCATTTTCATACAGTTTATACCATCATATAACTAGACGTGTCCAAAATCTAACCGAAACCGGCTAACCGGCGATTTTTAACCGGTCAACTAACCGGTCAAACCCGTTAACCGGTTTAACCGTAACCGGATTAACCGAAATCGACGGTTAACCGGTTCGGTTAAGGTTAAAGATTTTTCAAACCGGCTAATCGGCGGTTAACCGTCGGTTATTTAACCGGTCATAACCGTTTAAATAACCGGCGATTATAACCGGATTAGGATTTTAAAATAAATTTTTAACAAAATTTATCCAAGCCCAATTGTCCAAAGCCATTTCCATTTGCCCACAACCCAAAAACAAAATAAAACCTTCACTTGAGCCTCATTATATAGAAGCTAGAACATGTAAGTTTCATTTTTGTTTCAATGTGGGATAACCTCCCATCCCATGGCCACGGCCAAGGCCATGGCCGGCCAATCCCAAGGCCAAGGCCGAGCCATGGCCGGCCAATCCCAACGCCAAGGCAGCCGAGCCACATGCCTTGGATTACTTTACTTTGCTTTCGATGTGGGATATTATCCTCAAGGCTAAGGCCAAGGCCACGGCCAGCCAAGGCAAGGCCACGGGCCACGGCCGAGCCAAGGCCGAGCCAAGGCCAAGCCCAAGGCTACGACCAGCTAAGGCAAGGCCACGGCCGAGCCAAAGCCAAGGCCAAGACCAATTTCTATTTTTTTTTTGACAAATAAATAGCATCTTAATATTATATTTTTTATTTTGTATAAAAATATTATTTATTTTTGACAAATAATAAAAATAAGTGGCAATTTTAGATATATATATATAAATTTATGAAATATATTTAAAATTTGTCTAATTTAAAATTGATATACCCTCCTATCCAAAATAAATATTTTGTTACTAATTTAAAATTATTATACTCTCCTTTTCAAAATAAATATTAAGATAATTTTGTTAAAATATCATATTTAGACTAAACCCTAAATCTACATTTAAGATTTAGGGTTTAGGATATAGGATATATTATATATATATATATATATATATGACATTTTAGTATATGATCTACAATTATATTCCATACTCTATACCCTAAACCCTAAATCCTAAAATCATATATTCCATACTCTAAACCCTAAACCCTAATTGATATACCCTAAACCATAATTGCTATCTAATTGCTATACCCTAAACTCTAAATCCTAAAATCATATATTCTATACTCTAAATCCTAAACCCTAATTGCTATACGTTAAACCCTAATTGCTATTCCCTAAATCCTAAATCCTAAAATCATATATTCCATACTCTAAATCCTAAATCCTAATTGCTATACCCTAAATCCTAATTGCTATACCCTAAACCCTATATGTGTATCAATGCATGTATCTATACATGCATTGGTACACACACACACATATATGTGTATCAATGCATGTATGTGTATGCATGTATCTATCTATGTTACTATGTATGCATTGGTACATACACACATATATGTGTACACATATATGTGTATCAATGCATGTATGTGTATGTGTGTATCTATCTATGCTACTATGTATGCATTGGTACACACACATATATGTGTACTCATTGATACACACACACATATATGTGTATCAATGCATGTATCTATACATGCATTGGTACACACACACATATATATGTGTATCAATACATGTATGTGTATGCATGTATCTATCTATGTTACTATGTATGCATTGGCACACACACACACACATATATGTGTACTCATTGATACACACACACATATATGTGTATCAATGCATGTATCTATACATGCATTGTGGTACATATATTGAAATTGTCACGGCTTGAATCACAGGTGATATCCAAGGTGATAAAAGCACCAACGATAGCACTTGGGATGGCACACACACACACTTCGAAAATAAAACAATTTTGTAAAAGAGTTTGCAGCGGAATAAAACACCAAAATTGTTTTTCTCAAGTTATATAAATATAACTTGAGAGTGCCTCTTAGGCAAGACTTTATAATCACTATGAATGAATTTACAAAGCCGAAAGTTCCCTATAGCTATATCTATTTTGAGCTCTATGGAACAAGAGATAAAGAACGGAATCCTATCCTAGCCTTCACACACCTTGATACCAAAGTAATCAAGTGCGAAATTACAAGGGAGAAAGGATTTAAAAAGAACCAAACAAAGAACTCTATCTCTAAGCTTTTCGAAGGTGTGAATGTGATGAAATAATTGGCATGTCTTCAAATAAACCTTCCAAGCTTATTTATAGTCTTCAAATACTTGAAGGCTACTCCAATAACAGACCTTGGGGCTGGTCTTGCACGTGGAGGAAGTGTAGGAGAGCGGGTTAATTTGTTTCCACAATTCTAGCTCCCACTTCCTATTTTGTAGCAACCGAGTTGTTGAATCCACAAGCGATGCTTCCACGCCTTGTACTCCCTTGCTTTATCATCCTTGTACCTCTTTTATAATTCAGCAACAACCTTTGACAAAGTCCACATACATGTTGTTGTTGAATGCCAAAATTACGAATTAATACATAAAATGTATTAATTCATTTCTTCCAATTTCCACACGTGTCTAGCTCCTTCTTTGATGCTATTGTATCCTGAAATATAATCATAAACCATAGACTATACAGACCATATTAGCACGTTAGTCCATTAAATAACAAACAAGAAATATACAACTATATAATTTTCACCCAGAAATCATCTGTGATATCACCTGGACTTTTGGGAAATCATCTGCGATATCACCTGCAGATTACACTAACAATCTCCCCCTTAGTTGGATATTTCTTTCCAAACTCAATGTGCTGCTGTCCTGTAGGATTAGTCTATATACAAATGTACAGAGCATAGAACATAGAATAATATCTCCACAAAAAAAAATTAACTCCCCCTTAATCAAGGAGCTAATCCTAAACAATGATTTATCATAATAAACTAATTTATTTCAAACTTTAAAAAGTTTTCGAAATAAACTAAGTAACCATTAAAAACCATAACCATTGTAGCAAATATCATCCAAAAACTAGCAAAAAACAACCTAGCAGATTAAGTTATTAACAAACCAACTAAAGTGTTTTAGCAAAATAAACAAAATAAAAGTAAATTGTTTAGAGAACCACCACCATCACCAAAATAAAAACATTGTTTGTAGGACCTCCACAAAAACAGTCACCCATATGATAGTGGCAACATCAACCTTCGTGTTTGTCAACCTTCAGTTCGGCTTTCTTCTTCTTCAAACTCCTCTTCTTCCTCCCCGATCTCCTTCCCTATCACTTCCACCATCACTTGGGCCAAGATCGGTGGTAGCACTGCAGTAGCACCCGCCTCCGGAAGTTCCAAAGAAGAAGCCAGATCCTCCCCCGTTTGGGAAGAAATTTCATCAATAAAAGCATCCGTTACTCCGCTTAAGCTTAGCCCATCCCTCAAAGAAGTTCTCCTATTGCACTTCGATTTGTTTGTGCAGAAGTTGAGAACCGTAGCCTTTGGGATTGATGGTCCAGAGTTGCCCAAAAGATTTATCATGTTGTTCGAGAATACTCGCAAAGCATCGCCTCTGCAAAAGTATGAGGGGCAACACCTGGGAAGCACTTGGGGTATCACGTGAGATAGCATCGAGGAGCAGGGGTTGTTTCATCGTATTTGTTCCAAGGAAGATCTTTAGTACCTTTTACCCTTTTTCAGCTTGTTGATCAACGGTATAGTACTCAAAGTTCAATGGTAAAAACATCGAGGCTTCAATGGGCAAGGATTGAAATACCAAAACTTTGAAGATTAGAGAAGGATAGGGAAAAAGCTAATGTTCACTTCCTTTTTTCTACCCCATGAAGCTAAGTGTTTAAACACTAATCTTCCAAAGTTAATCCTTAAATTTTTACCCAATCTATACAACACATTCGCATGCTCCAAAGTCACAATAGGTTCATTAGTTGTAGGAAGCCAATTGAAGATGCACAGTTTGTGTAGTACGTAATAGAGAGAAGATAATCTAGAAGCATGAAGTTTCTCTTTCAAAGGCCAAGACTGCAGCTTGTTGTGAGTGAGCAATTTTACCATTTCATCTCTATTGACCCTAATGCTCTCATCATCTACATTAGGGAGGCCTAAAACTTTGTTAATCGGGTGAGTAAAAGAATAGACTCTTCCCTAACAAACACTTTTCCATATTTAGCAGACCTCTTCATCATCCAAATGAGCATGCAAATTGGCAAAGAAATTGCGAATAACACTCTCAACAAAAGCGATGCATGATTATTAGCATTAATAAAATTCTGTCCTTTAAAACCGAACCACTCCTTCCTTTTCCAATCGACCCTCATCAATGTGCTTCTTTTTAAAATTCTCTTACTTAGACTATTCAACCAAAGTTCCATATTTTCCTTTTTATAATACTCCAAAGTAAGAAAAGGTTTTGGAAAAGCTTTATCCTCTTCCGCTTGAGTAACCTCATCACCGAATTATCACTAGAGGAATGTTTAGGAACAAGAAGGGGGCAAGTGTTACCTCGTATGATATCCTCTTCTTGCTAGCACTTCCGGTAGCACTCACGTATTTGCCCTCGCCTTCTTTTTCTCGATAATCGGAGAGAGTCTCCTCTTCATCACCATCTACCCAAGCATCAAATGAGTCCACGTAAGGCTCCTTTTCCTTGTTTGCTTCAAAGTTCTCGTCACTCACATGGGGTGAGGACACATCAATAGAGCTTTCTGAGACTTCAACTGGATCAAGAGAGGTATTTGAAGTTGCCTTGGACTTGATTGATCTAATGCGGTTGGAAGACCTCCTTTTTGCGATTTGGGGAGACAAACTTGGCGATTGGGGCTTTCCTCTTCCTTTTTGGCTCGGTAGGGATGAGAGTCACCTTAGGAATGCCTTGATCAAACGAGGTAATGGGGCCAGAGGTAGGAACAATCGCCATTGTTGGTGGAGAAGAGCTTGGAGTGATCATTGGGGAAGTTTCCATGGCCACGCGAGATGCCACGGAAGGAGCAATGCTAGGTGAGATGTCCATTTGGTCCGTGTGGGAAGGTTCGGTACTAGCTTTGGATGGAGATGCCATGGAGATATGAGGGAATTTTGGAACGAATTTTTTTGACCTAGGTTGAGAAGGGAAGAAGACGCTGGAATGGGGGTTTAAAGAGGTAGAGGGAGTAACGGTTAGAGAGAGATAATAGGAGAGTTAGAGAAAATTTAGGAAATTAAGAGAGAGAGACGGTAAGGGAACAAAAAATTAAATTGATTAGACAACCCTATCCCATCTAAACTCCTAAAAACCCTCACCTTTAACCCTATCCACTCATTAACAATAAACCCTCACCACACAAAGTTTTTAAAACCCTAACCAACTTAAGGATAATAAACACGGTTGCAAAATTACAAAAATAAAGAATTTTTTTTTTTTTTAAGTATAAACGTAAAACAATAAAAAATAAGTAAACTAAATAATTTGTAACTCAGCCCAAAACATTATAAGCAAAAAAAAATAAATAAATATGGGTTAGTTACTTAATTAAGTTTACCAAAAAATAAAGGAAACTTGTTGAAGACGTTTTCAAAATCGTAAACTCTTTAATTAAAAAGACTTTCAGATTTTGAGAAATTAATCAACAATATTTCGAAAATAAAAAACTAATATAGCACACACTAATGTGTTAAGGCAATGATGGCAACACGTAGGATAACACATATGATATAAAACCCCTTGATAAATATTTTTTTTTCAGTTTCAAACACTTGAGGCATAATAAGCTTAGCCTTTTTTAGACACTTCAGGCATAACAAGCTGAGCATTTTTCATGCACTTTAGGCATTATATGCCTATATATAATTTTTTAAGTACATTGCTTGTTAAACACGTCTCAATACACTTCTTTAAACAAGAAGGCAACGTAGTAACGAGCTCCGTGCTTCAAGTTATATTTCAAGTGTAGAGACCAAGTGATCTATGCCTTTCAAGTAGGGTACACTGTAGTAGCGAACTCCATGTCCCTAATACTCAGCATAAGTCACCTCATACCTTCTCATTGGCAAGAGTACATCGTTGCAGCGAACACCGTGCCCCGAGCTCGAGAGAAAAGTATGAAAAAAAATGCCTTTGCCTTTTATTTATCAAAAAGAAAAGATTAGTGACCTTGTCACTTTAAGCATATGAAGGGGAATGATATCAGACGTGCTAACCTAAATAATAACCTACCATAACAAAAAGGTCAGCATGTGCCACAGTTAGAACTAAGCTAGCTAGATTAAACAAATAATAAGGTATTTTTTTTTTTTTTAAATAAATAACCAAAGAAAAAAAAATACACTAATATACAAGTGTTACCCTAAGTGATAACATCACCTGGGGTAGCACAGACGAAACGTACTCAGAGATTACAAAGACCAAGAGATCTTTTCAAACTAGAAAATCTCTCGTGGTCTAAGGCCTTGGTAAAGATGTCAGCCAGTTGATACTTAGTATCAATATGATCAATATTAATTAGGCCTTTATCTACCATATCTCTAAGAAAATGATGACGTATGTCAATGTGTTTGGTACGGGAATGTTGAACTGGGTTTTTTGAAATGTTGATAGCACTCAAAGTTATCACAAGACATAGTCAAAGAATTACTCTCTAGGCCATAGTCATCTAACATATGTTTTAGCCAAATAAGTTGTGAACAACAACTACCAGCTGCCACATACTCAGACTCAGCTGTGGAGAGAGAAACACAATTTTGTTTACGACTATACCATGAAACTAAATTGTTGCCCAAGTAAAAACACCCCCCACTAGTACTCTTCCTATCATCCATATCCCCTGCCCAATCCGAGTCACTAAAGCCAACCAAATTGGTATTAGTATCCTTACTAAACCAAATCCCTAATTCACTTGTTCCTGAAACATATTTAATTATCTTCTTGACAATTAAGGTGAGAGACTTTAGGATTGGGCTTGATAACGTGCACAAACACACACGCTGAACATGATATCAGACGACTAGAAGTGAGATAGAGAAGGCTACCTATCATTGAACGATAAAGAGTAGGATCAACATCCTCCCCTACTTGATCTCTACCAAGTTTGAGAGAAGAACACATGGGGATTTTTGAACTTTTTGCTCCTTCCAACTCCAAACCTTTTACTAGGCTCTTTGCATACTTGCTTTGTGAAATGAATATTCCTTCATTTGATTGTTTCACCCGCAAGCCTAGAAAGAATGTTAACTCTCCAATCATGCTCATTTCAAATGTTGATGTCATAGCCTCTACAAAATCTTTTAAACACGTTTGAGAAGTAGAGCCATAGACTATGTCATCAACATAGATTTGAACAATGACTATTTCTTTGCCATGCCTTAGGATAAATAAGGTCCTATCTGCTTCACCTCTTGTGAATCCATATTCAAGTAAGAAAGAGGTTAAGCGACCATACCATGCACGTGGAGCTTGTTTCAAGCCATATAAAGCTTTATCAAGTCTATATACATGGTTTGGTAGATTAGGATCTTCAAATCCTTTTGGTTGTTCAACAAAAACTTCTTCTTTTAAATAACCATTTAAAAAGCGGCTTTAACATCCATTTGAAACAAAGTAATTTTTAGAAAACAAGCTATAGCCAAGAGGAGTCTTATGGATTCTATTCTAGCAACGGAGCAAAGGTCTCATCAAAGTCAACACCTTCAATTTGGGTGTAACCTTGTGCTACGAGACGAGCTTTGTTCCTAACAATATTTCCTTGCTCATCCGATTTGTTTTTGAAAATCCATTTAGTACCAATAACATTTGTATTACTAGGACGTGGTACTAAACACCAAACTTCATTACGAGCAAATTGGTCAAGTTCCTCTTGCATGGCTTGTATCCAAAAATTATCTTTTAAAGCTTCAGAAATATTTTTGGGTTCTAAAGAAGAGACAAAACAGAATATTTTACCTTGTGGTATGCGGTGGACATACACACATACCTTGCCATTTCACGGTCACTAAAATGTCCTTTGTTCCTTGTTTGTACCCCCTCACTAGCTTCTCCAATAATATGAGAGGAAGGATGGTCTCTTCGATCCTAGCCGGTGGATCCCTTCTCAAGTCTTCATGCACATGATCATCATCTCGACTGTTCTTCCTTTTCGGGCTTGAGCCGGTTTGGTCTTTGGGTGATACCGGAGATGCTATCCCATCAGCTGGCAACACTTTGGCCAAGCACTGGGGTATCACTTACTTGATTTTGATTCTCCAGTTCTTCCAAAGAATATTAATGGAGATTCCCGTACTCCATCACCTCGTAACACTTGCTAAATCATCAAAAACAACGTTAATTGATTCCCGAATGGTTTTTAACCTAAGGTTATAAAACCCTATATGCTCGACCGTCCCGAGCATACCCAAGAAATATAGCCTTATCACTTTTAGAGTCAAATTTAGCTAAGTAATCCCGATCATTTAGAACATAACACACACACCCAAATGTATGAAAATAATGAACCTTTGGTATCCTACCATTCAAAATTTCATAAGGTATCATTCTAGTACCAGGTCTTAGAAAACCCTATCGGCCATGTGACAAGCCGTGTTTATGGCCTCACCAAAATCTTTTGAAATTATTTTTGAAAACAACATCACACGTGCCATCTCAAGTAAGGTCCTATTTTTCCTTTCACCACCCCATTTTGTTGAGGTGTTTTAGGAGCAAAAAACTCATGTTTAATTCCTTTTAACTCACAAAAAGTAAAGAACAATGAATTATCAAACTCCGTTCCATGATCGACCTTATTCGCATGATAAGAGCAGTAAAACATGTTTTTGATTTTAGCATGTAAGACTTTAAACTTTTCAAAAGTTTCGATTTTTCTTTTAAAAAATATACCCAAGTAAATCTAGAAAAATCATCAACTATTACAAAAGTATATTTCTTACCACCTAAACTGTCTACTCAACTGGACCCATTAAATCCATATGCATTAATTGAAAACAGTGAGTTGTCCCAGAATACTCCTCATTATGTTAGGTAGCATTATGGGTAGCACGTGTTTGTTTACCCTTGAGACAATCTTCACATATGATTTTCGTACTTATGTCCAGACTAGGTATACCTCTTACAGCTTCAGGATTAATGAGTTTCACAATGTTACGAAAATGGACATGACCCAACTTTTGATGCCATAAGGTAGCATCATCAACCCTCGAGAATGACACACTTGTTTATCCTCAACAAGATAATGCTTATTACTTGACCTAGTACCAGCCATAACATAAAGCTTATTGGTACAATCAAAAACTTCACAAGTGTTTTTATTGAATTTTACTTCAAGGTTGTCATCACAAAGTTGGCTAATACTAATTAAATTAGTTACCAGTCCATCAACATGCAAAACATTTTTCAAAGCAGGAAATCCAGTACATTTAATACGCCTTTTCCTACTATATTACTCTTGACACCACCACCATATGTTACACTACCACCTTGAATAGGTTCATATTCCTTTAAAAATATTTTTGTTCCAGCCATATGACGAGAACAACCACTATCAAAATACCATGAACCTTCAACATTAGTTTTTAAGGCAGTGCATACAACATCACATATCGATTAGACTTAGGTTTCCAGACTTTCCTACTTTGATAATTTTTCTTCTCGATCGACAGTGATATCCGACATGCTAGGTAGCACTTCAGGTATCAAGCACAGTGAACTGGATCTGCTTTCTTTAAGAGAGTTTTGCAATCATTTTTCAAATGTCCAAAGAGAGTAACAGTAGTTACATATTTTTACCTTGTCGAAGACTTATCGAGAAGATATTGGTTCAACATGATCTCTTTCTTTAACAAAAATTAACTTATCTTCGTATTAGACAAAGTAGATGTAATAGCATTTAAAGACTCTTGAAAACCCATACCGCCTTGAGTGGTTTGGACAACCCAAGAATTGCATCTAATTTGGTAGAACTCGTATTGAGTTTCTTGAATGTTGTCTCGGCAAGAGTAAGTTTGCTCTTGACTTTGTCCAGCTCCACATCCTTCTTTGTGAGTTGAACTTCCAATCTAGTCAAGCCATCGCTAGGTCTTGAACCTCTTTGGACAGAGAGATCACCTTCTTGTTCTCTTTCTTCCATTCATCCACCAATTCTTTGCAAAGGTTCTTAAGACCACAAATGAGTTCATCCTTCTTGAACTCCTTCTCATCTTGTGAACAACCCGCATCCATGTTAACGTAACCCACAAAACAAACGGCATTTATCAAATTTAAATCGTATACTCGTTGGATGATATCTCGTGTGCTATCCCATTTTGGATATCACCTGGGGTATCACCGATGTAATCCGAGTCACGATTTGTGACCACCATTGCCGTTTGATCCGAATCTTCAGATTGATTGGTCTCCTCATCCTCATTGTCACTGAGAGAAATCCATAGGTTCTTTCCCATCTTCCTTAGAGTGTTAGCACACTCATTTGAGTAATGACCCCATCCAGAGCAAGCATGACATTGGATTGATTCAAGGTATTTTGGATTAGATCTGGATTGATCTGATGATGCTCTCCTTATGGGACCACCTTTCGAGTAGATGGAAATGTCCTCTTGGGCATTGAATTGTACACCTTGGCTTGTTGCTCTTTAGCCTTTACCTGCACATTTTCTTTGTTAAATTTTCTCACCATTGAGTTATATTTCCTGGTAAGTAAGGCAACACTGGCATCTTCACCTAATTCCTCAAAAATTTCGTCATCCTCATTAGTTGAACCACTAGAGGATTGAACTTTTAAAGCAACACTCTTGCCTTAGAAGCTTCACTTTGCTCGGAAGGTTTGACTCAAAATTTTTTAAAATGCTCATTAAGGAATTGATGTTCATAGTAGAAAGATTGTGAGCCTCTTCTATAGATGAAACCTTAATATTAAAACGCTCGTGGAGAGTTCTAATAGCCTTTGAAACCAATTGTTTGTTTGTAAAAGGTTCACCTAAAAGTTGACACTCATTAGCAATGTCAAACAATTTTTCAAAATAAGAGGAAATGGTATCACTTTCACCCATTCTCAACCTTTTAAATTTGCCAAGAAGACCTCTAAGTTTGTTTTCACGCACACTAGAATCACCTTCACAAAACCTTTGTAAAATATCCCAAGCTTCTTGATGTGGAACTATTTTGAATAAGTTTAAAAATATGCATGTCAACCCACTCAAAGATAGCATTAAGAGCTTTCTCATTATAGTTAGCTAGAGTGATCTCTTCATTCGTCCACTCACCTTCGTGTTTAACTCGAACATCACCATCCTCATCAGGAGGTAAGAGTGGAAGAGAGTACCCATGAACTATAGATCGCCATGCTCGAAGATCAATTGATTTGATATGCGAGCGAAGGCGAATTTTCCAATATGCATAATTCGAACCATCTAAAACAGAAGACGTTTTTGGTTTGGATTTGCAGGATCAAAAGCCATGATAAAGAGGACCAAACACTTAGTATCGTCAAGTGAGAGGCTCGATACCAATTGAAATTGTCACGGCTTGAATCACAAGTGATATCCAAGGTGATAAAAGCACCAACGATAGCACTTGGGATGGCACACACACACACTTCGAAAATAAAACAATTTTGTAAAAGAGTTTGCAGCGGAATAAAACACCAAAATTGTTTTTCTCAAGTTATATAAATATAACTTGAGAGTGCCTCTTAGGCAAGACTTTATAATCACTATGAATGAATTTACAAAGCCGAAAGTTCCCTATAGCTATATCTATTTTGAGCTCTATGGAACAAGAGATAAAGAACGGAATCCTATCCTAGCCTTCACACACCTTGATACCAAAGTAATCAAGTGCGAAATTACAAGGGAGAAAGGATTTAAAAAGAACCAAACAAAGAACTCTATCTCTAAGCTTTTCGAAGGTGTGAATGTGATGAAATAATTGGCATGTCTTCAAATAAACCTTCCAAGCTTATTTATAGTCTTCAAATACTTGAAGGCTACTCCAATAACAGCCTTGGGGCTGGTCTTGCACGTGGAGGAAGTGTAGGGAGAGTGGGTTAATTTGTTTCCACAATTCTAGCTCCCACTTCCTATTTTGTAGCAACCGAGTTGTTGAATCCACAAGCGATGCTTCCACGCCTTGTACTCCCTTGCTTTATCATCCTTGTACCTCTTTTATAATTCAGCAACAACCTTTGACAAAGTCCACATACATGTTGTTGTTGAATGCCAAAATTACGAATTAATACATAAAATGTATTAATTCATTTCTTCCAATTTCCACACGTGTCTAGCTCCTTCTTTGATGCTATTGTATCCTGAAATATAATCATAAACCATAGACTATACAGACCATATTAGCACGTTAGTCCATTAAATAACAAACAAGAAATATACAACTATATAATTTTCAGTCCAGGAAATCATCTGTGATATCACCTGGACTTTTGGGAAATCATCTGCGATATCACCTGCAGATTACACTAACATATATGTATACCAAAAATATATATACACATACGCTCATATATGTTTATGAATAGATACATACATATATATATATATATATATATATATACAATCTCTATATGATTTCATTATGTCTATTGTATTTATATATACAAACTCTATATGGTTTCACTATGAAAGCACGTATATATACACATATATATACACAAATATATGTGCATTTGAAAAGTTTTTTTTTTAAAAAAAATGTCTATTGTATTTGTATATACAATCTCTATATGGTTTCATTATGAAAGCACAAAAAATTTAAATTAATTTTAATTATTGTATAATCTATATGGCTTAATTCATTTTGAAAATAAAAATATTTTTAATTATTCATTTTGAATTTTTTAAATTAAATTAATTTAAAATATTTTCAAAAAATTAAAAAAAATTGGCCTTGGCCTTGCCTTGGCTCGGCATTGCCTTGGCCTTGGCTCGGCGTTGCCTTGGCCTTGGCTCGGCCTTGGCCGGCCATAGCCTTGGCCGTGTGGCCTTGGGCAGTTATCCCACATCGAAAGCTAGAGAAAGAAATCAAAGGCATGTGGCTCGGCCGGCCTTGGCCTTGGCTTTGGCCTTGCCTTGGCCGGCCATGGCATTGGCCGTGTGGCCTTGGGAGGATATCCCACATCGAAAGCTAGACAAAGAAATCAAAGGCGTGTGGCTCGGCCTTGCCTTGGCTCGGCCTTGGCCTTGGCCGTGTGGCCTTGGGTGGTTATCCCACATCGAAAGTAAAACAAAAAAATCAAAGGCATTTGGCTATATATAGAGGCTGAAGCTGGGATAATAAGCAACATTTGGTCGTGGCCCGTGGCTGCCTTAACTTGGTCGTGGCTGCCATGGCTTGGCCGTGGCCATGGAATTTAACCCGTCGTGACTTAGGATAACCGTTTTAACCGGATAAACCGTGTTAACCGGTTGTAACCGTTAACCGAATAACCGTAACCGTTGGTACACGGTTAACGGTTAGGTTACAGTTAAGGTTTAACGGTTTTTTTAACCGACGGTTATAATCGTTTGGACACGTCTACATATAACTCGACATCTCATCATCACATCGGATGGTATTAGCCAGAGACCACCCCGGCAAGTTGTTTGTTCGTGGTTTCAGTTCCTATTTGCTGGAGATCAGCCTATTGTTGAACTAAGGCTGATCTGGATCATTTCCTGCATCATCAGTTTGGTTCCATTGTCGGAAAAACGATAACGCTAGACCTTGAAATCTACAGTAATCACAAACATGGTTTTTGATGGACATACTGTCACTGCCTCCAGTGAGCCAATGCGCGAGAATGTTGGGGGGAAACATTGATGCGGGTGATGGGAATCGTACTGTCAACTTACCTCCTCCTCCACCTGGTCATCGCACAAGGAATGCCACTCGTTCCAATAGCGTGGCCGACGAAATAGGGATACCGGATATGAGGAGGGAGAAGAGGCCCATGACTAACCCAGGAGTGAGCCAGCAAGCTAAAAGGCTCCAAACAGGTCGAACAGCTGCAGACGACATTGCAGGTCCTTTAGTTTCTCACCTTAGTAGGAAGGAGATCTTGATGGAGCGTGCTAGATTGCTGTAGAGTTTGCTCGAGGTGCAGAATGAGTTGCTCGAGCTACCCGCGTATCCTAAAAAGAACGACATAAGATCACAAAGGATAGCTCCATCACTTACTTCTCATAGGCGAGCCAACGGGGGGCCTAGGCCATCTGAAGAAGAAAGGAGGAGTGAAAGACCTCCTCTTACCCACATCTCCGTTGATAGTACTGGCGACCTAAGGGATAGGCTCGACCAACAAAGAGAGCAAGAAGCCGACTCAGCTCAAAGAAGGTAACTCGAAGCTGACAGAGCTCAACGTAGATCACCCCAAATGGGAGAGCGATCACTTCACATACGCGCTAGAAGGGAATGGACTCCCACAAGGGATGAGAGGCAGAGGATACTCTCTCAGAGGGAACACCGCCGTGAGGAGAGGCAAAAGTCCAATTCTATCTCCCACCAAAGAGGCAACCTGGACGTTCGGGAGCTTCTCAATCTGAAAAGAATATTGGATGATCATATGGAGGCAGATCGTAAGGCAATTGATGGAAAGGTCGAATGAAACGATTGTACTCTTCGACCTTTGGCCAAGGCCATGCTTGACAAAGGTCATCCAGCAGGGTTGTAAGTACCCAAATCTGGCTCATGCCTTCCAATCCAAGTTTTCCAACGATTCCCCAAGCTTTCAAAAAGTTTAGGGGCAATTCGAGAACTTTTTAATACTTTCTGAGTAAGGAAGGACCTACTAGGAATTACAAAACTGGATAGGACCTCGCTGGAAAGAAGCTTCCAAATCTGCCACCTTGACTTGTTCTAGAAACAGGCTGACACAATAGATGATTAGGCCGGGCGGCTTCTTTTAGCGCGGGTTATAGCCGTGCAGCTTCATTAGTAGCACATCAGAAACCTATAAATAGAGACCTTCTCTACCTCATTTGATATAGACAATTTTCATAGCAAAGTCACTCTGCAGAAATCCAAACTTGAAATACATTTTCCTAAAACATACCAAACTTATCTCTCTCCTAAATTAATCCAAGCCCAATCTATTCCTAATAGATCTAGCCTAAGGAATACTTCCTAAGAAGATAGAGAAGCACCAATATTGGTAATCTCTCCTTCTCCTTCTCCCTACCCTACCCTAATCTATACATATACACTTTCATTCTCTTGCTACTTGTTGATTAAACTCCTATTATGATCTAAAGTTTCAATCTTTGCAATGTAGATCCATACTTCCCACTCCCTACACAAATGACTCACGGAGATCCTCTCCCTAGGATGAACAAGATTCCACAAGTGGCTTGTTCTAGGGATGATCAACCAAATGAGGATGTGATCCCCTTTTATATTTATGCCTAAAAATGCAATCTTTATGTGTTAAATGCTCTCCCCTTCCCTAGATCTAGCTTTTCTTAGGATTGTCCACCTATTGAGGTATTAAGGGCATAGGAAAAGTCATAAAGATCCATCCTTTTCACATTATGTTCTTAGATTAATGGTCTCCCTTGTATTTTCACATTAAAAATCAAGTCTTTACATTAATATTATTTCCCGTTCCCATGTCCCCAAGATTGGAATCTTCTCCTAGGATTGTCTAAAGCCTATTAAGGTGTCAAAGACATAGGATGAATATAAAGATCCAATCTTTATGTCTTATTCTCTAAACTCATGGTTCTTGAGCATTTCTATAGTGAAGATTGGTGTAAAGGCTCAATCTTTACACTAATCTCACTACCTAATGCCATAAATCTTGCTCCTTTGTAGAGATTAATGATCCTTGGTCCCAAAATCTCCTATGATCACTTGAGATAAGTATACCAAAATGTCCCTACAAATCACCATTGTCTCAAGATGTAGGATTGATGGCCCAAGATTCATTCTTTTTCAAATACCTCATTCTTGAGCTTAAAATGATTTCTTTGATCACATTTTGACTAAAATCCCCAAGGAAAGTTAGATTAAAATATACCAAGGCTCCTACGCCTAGATTGGTTGATTAATCTAATGGAAGGGTAGATAGGTCCCATAATGATGATCACAAGCTCAAAGATGAGTATGGGATCAAATCCCTAATAACATCAAAGCCCAAGGCATCTTGAACTAAAACCTTCTCAAAATGGTTCTTATGTTCGGATAAAGACTTTGCATATTCTTTCTCTTTTCTTAAATCACACACACACACACACACAAGCACAAATTTTGGACCTTGGAAGACTTGATTTTGCAAGGCTCCTTGGGTGAACGCCAAACGTTCTTCCCAAGGAGTAACTTAACCTCCGAACCCTTTACTTTTTCCTTTTTTTCAAAGTTTTGAGGATAAATCAAAATGGCGTGGCGACACAGTTGACGACTCCGCTAGGGAATGTAAATGTTTTCCAAACTTCTTCTCTTATAAGAAGCTTTGGAAACATTTACGAGGGTTAGCCTTCCATCCCGGGTCCAATTTTTGTGCAAAGTGTGAATTTTTTTTTCTTTTATGCATTCCTTGTGCTATTTTTTTGGCTTGTATATACTCTAAACAATAACAGGTACAAATCTGAAGCTGAAAATTGCCCAGAATCTCTGGCTAAATATTCTGGAATTGCAACAGTTTGGAACCTGGAAAATTGTTGGATCCAGCCGTGCGGCCTAATCTGCCCTGGACTGAGCCGTGCGGCTTTATCAGCAGTTCCACCAGGACAATTTCTTCTGGCATTTAATTTGGAGACTATTGCGATTTTGAGACTATTCTGTCCAGAATCTGGACTGGTTTCAAAAAACCAGAAAATTTACGTGCCTATGTGATGCATTTTCCCCGTCCTAAAACATTCTTTTAAGATACATATTGAAAATCTCTATTTTAACTAAAAAAATATTTTTTAGGTGACCGCACACTACGCGCACTATATACTCCTGTACAATTTTCCACGCACGTCCTTAACCCGGGATGGTTGTTCAGTTGCAGTCACGGACAGTGTTACGACGCTCCCGGGCGCGCACGGAACCATCCCAACCTCCATTTGGCTTAACCCGTGTCGACCACTGCACTAGTCCGTGTCACACTTTTAAACCGTGACTTTTGGTTAGTTTTTGTCTAGACCGTATCATACAGCCTTGTCGTATACCTTCGTAAAGGTCAAATCCGAGCCCATGCTAGAGTCAAGATTCCTCGCGCAAGCGAAGCCATGCCAAAATTTCATTAGGCAAAATTGGCAAAATCTTGGCCCCCAGCATTGACTTTGACTTTGACTTGCACGGAGTATGTGAAAGTCAAACCCGAGCTCATGCTAGAGTCAAGATTCCTTGCGTAAGCGAAGCCATGCCAAAATTTCGTTAGGCAAAATTGGCAAAATCTTGACCCCCGGCATTGACTTTGACTTGCACGAAGTATGCAACAATGCTCAAGGTGACACCGTGTTATTCGACTTTTAACGTTCGACCTATGCCTATTATTTTCCTTGGACAACGCCGAAGTCAACGTCTCTTGCGCAAGCGAAGCTTTACCGAAATTCCGTTAAGGCTAAAGACTTGACTTTGACGGCGTTGACATTGACTATAATCCGCATCGCTCGTGCGTTAAAATTCCTATGATCCACTAGACCCTAGGATCGTTCTGCTCTTTTCGGTCGGTGGGATCCGCTTGCCCTATAGGACCCTCGTCCGGGGCTGTCCACCCTGGGATGTCGAAATACAGGTGCAAAACGAGGGGCTTATAGCCATAGTGACGGAACCCACTGATCCAGGATCAAGATTAGTTGCGAAAAAGAAGGGCAACCTTTTCCAACCAAATAGGGTTAATTAAAAGACATTGTTTTAAGTAAACTTGAAGATTCTTAACTGCATGTTACTTGAGCCTTTAGCCTAGACACCTACCCCCCGAGTCTGAACCTTGCCTATTCATTTTCCGCAGCGAGAAAGAAGTGGGTGAGAATACCAGGTCAGCGGCTTTTCAGTGTAGAAATTTCCGGCTCAGACAGTTCATCAGAATCATCAGTTTCGTCTACTCTGAGGTTTAGAATGGAAGATATGACGGAAAACAGTGGTGGTAATTCGATGTCTAGAGAGGAAGCCGCACCAGCTCAACCAAAGCCCCATATTTGGTATGATGTCTGTGATTGCGACGATTGCCTGGAGGATGCATACCAAGATTGGATCAATGAGGATGCCCCCTCAAGGAGGAGAAGAAAGAAGAAATCCTCCCAGCAACAGTTGAAGGAAAGATATGAGGCAGGAGATGCCAGCGTGGGGATGCTAGGAGAACCCTCCGGCAAATTTGATTACTATGTCAGCTACCCGAGAAAGCCCGCCAAAGTCTCAGCTAGTCAGAGCAAGGCCTGTCCCGGCAACTCCCGCCCGGTCGATCCCTTAGAGGCAGAAAGCTCCGAGTTCATAGCTATCGTTAAGTTCAATGAAAAGTTGAAAGATATGGAAGATGAATAAAAGGTTCCCATAGAATGCATGGACAGTCAGAGCAGAATCAAAATCTCGCCTGAGGAGGATTTCATCAGTATAATCCAAGCCAATCCCCCTGTCGGCTACACAGATAAGGTGGTGCTGTCAAAAATCAGCAAAGAGAAAATGACTTACCCGCAATGCATCGACAAAATGAATCAGACCGTTCAGTCTATGAGCCTGGTTGTTACAGAGGAGCTTGCAGAAAGACTGCATCAGGCCTCCCTTGATCCACTTACCATCTTTCCAAGGCATCGACCCACAAACGACCCCAGTAAGGCTTTTGATGAGTTCGAGCTCTCCAACTTTGTGAACGCCTGCGAATTTGCTTCTCTCCCGAACAGCGACAGTGAAGAGTCCGTCGGAAATGAGAACAGGAATGGGCTGATTTTCAATGATGATGACAGTTCAGTAGAAGAATGGCTCACTCAAAAGCCAATTAACCTCGAAAACCCATCTGTCAATGATGACCTAGAGCCCGTCAAGAGGTTTGACCCCGAAGAACTCCTTATTGATGATGGAGTCGCCCACTTCAGGAAGTGTTTGACTAATGTCAGAGAAGCCGTCAAAAGTTTGACTCCAAGAGAAAGGAAGGATATGCTTGACAGTGATGAGGAGTGTGACCTACATTGCTGAAAAAGTTGCTAGGGCAAGATGATGAAGCCAATGGCAAACCTCCAAGTCCCGGGAATGACGGCTTCTGTTGTATGTTGACTCTGAAAGGCCTGAATGAAACTGTCAAAGCCTTGAGCGAGGAAGAGGAAACTGAAATCAGCAGGTTGCTAAATCAGTGGGGGACCCAGAAGCCGGAAAGATCCAGAAAGCCTGTAACCTGGGATCAGGTCTGTGAAGCTGCTTATACCTCTAGTAATGTTGTGAACCAAATCAACCAGCAGGGTTGGCCGTATGCCAGCAAAAGCCCGCCTCTAACCCTGAAAGAACTAGAAGAATCTTCCAAGAGAGCCAATGACTCGGGAAAGTCAAATGTCTATGTGATGACTCGTTCCGGGCAGATGAATGTGGAACCACCCAGGGTTGACAAAAGAAATATCAGCTCCGAACCAAGGGCAGACAAGAGGCCTTATAAGCCGGAAGCAGAAAAGGTTGACTCTGAGAAGGAAGATCCAGTGCTGACTCAGCTAAAGTGCACCCAAGCCAATATCTCCCTTTGGTCCCTGTTAACCTCTTCATATCCCCACAAGCTAAAGTTAGAAGAAAGCTTGCCCAAAACCATGGCACCCATAGATGTCACCCCAGATGAGGTCGTCCAAATGATTGAGAACATTCACTATGGGAACATCATCACTTTCACTGACCTAGATTTACCGAAATATGGGGCTAACCACACTGAGCCGCTCTACATCACTTTCCAGTTGGAGGAACGGGTACGCCAAAGGGTGTTAGTCGATGGGGGTACGCAATGAACGTCTGCCCGGTGAAGATGATGGACTCTGCCGGATGCGAAGCAGCAGATTTAAAGCCATCTAGTCAGACTATTAAGGCCTATGATTCCACCGCTCGATCAGTTTTGGGGATTGCAACTTTGAATCTGTGGTTTGGGAAGAAGGTTATGGTTGTTGACTTCCAAGTAATTGATATCCCCATTTCATTTACTGCTCTACTAGGACGACCCTGGATCCACCAGATAAACGGGGTGGCCTCTACCCTGAACCAGTGTGTCAAATTCCAGTCAGAAGATGGAACTATCACTACTATCTATGGAGACAGTGTGACTGTGGAAGGAACCAATACTGGGAGTATTCCGATACTGGAAATCAAACATGATGATGAAGGGCTTACCTTAACTGGCTTCTCCTTGACCACATCTAAAGTGCAAGTGTGTTGTACAGACCTCACCACTACCTCAGATAAAATACCTACTGCCATGTGAATGATGAGAAAGATGAGTTATCTTCCGGGGCTTGGACTGGGTAAAAGGCTTTAAGGTCGTCATACTACCATTGATGCAAAGGAACAAACCACCCGACATGGCCTGGGTTACAAACTAACTTCTCAGAATGACAGGGAAGCTAAGGTAGCAGTTCAGGAAAGACAAAATGAAGGGGTCCGTCTCCATCCTTATAGCCTGTCTCTGGCCAAGTACTTCACAAAGGGCAAAACTCAGTATGATGAGAATGATAGTCATCAGTCCGTAAGGAAGAATCTCTTGAAAAGTCTTGAAAAGGCCCGTGGAAAGCTAGCCAATCCTATCGGGAGGATGTTCCTCGACCTACTGAGTATTCCTAGGGCTACCACCACTGTTTAGAACGAGTATGTCTTCAAAGGGAACCCAGACCGCCTCAAAGAGTCAGCACTCTTCCCAGCAGGGGTAATGGATCTCTCCACCTTCGAGCTAGCTCTCCCGAAGATCAGCCAAGTAGAAGTTGCCAGCAGTGAGGATAGTGGGCCGGTATTGCAGAAACTATTTGATGAAGAAGTACAGATTCCTGACCTGATCGACTTCAGCTCAGATAACGAGACAGTTGCCATAATTAGGGACGGCAGTAAAGAACCATTTGATCCCCGCACTCTAGTAGCTAAGACAGAGAACAGAGCTTGGATTGGTCCCCCGTCCCTCTATGTCTAGTCCTGTCAAACACCCTGTCATTCGTACTGTGGAGTCAGGAGTCTTTGAGTTCGAGTCCTTTGAGTTGTCTGACGGCCTTACGCCTGAAGATTATGAATGTGTCGCCAATGTCATCTTTCCATTCGCTTTAAATGAAATGATAGATCTTTCTGAGTATCCCCTTATTGCCAACTTAACAAATGATAAATTAACTAATAATCTAACAATAGTTAATAATGATTCATTGGAACAAGATGCAGACACACTAAATGAACAATACATTAAAGAAATCTTTAAGTAGGTTATTGATAAAGAGGAAAACCGTGCCCAAGCTGCCGAGGAGGTTTTGACTAGTGTTAACCTGGGTACTATCAAAGAACATAAAGAGACACAGATCGGGAACTTCTTCTAGGGAGCCAAACGGGATAGAACGATTGATCTTCTCAAAGAATATGTGGATGTGTTTGCCTGGTCATACAAGGATATGCCGGGGCTGGACAGCTCGATTGTAGAATACAGGATTCCTTTGACACTTGAAGACAAGCCTGTGAAACAGAAACTGAGGAAAATCAAGCCAGAATGGTCTCTGCAAGTCAAAGAGGAAATTGAAAAGATGCTCCATGTCGGATTCATTAGAGTTATTGAATATCCGACCTGGTTGTCAAACATTGTGACTGTGACCAAAGCAAATGGGAAGGTGCGCTGTTGTGTGGATTTTCAGGATCTAAACAAAGCCAGTCCCAAAGACGACTACCTGTTGCCAAACAAAGATATACTGGTGGACGCCACAGCCAACTACAAAGTCAAGTCATTCATTGATGTTTTTGCTGGCTACAATCAGATTAAGATGACAAAAGAGGACCAGGAGAAAACAGCTTTCACCACGCCATGGGGGATATACTGTTACACGGTGATGCCTTTTGGGTTAAAGAATGCTGGGGCTACTTATCAGAGGGCAGCAACTGCACTTTTTCATGACATGATCCACAAGGAGATTGAGGTATATGTCGATGATATGATCATCCATTCCAAAGGCTCAAATGGACAACACTTTGTTGATCTACAGAAGTTCTTTGAGCGGTTAAGGAAGCATTCCATGAGGCTGAACCCTGCAAAGTGCACCTTCGGAGTGACGAGGGGAAAGGTACTTGGGTATATGGTAACAGAACGGGGAATTGAAGCCCCCGAAAAATCAAAGCCATTAGGGACATGAGGCCACCTCGATCCCAGACAGAAGTCAAGAGCTTTATGGGCAAACTGCAGTATATTAGCCGTTTTGCTAATAAGCTGACAACCATGTGTGAGCCCATCTTCAAGCTTATAAAGAAGAATGCAGATACAGAATGGAATGAAGAATGTCAGGATTCATTTGACAAGATTAAGGCATACCTGGTAAATCCTCCGATACTATGACCCCCTGAAATAGCCCAGATCCGAGAGGTAGCGCGATCGCGCCCCGGCATCTGGCATTTCCCGCCTTGCGGCGTTTGTTGGTTGGAGGTGTCTCGCTGTGTTTTGCTTTGTAGAGTCGCCACACCATTTTTATTAATCCCAAAACATTGAAAAAGGGCGTCAGTTTAAAAATAAATTGTTTTTGTGTGATGAGATTTTGAGTTCGGAGGTCAGATGACTCCTCGGGAAGAGAATATTAGAGCTCACCCGAGTCACCTTGTAAAAATGAGTCTTTCGGTACCCCTTATTCTTTAAATGTTGTGTGTGTGTGTATGTGCTTTTAAAAATGCATGTTGTATTGGATGTCTACATTGTACACTGCGTATTGAAATGTATTGAAATAGTGTAGAAAGGAAGTCTTACCAATATTGGTTCGTGTCTGTCTTCCGCTGGGGAATAGTGCTTGAGGATGGAATAGTATTCCGGGACGGACCGGGTTTGCTTCGGGATGAGCCGGTTGTCTGCGGACAGATTTTCGGCATGCGTTGGGATCGCAGGGATCATTCGGGCAGAGGTTCGGCGTGCGTTGGGATGGCAGGGGTCACTCGGGCAGAGGTTCGGCGTGGGCCGGAATCGCCGGTTTGACTCGGAAAGAGGCGGAACGCCTCAGGAAAGACCAGGTAAGGCCTCGAAGTACCATGAGGGGCCTCAGAGTACCTCGAGAGTGCCTCGGGGCAGCGTTGGAGCGTCGCAGGAGCGCTCGGAAAGGCTTCGGAGCACCACAAGGGAGCTCGGAAGGCCTCGGGAGGAACCGAAAGGGACCGGGATTGCCCCGAAGGGTCTTAGAGGGGTTCCTGAAGGCTGGGAGGAGAGGAAAGAAGAGGGAGATATGTAAAATGAGGGAGGGGGAGCCCTCTATTTATAGTCCACAGATTTGTGCAAGAAGGTCCGTACGGACCTTCCATGAAATCCAAGATTTTGGTTTTCCCGGATTTGAGGGAATAATGTGGACTTTAAGAGGATTCTGAAATGATGGTTTCTGGTAACAAGAAGGTCCGTACGGACCAACTTTCATGCAGAAAGGTCCGTACGGACCTCCAAGGTAATCCAGTAATTATGATTTCCTGGATTTGAGGGAATAAGGTGGACTTTAAGAGGATTCAATAATTATGATAACAAAGAGGTCCGTACGGACCATCTCTGCTTTTTTGCATAATTCCTCAAAAGTCCTTTTGTCCTTTTTTTTCCAGAAAGCCCCCCCTTGGTTTGGTTGGTGGTTTTGTGGTTTTTGAGGGTTATGGGTATTCGAGACTGCGTTTGTGTGAGTCTGCGGTGTTTCCCATGCGCTCGGAAGAGGGTGATCCAGATTGGGGTACTTACAGAAGCCCCTCGACGATGTCACTTACGGAGGAAGTGGGGTCGTTGATAAGATAAGGGTCCTGATCTGGATCGCGTGCTGGGAGAGGAAGTGACTGTGTAGGTCAGTTCGTGAGGACGTGGCAATGTCCTGTTGTGTGACCGTTTAGGTCAGTTGGCTGGACCCTGTGATAGGATTCCTACGTATCCCGTATGGGAATCAAGCCTGATCGTAGTTCGTGTGTGGGGTGAGTGTTATTGTGTACGAGGACATGAGATGTCCTCTGAGTGAAACTCTGTGTATGGACGTGATGGTATAATGTGGGTGACCGTGTGGGTCGACTGTGAGGACGTGGGGGCATCTTGGGTGACCGCATAGGTTGGTGGTAAGGACGTGGTGGCATCCTGGGTGACCGTATAGGTCGATGGCAAGGATGTGGTGGCGTCTTGGGTGACCGTATAGGTCATTTGTAGTGGTGGCGTCTAGTGGTGGCACAGTCGTAGGTCGATGGTAAGGACGTGGTGGCGTCCTGGGTGACCGCATAGGTCGGTGGTAAGGACGTGGTGGCGTCCTGAGTGACCGTATAGGTCGGCTAGCTGGACCCTGTGATAGGATTCCTACGTATCCCTAGCGGGAATCAAGCCTGATCGTAGTTCAGAGATCGTGAAATTGTGAGTGTATGCGGGCGTGGTGGTGCCCTGTAGTGTCGTGTGACCGCCGAGGTCGACTGTGAGGACGTGGTGACGCCCTGAGATGGAAATTTTACTATTTTCCAAACCGGGTAATTTAAAGCCTTCCGGGCTGGTGATAGTGATTTGGGAGGTTTATACGGTTTTCCGGACCGAGTGGTTTAGAGCCTTCGGGCTGCGGATATTGATGTGACTGATTTATGCAGTCTCCCGGACTGAGTGATTTAAAGCCTTCCGGGCTGCGGATATTGATGTGGCTGATTTATGCAGTCTCTCGGACTGAGTGATTTAAAGCCTTCCGGGCTGCGGATATAGTGATTTGGCTGATTTATGCAGTCTCCCGGACTGAGTGATTTAAAGCCTTCCGGGCTGCGGATATAGTGGTGAGGACGTGACTTGTCTGCTGGCTGCGGTTGTGTCGTGCGTGAGGACTTGATTCGTCTTCTGACTGCGGTTGTGTCGTGCGTGAGGACTTGATTCGTCTTCTGACTGCGGTTTGCGGAGGCGTGACTGCCTTGTGCTTTAATTGTGAGAGGCGTGAATGCCTCGTGTTTTATCCGCTGGGGGAAAGGTTGGACTTACGATGACTGCCGGTGTTCATCTGCTGGGGATATGTGGCCTCGTAGGGGCTTTGTCCGCTGAGAAGGTGACTTTGGGCTTACTTTGATGGCCGGTGGTTGATTCACCGTTTGGAATTTTTGAGGCGTTTTGTACCTTGGGATTTGTGCTTGGAGGCGCTTGCTCCTTTTGCGTTTGTTTTACCGTTTAGTGGGCGAGGTCCGGGCTTACGATGACGGCCGATGTTTGCGTTGCCATTTAGTGGGCGAAATCCGGACTTACGATGACGGCCGGCGTTCATCTGCTGGGGATATGTGGCCTCGTAGGGGCTTTCTCCACTGAGAAGGTGACTTTGGGCTTACTTTGATGGTTGGTGCGGTGGAGGGATAGGATGTCTGATGGGGTGCTGGCTGAGTTGTTGGGCTTTGCGCCTCTTCCTCGCAGGGACCTGGGCATGCTGTACGGCGACGTAGAGATGCAAATTTCGGCCAACATTGGGGCCTATCGCCGTGGTACCGGCTTGGTAACGGCGGAGCATCTGGCAAGCTCCTTCTTGTGGTTTGCCCTCTCCGAGACTCTGTTCTCGAATCACGCTACCGTGGCTCCTTTTCCTCTGCTGGAGAGTTTGGTGGATTTGGAGAGGGTTGGTGAGATAGCTTGGGGCGAGGCGGGCCTGGCCGAGCTTTATTTTTCTTTGGACAGTTTACACAGTCGTGGCAGTTCTTTGAGGTACATTTTTCGATTTTGCTTTGGAGGTATGAGTTTATTCTTTGTTTTTGATTTAGCAATTTGTCATTTCTCCGTTTTCTTTACCTTTGAGTCTTTTCTGCTTTTGTCACAGGTATGATTTTATGAGATCTTCCGGTGCTTTCCGTGGGATCGAGATGCTGAGGCCATAGCGGCCTATCCCGCTATGTTGGGCTGGGCCCGTCCATTGAAGAGGAGGAGGACTAGTAGGGGGAAGCTCACCATCGCCTACGGGGGATGTGCGGGGGAGCACCTGGGGAGAGATAGCCCGGCGGAGTTTGACCTGTACCCCTGGGCTCGGTATGGGGATGACGAGTTTGAGGGTGGTCCCATGGTGACAGCGCAGAGGAAGATGCTGCGGGGCCTTACCTGCGATGTCATATATTTGGGGGAGAGGGTCTTACGGGCAACATGGCCGGGTATGCTCCCCGTGGCTCAGGGACCCGCCTTTTGGGATGATGGATTCCCGTGACATGGACGTCTTTGGAGTACGAGAGATATGGGCGGCGTGAGTGCCGATGAGTTTGTTTTGTATGGAGAGGAGTATGGGGCCTTCGTTAGGAGGAACCTGAGGACGCCACAGGTGTTGGCGAGGAGAGGCGGGATGGCCGCGCGTCCCGGATGTTCGGGTGCACAGGCGGACTTCACATATGTTCATGGGGATTCATCGAGGCGGAGGGTGTCGGTACCCGTCCCTGAGCAGACTCCTGCTGCCTATTGGGTTGACCCGAATATGCCGGTGAGTGTGCTTACTCTTTTCCATCTTGGCATCTTTTCTGTATTTTTATCTTTTTGTATGCATGTAACTCTTTAGATGAGCGTTTCTTTGGCTGTTTGTTTGTGCAGGTCTCGGGGAGAGCCTATGACACGCTGACCCGCCGTTATGTGGCGATGCGGTCTTTCGCGAAGAAGTTGGCGGGGAAGCTGTCTTGCAGGTCTTTGCGGCGTGTGCCGGCGTACGAGCCGATGCCTTCGAGGCATTCTGTGGACGTTCCTCCGCCGAGGCGAGCCAGCAGGCGGTTGGAGGGACCTGTTCGGGGGCGGCATAGCATGGATGCCGGGACGTCTTCGGGAGTCCAGAGGCAGCCGATCCTTCACCAGTTCTGGCCTTCACAGGAGGCACCGGGAGAGAGTTCATCGGAGCCTTCCTTCTTTGATCCTTTTGCCGGGTTTGACCATTCAGAGTATTTTGAGTACCCACCCCAGGAGGGGGTTCAGTATTCTGATGACGAGGGTGTGGCTGGCGAGTTTGCCGAGGTGCCTGACTTCTCGATTGATGATGATGATGAAGAGTCGGATTAGGGCTCATTTGCTTTCCCTCTTTCCATATCTCATTTTTTTTAGCAACAGACATTATGGGCACCTGTAATAAAACACTTGTATTTGCACATCAAAGTATTTTATTTTAAGATGTAATGCCGTATTTTGTGATTCCCAAAAATTGTCCTAGGAATTGTTACTAGTTTATTATTTGTGCATGCCACGTGAGCTGGGAGTGCGTTTGTGGGTAGCATATGCTTGCCGGAAATGGCTTTGGCCAGAATTTGGGCAGTTTGGAGCAAGGTCCTGCTGGGAACAGTGGCTGTTGTACTGTTTGTTGCTGGACCAACTTGGGATGCAAAAAGGTCCGTACGAATCTCCTTTGATTTTGGGAAGGGATTAGTGTTTTCCGGATGTCTGGACTTTCCCCACTTTCCCTTTGCAGTCATTTCGAGCTTTCTTCCCCATTTTCTCTAGGAACCTCCATTTTTGCCATGGATTCTTCGTATGTTCCAAGAGTTTTGTCGAGGCTTTCGAAGGAGCGGCAAGCATACTTCCTTGAGCGGCTGAAAATGTGGATGCGACACCGTATGAGGCATCAGAGGCGAGCTTTCGATGTAAGGTTTCGACTCTGCTCGATTTGGTCCCTTGGGAATTGTTACAGGCTGCCGCTAGTTTCTGGGACGTTAGGAGGCATGTGTATAGCTTCTCCTATAATGAAGTGACGCCCACTTTCGAGGATTTTCGAGCTTTGATGGGAGGAACGGAGGTGGAGGCCATCTCGCTTCCATTGATTGGCGGTGCTGCCGTGAGCGTGAAGCTTGCTTGCTTTCTTCAGACTTCGTTGGGAGAAGTGCAGGGCATGATCCTTGATTCGGGTCATATTGACGTTTCTGCGCTGCCGGAGCGATTTATGATTGATGATGAGAGTAATGTCTCGTGGGATGCATTTGCCTTGTGCGTGATAGCAACGCTTTTCATGGTCAGCTCGCTTGGGGTATGTGACGGTGCTTTGCTGGATGTGGTAGGCACTGCAGAGCTGGAGAGGATATTGTCCCGTTGGTGCTGGGGGAGACTCTTCACGGTATTGACCGTCTGGCGGCTGGGGATAGGTTCATGAGAGGGGGAAGCCCCGCTTTGCTCACCTTGTGGCTGCGAGAGAGACTTCAGGCTATGCGTGAGGTTCCAGCGTCGTTTAACCCGTGGACATTTGCTCAGCGTCCTCTTGTATTGGATATGGATCAATCCGCCTGGGAGAGATGGATGGCACAGCTTGGTACGCATTAGATCCGTTGGTGGGTTCCGCACTAGGGGATTGAGACTAGGAGGGCCTTTCAGAAAGGGTCCTATGTTGTCAGAGTTCCAGGTTTGTCTTGGTCCCCCTTCTATATTTCGTCACTTGTTTCCCGGCAGTTCGGGATAAAGCTGGAGCCTTTGTTGGGCTGGGATAACCTTGCCACTGCGGAGGTAGCTCCTCTTTGTATGACAGCTCCAGGTGCTCTTTTGTATTTTCTGAGGGTATAGAAGTATTCCGCTTTCCCTCCCGTGGTGCTCCTTAGATGTCGGGAGAATGTCGTATTGACGACCCAGTACCTGGCTTGGTATGAGCAGCGCGTTGAGCAGTCCCAAGTGGTTTTGTGGAGCAGGTGTGAAGCGATTCTGGGGCCCGATTGCCGTAGTAGCTATTGCCTTAGGAGTGCCGAAGCCTGGTCTGACCCTCAGGATGTCACGGGAGACGCTTTATTTGACTACGAGACTAGAGTTGACCGACTGACGGAGAGAGGTCCCCTTTTGCAGACTCGCAGGGAGGAGATCCGAGCTGAAGCACGGGCGAATGAAGCCCTGCGAGCTCCTGGATTGTTTGACTCTACGGGGAGGACCCCTAATCTCGGACTGAGAGAGACAGAGATGGCTCGCGTGGAGTGAAAGAAGACTCGCCGGGGACGAGGGAAGAAAGGGAAGAATGGCGAGGGGACAAGCGCAGATGGCGCAGAATGACCTCCTAGGTATCCATTCATTGCATTGCAAACACATTATTTTTTAAATGTATTAAGCTGTCTTTTAGCATGTTGTGAACTTGAGAGTAAACCCTGCTTGAACTCATCAAGAAATGTTGTAATCGTTAGTGATTTGTGATTTACTTTTAAAGCATTGTCGAGACGCAAGATCTCTTGTTCGCTTTTCGTTTCTTTTGTGAACCTTGTCGACGTCCAGCCTTGGACCTTTCTGTTGTATTTGCGGACTGAAGCAGCCTGGGCCTTGACGGCAATCCCTTTTTCTTGGACTTTGTGTTTGGATGAGAGGTTGTATCATCCCTTGACAAGTCGTTTTGACGGTCTTTTCCGTAGCTTCCTTGCCTCTTGTTTGTTGGCGTCAGGCTCTTGACCTCATTTTTGTAGCTTCTGCTTGAGCTTTTTTTTTTTGAGAGCCTTTGCTCGAGCTCTTTTTTTTCGTAAGCGTCTGCTTGAGCTTCCTTTTTTTTTTGTAAGCTTCTGCTTGAGCTCTCTCTTTTTTTTTGAAGCGCGTGAGGGCGAAGACAAGCCCCTGGCTTGGAAGTTGACATGGGTCAGTCGTTTGACGCTGAGTGACCTTCGGATGTCTTTTGATGTTGCCGCCGTCGTTTGACTTGGTCAAGGTAATGGTGGGGGCATTCTCTTGGAAAGTGCGTAGCTTGATGGAGGTCTTGGTTGACATTCAAAATTTTGACTTTTTTGTGTGTTTTTAGACCGGACCAATTAAGGTTGCCTACGTTCCCCCGGACTAGAGGGCTCAGGTCTGCGTAGTTCGACACTACATGGAGTGCCAAGAGATGCACAGTTGTTCTTCTTTAGGCGAAGTATCTGCGAAGCTTGCTTCCATTGACTGGATTCATGAAGGGATTGCTGTCTAGGTCTGTCAGCTTCATGGCACCTCCGAAGAAGATCTTTTGAACCACGAAGGGGCCGATCCATTTTGGTTCCCATTTTCCCAATGGGTTGGTTCGAGTGGGAGGCTTTTCTTTGAGTACCAGATCGCCTTCCCTGATGTCTCGGGATTTGACTTTCTTGTCGAAAGCTCTAGCCATCCTGCTTTGGTAGGCTCGGACGTGTTCCATGGCCTTTAGTCATCGCTCGTCTAGCAGAGCCAGTTCGTCGTGTCGGCTTTGGAGCCATTCGACTTCGTTGATTTCGTTTTCCAGCAACACTCGGATTGAGGGAATTCCCAGTTCAATGGGAAGGACTGCTTCCATCCCGTATGTTAGGGCGAATGGAGTTTCTCCCGTGGCTTTTCTGACTGATGTTCGGTAGCCCCAAAGTGCAAGGTGCAGCTTCTCGGGCCAATCGCGTCCTCGGGTGGTCATTTTTCGGATGATCCGTTCGAGGGTCTTGTTTGCTGCTTCCACGGCGCCGTTCGTTTGTGGCCGGTAGGGAGAAGACTTGTGGCGTGTGATCTTGAATTCGGCCAACAGTCTGTCGCATTCTCCTTTGAAGTGGGAGCCGTTGTCTGATATGACCTCGTTCGGGATGCTGTATCGGCAGATGATGTTTTCCTTGAGGAAATGCGCGACTTTCTTGGAGGTGAGCACCTTGTAGGACTTGGCTTCGACCCATTTTGTGAAGTAGTCGATGGCTACTAAGACGAACTCGTGGCCGTTGCTGCCTGGCGGAGCAATTTTCTCGATGACGTCAATTCCCCATGTGGCGAAGGGCCAGGGCGTAGTCATGCAGTAGAGATCTTGAGGAGGTAGATGATTGAGGTTGGAGAACCGTTGACACTTGTCGCAGCTTCGGACAAAGTGGATGCAGTCTGCCTCCATGGAGATCCAGTAGTAGCCCATCCGGAGAATGATTTGCATTAGGGCCCTGGCGTTCATGTGGGGACCGCAAGCCCCGTTGTGGACTTCGTTCATGAGCTCGCTTGCTTCTTCCTGGCTGATGCAGCGTAGGAGTGGTCCGTGGTAGCGTTTTTTGTATAGCATGTCCCCAAGGATGACAAAGTGAGAGGCGAGGCGTTTTAGGGCCATGATGCTCTTGGCTTTGGCTCTTTCCCTGCGTTGACCTTCTTCATTCATGAAGGCGGTTTCCCCGTTGAGGTATTGGAAGATCTAGTTGTACCATGGCTCATTGATGGGCTTGGCCTCTGGTTCAATCTCGCAGCAGTAGGCGGGAATTTCCTTTCGTCCGACTTTGAAGGGCTTGATTGCTTTTCCCTCGGGGATTTCCACAAGTGAAGCCAAAGTGGCTAAGGCGTTTGTAAACCGATTTCGGTCTCTTGGCAAGTAGTGGAAGGTGACCTCTTCGAATTGTGTGATGAGGTCCTCCATGCAGGCGTGGTACTTTTGCAGGCCGGGGTCTATTGTTTTCCACTTGTTGGAAACTTGGTTGATGATCAGGGCTGAGTCCCCGTAGACCTCGAGTTTCTAGATGTTCCTTTCGAGTGCGGCCTCTAGTCCGGCGGCGCAGGCTTCGTATTCGGCGGCATTGTTGGTTACATCGAAATTTAGCTTTATGGTGATTGGGGTGTTCTCGTCCTTGGGGTCGACCAAGAGCATACCGATGCCATTTCCTTTTTTGTTGGCTGCTCCATCGAAGAACAGTTGCCATTGATTTTCGCCTTCGAGTGTGAAGATTCCTTCGTCTGGAAATTGTGGTTCAGGGCCTCGAGCCTCGTCGGTTGGGAAGTCAGCCAGCTGTTCGGCCATTGCCCGTCCCTTGATTGACTTTTGGTTCACGTACTTGATGTCAAATTCCGCTAGGAAGAAAGACCATTTGGCGAGCCTCATTGACAGAGATGGTTTGTCGAAGAGGTATTTGACTAGGTCCATTTTGGAAATCAAGTGCACCGTGTGCGACTGCATGTAGTGTCGTAATTTTTCGACGACCCATACTAGAGCTGCGCACGTTTTCTCGAGGGCTGAGTAGTTGAGTTCCCTGCCTTAAAACTTTCGACTAACGAAGTAAATGGCGTTCTCGACTCGTGACTCTTTCTTTTCTTGACAGAGCATGGCTCCGACTGCGGTGTCGGTCACAGTTAGGTATAGCAATAGTGGCTTCTCCTCGTGGGGAGGACAGAGAATCGGAGGACTCACAAGGTACGCCTTTATTTCTTCAAAGGCATCTTGGCATTCTGAATTCCATTCGACGTCGGCATTCTTCTTCATTAGTTTGAAGATTGGCTCGCACATGGAGGTTAGCCGGTGTGACGAAGCGGTGTATGCTGCGGTGGCCCATGAAGCTTTTCACCTCTGTTTGAGTTTGCGGTGGTCTCATTTCGATAATGGCCTTGATCTTTTGAGGATCAACCTCAATGCCTCGCTCAGTGATCATGTATCCTAAGACTTAGCCTCGGCTGACCCCAAAAGTGCACTTGGCAGGGTTTAACCTCATCGAGTGTTTCCGGAGGCGGTCGAAGAACTTTCTTAGGTCCGTGAGGTGTTGTCCATCTGATCCCTTTGAGTGGATGATCATGTCATCGATGTATACTTCAATCTCTTTGTGGATCATGTCGTGGAAGAAGGCGGTTGCTGCCCGTTGGTAGGTAGCCCCAGTGTTCTTTAGTCCGAACGGCATCACTGTGTAGCAGTAGGTTCCCCAGGGGGTTGTGAAGGCTGCTTTTTCTTGATCTTCTTCGGCCATCTTGATTTGATTGTAACCGGCAAACCCGTCCACGCAGCAGCGCACTTTTCCGTTGGCCTTGGTGACCGTGACTATGTTGGAGAGCCATGTAGGGTACTCGATCACCCTGATGAAACCGACGCGGAGCATCTTCTCGATCTCTTGCTTGACTTGTAAAGACCATTCTGGCTTGATTCGGCGTAGCATTTGCTTAATGGGCTTAGCCTCGGGATTCAAGGGAATCCGATGTTCTACTATGTTTGGATCTAATCCGGGCATGTCTCGGTAAGACCAAGCGAACACGTCCACGAACTCTTTAAGCGGTGCGATCGTGCGTTTTGCTCTGCTGCCGGTGAAGAAACTTCCGATTTGCGTCTCTTTTGGCTCTTCGGCCGGGTTCCCAAATTTACTTTGGTTAAAACCTCCTCGGCCGGACTTGGGCCCGGTTTTCTCTCGTTTGACAACATGCTTAAAGATGTGCTTAATGTATTGTTTGTTTAATGTATGCGCTTCTTTATCAAGTGAATCGTTATTAGCTTGTTTGTGTGTTAGTTAATTTATCGGTTGTTAAAGATGCGATGAGAGATACTCGGAAAGATCGAAGCATTCATTAAGAGCATACGGGAATACATTATTGGCGATGAGTTCGTAATCTTCTGGCGTGAGGCCATCAGATGACTCAAGAGACTCGAATTCAAAGATAATGGACTCAGGATGGGCTTTGACACTGGACTCTAGGATTCGAGGGGTCAGACCAAGTTGTTCGATCATGTCCTTCTTGCTGGCGGTAGGTCCGGAGAAGGTGACCCAATTATTGAGTGGCAATGGGTTTGATAGGAGGCGGGGGTTGAAAGGCTTCGTGCTGCCGTTCCTGATCATGGCTACCATAGAGTTATCAGAAACAAAATCGATTAGGTCTGGCACCTCGATTTCTTCACTGAAGAGTTGGTGGAGCAGGGGCTCGTTCCAAGCATTGTCTGCGGAGTCTTCCGCTCTTGTCTTGGGCATTGCTAGCTCGAGTCGAGACTCGTCCCGCTTGTTGGGGGCGGGGGTGTTGACAGAGTTTTTCGAGTTCCTCTGCCAAAGAGGGGGTTTTCGAACTGAGAATTCATTGTGAATAGTGGTGGTCGTGGGTCCCAGCAGAGTTGGTGCATCGAGAAATGCTCTTCTGACGGGATTTGGCTTGAGGCCTCTGAATCTTGCCAGGTTCCGCTGGAGCTTGTCCATGGTTGTCGGCCAGCTTTGTTTGGCGTTGATCAGCTCTGTCCCCTTTTTTGCGTCTTCGTTCAAACTGCCGGCTTTCTTTGTGAAGTACCTGGTCATGTCGAAGCTATAAGGGCGGAGATCGGAGATTGCGTGCAAGCCTCTTTTGCTATTGGCGGAGCGTTTCCGCGTATCTCTTCTGTCTTCCGCAGCGTCTTCGGGAGTTGGAAGGTATCCCAGGCCATGGAGGGTATTCTGTTCTTTGATCTTGATGATTTTTTGGGTACCCTGATGGCGTTTTCCCAAACCAAGGCCCGGGATGTAGTTCATGTGCTTCATCATTTTCATCGGGGGAGGGATCTGGTCCCAAATCAAAGGCAGGTCTATGTGCCACACCTGGGCCTTTGGGCTTTCGATGGTGAACCCTGTCAGCATCATGCCGTCATTGTCGTGTTTTATCTCTAGGACCGGGACGCCGTTGGTGTCAGTCCCTTCGGTGACTATGCTATCACGGTAGATGATGGTAAGGTCTGTTCCTTGGATGAACTTTACGCACTGGTGGAGGGTGGATGCCACCCCATTGATCTGGTGTAGCCAAGGGCGTCCCAAGATGGCAGTGAATGTGATCAGGATGTCGATGACTTGGAAGTCGGTCGGGACCATCTGCTTTTCGAACCATAGGTTCAAGGTGGCTATTCCCAAGACTGAGCGAGACGTTGAGTCGTATGCCTTGATTGCCTGAGTTGAGGGTTTCAGATCAGTTGTTTTGATCCCTAGCAAATCCATCATTTTGGATGGGAGGACATTCATGGCTGATCCCCCATCTACCAAGACCCGAGGGAGACGGCGCTCGTCAAGTTGAACTGTTATGTAGAGAGGCTCATTGTGGTCAGCCCCAAATTTTGGGAGGTCAAGCTCCGTGAAAGTGATGATGTTGCTGTAATGAACATTGTCGATCATCTGAACCGCTTCATCAGGTGTCACGGTGATGGGAACCATGGTCTGGACCAGGCTTTCTTCCAGCTTGAATTTGTGCAGGTAAGAGGAAGTGAGTAAGGACCAGAGTGAAATCCAGAATGGTAAGGAAGAAATCCCCTAGGTTCACTATACATGATGACACATTGTTCAGAAGGTCATTCATCAAGTCGTTGTTAAGGTGTGTTCATCCTATGGAAGTTTCTAAACTCTTGCTCGAAGTGCATAGTGGAGTCTAAGGAGGACACCCGGGGGCCAGAACCTTGGCAGATAAGACACTTACATTGGGATATTATTGGCCTCATCTAAGGGAAGATGCTCATGAGTTTGTATAGAAGTGTGATAAATGCCAAAGATATGCCGACCTACCAAGGCTCCCAACAACCGAACAAACACATGTGGTTGCAGCTTGGTCGTTCGATATGTGAGGGGTAGATTTGATCGAAACCTTCTCACCCGCCCGAGGAAATTGTAAGTACGTGATCGTGGCTATTGACTACTTCACCAAGTGGATCGAGGCAAAACCCTTGGCAAATATAACAGAGGAAAACACCATCAACTTCATCCATGATTACATCTGGTGTCGCTTTGGGGTGCCACACTCAATTGTTTCAGACAACGGTCTACAATTTTCAACAACTTTTGAAATGGAGACGAAAAGATTGGGAGTAAAACACTGGAAGTCATCAGTCGCTTATCCCCAAGGCAACTAGCAAGCAGAGGCAACCAACAAGTTGGTATTGAGCGCACTAAGCAATGGCCTACTTGGTCGTGCAGGCAGATGGTTGGATGAACTACCACTTTCTCTTTGGGCAGTCCGCACAACCACCCAGGGGCCCAATGAGGAAACCCCATTTGCTCTTACTTTTGGGTCGGAAGCCATAACACCTGCTGAGCTATGAATTCCTATAGCAAGGGTTGCTTTGTTTGATCAGAACCAGAATGAATCCAACAGATTGCTCGACTTGGACCTATTGGATGATCAACGGATGACTGCTCAGCTTAGAATGATCAATTACAAGCAGAAAACCAAGGGGTATCACGACAAGAAGGTCAGGATGAGGTCGTTCAATGTTGGGGACTACGTCCTATGGAATATCGAGGTAACTGGAAGGAAAGCTGACCAGAATAAGTTATCTCCGGATTGGGAAGGACCCTACATCGTCACTAGGATTGTTAAAGAAGGGACCTATATGATTGGCCATCCGGGTGGTGATGAGCTGAAACATCACTTAGATAAATATTATTTCTGATTGAGCTCTCTAAGTAATGATCTACTTCATCAATAAAATGGGGTTACCCCCGAGAAGTTCTATTCACAAACTGTGTTATACTTGCAACATGATCAATTCAGGTCTGACTCTTAGTCGATCTCGAAACATTAAACAGACTCGACTAAAGTCCTAAGTCAACCTCTTTTATTGATCAAGTTCGACTGAAGACTTAGGCCTGTCTCGTTCATTAAACAGGTTCGACTGAATACTTAAGTCAGTCTCGTTCATTAAACAGACTCGACTGAAGTCCTAAGTCAACCTCGTTTTTAAACAAGTTCGACTGAAGACTTAACTCAGTCTCGTTCTTTAAACAGGCACGACCAAAATCTTAAGTTAACCTCGTTCTTAAACAGGTTCGACTGAAGAGTTAGGTCAGTCTCATTCCCAAACAGGTTTGACTAAAACCTTAGTCAGTTCGCTATTGAAAATTGGTCCAACTAAGGCTTTGGTCGGTCTCTTACTTAATATAGTTCGACAATAAAGACAAGGACCTGGATCTACATAAAATGATTCCAAAGTCAACTAGTATTAAGTGGTAAGTCCCCCAAAAGCGGGTCAGGGCTTACCCAAATTCAAAATATTACAAGTTGAAATGCCTCCCAAACTGGGCCAAGGCATGGACAAATAGGAAATAATAAATAGAAAATTGTTTGGGACTTGTTCATTACAAAAAAAAAGATAAAAGATCAATCTCCTTGATCAACATATGTCTGCTCCAGCTGTTGCTGTTTCTCGCTCTGCTCAGCTTCATCAAACACCTGGTCCTGAGTGACCTTTTCATCTTCATCCTCAGCTTCATCAGCCTCCTCGAGCTACTGGAGAATCGAGTTGAAATTCCTTTGCTCGATCGGAGGGGCCACCCAGGGCACTAACCCGTCCTCAGTGTCTTGCTGGGCGATGACGGCCAGATCGTTGGCATTAAAGGGAACAAGGGAGTGGCCTGTTCGAGCTGCCTCATCATATCGGTTGATATGGGCCCACTCAGCTAATTTCTCAACTGGAAGCTCGACAGTAGGATCTACCAGGGTTCGTCGAGCCATATGTTGGTGTCCAAATCATAGAAATCCCTAGCTCGGGACACTATAATATTGTAGCACTCATCATTGTTTTTAAACTGCTCGACGGCTGCCTTCTCCCTTTCTTGGACCTCCTCCTCCCACCTTAACCTAGCTGCTTGGTGGTCGTTATTCATTTGTTCGATCCTTCTATTGCGATCTTGGACAAAACCAGACAGTTGGCCGAGCTGCCCCTCCAATTTTTCCTTCTCCTGCTTGGTGTGAGCTACCTCCTCCTCTAAAACCACTTTGGTGGGAGCCAAAGAATCAACCTGGGCCTGAAGGGGATCGAGCTGCTCCTTTGCCGCCTTCAAGGATGCCAAGGCATCATATCTCTCCTTCTCAGCATTAAAGTGAGCGGCATAGATAGCCCGACATTGGGAGTCGGACTTAGAGAGCCTCTCTCTCAAACTAGCGACCTCTCTGGCCTTCCTCGAGAACTTGGCGGAGGCGAGCTGTTCCTTTTTAATGGCAGCCCGCCAGCTGCACTTTGCCTGCTCCGTCAAGGCAAGAGACTGCACAAACGAGTAGAGATAGTTAGTAATGTGACGACCAAAGTTGTAACGACCAAACAGAAAAGAAAAAATACGAAAAATACAAGTTATACCTCGAAAGCAAGGAGGCCAGACCTATCGTTGTACTCTTCTGGGGTGAGCCCCTCCTTAAAAAATTGGGCTAGCAAATCCCTAACTGTCGCCCTCCTCACAATTACCTGTCCCAAACCCAGCTCGGGGTAGTGGCGACTCAAGCTATTGATGCCCGTGAGAGGAGGGACATCACTTAACCTCTCCACGACATCTTGTACTTCTTCGGTGCTTTGGGTAGAGGGAGCGTGAGGAGGAGGATGGCTTGATGCAGAACCAACTTCTCTGGAAGTGCCAGCTTGTTCAAGCCCCAGGTCGACGCGGGACCTCTTCCTAAGCCGACTAAGAGGAACGTCGACATCAGGCTCTTCTGGCTCGTCAACATCGAGCTCCAGATCAAAAATATTGTGGGGATCTACCCTAGCTGACTCCTGTCTGGGCTCTGAGCCCGACTCTATCTCGGTCGACATGTCGAACTCCCCCTCTCCCCCAATTACTTGCACTTGGGGCGCCTGCTCAATGGGCTCCAGTGGTCCAGTCCCATCAACGGGGATCATCCCCACTCCTGCTTTGGGGATCAAATCATTTCTATCCTCGGCCTCCTTCTCCCTGCTGGCCCTAGTGTTGGCTGCCTTATAGGCCTCCTTATTCCTCCTCATGTCTTTGAGGTCGACTATTCTGTTCCTATTGGCTTCTTGTTTGGTTGTTAGAACTGCACGTCAAAGGAAAAACAGTCAGCAAAGAGATATGGGAGCAAAAAGATGTGAATTATAAAAAGCAAGTCAAATACTTAACTTCCATAGTGGAATAGACTTCTGCAGTGCCCGGGCTTCTTCTTGCAATAGTGGCATTGAGACTCAAACTTTTCCCTCTCATGAATTACCCAATCTGGGTACCTAAGACTCCTGATGGGGCTACCTACCCATCTCCTCCTAACATTATTCCAGCCTGAATGAAGAAGTTCTTATCCAACCTAAGGGTGGCCCAGCTTATGGTGCTCCTCCGAGCCACCAACGTCAACCTACGAGTGAGCTCACCGCTCTACTCTGGGACCTAGTATTCTTCTTCCTTCATAGGCGGTGTATCGGCCTCAAGCAAAGGGAACTCCCATCCCTTCCTACTATCCGCCAAAATCATGTGGTTGTTCCACCCAGACACCTTGTCGGGCAAGTTGATGAACAGTTTTGGGGCTTTGGCTTTGGCCAGCGTACTTATTATGAAAGTCTTCTCATTCATCATGACCTTGAAGAACCTCCTGAATATGCGCATACACGGCTCGTACCCCACGAACCTGCACACCATGGCGAAGCATAGTAGGACCCTAACAGTGTTGGCACCTAACTGCATGTAGACAACAGTCAAACACTCCAGAAACTCACAGATGAAGGGATCAAGGGGAAGTTATAGTCGAGCCTCAAATTGGCCATAATAAAAAGCCACTCTAGTCGTACTCAGACCCCAATGAATCCAAGACTGGGCCTTCCTTTGCCTCTCGGTGAAGTGGCTTAGATGGAAGTCATCCCTGGAGACCTCAAAGAAGCCATGTACAATATTGATGCGGGATTCAGCATTCTTCCTTCCTATGGTTGTCTTGGGGGACACATACCCCCTTTCATTGCGACCGGTACCAAGTCGAGCAGAATTTTCCACGATATTGTCGGAGGAAGGGATCAACGAAGAGGAGGTCAAAGACTGTTGAGCTGCCATATCTACAGAAGACAAATAAACGGGGGAATTATACCTAGTTGAAATATGTTTTGAGCTATCTAAGGACGACATAGATTCCCCTGCGAATGCTAACCTCTCATGAGGGAAAGGTGGTTTGTTGGACTTAATGTAAAAAATTATGAGGTGGTCTATAAGTTTGTTGAAAAGACGAAAACGAATGATCTGTGGATCGTCCGCCTCCAAATCCCCCATGCTCTCACCAGTTGGAAACCCTAGCTCGCCATAAAACAGGCTCCATCTATTCAAGATAGTTATGCACTCATCTTTGGTCAACTCTCTCCACGGGCCCTCTAGCCTCTTGTAGACCCTAAGGTTTACACAGTTATACCCGTACCTAGCACCTAGCTCGAAGCTGAAGGTCCTAGCCATGGCAGATTTATAATGAAAGCTTAAAATTAAACCTAAGGGAAAGAAAGTGAAAGGTACCTTGCTAAGTTGAAGAGAAACGAAGCGCAACGATGGAACAGGAAGATTGAGTACGCTAGAAAAAATGATTTCCTTGATGTTTGTTCTTGCTGGGTGTATAAAAGCTTGAGGATTGTAAAGTTTGAAAAGGAAAGGAATCCTTCCTTTTATACGCCTCATTTTCCTTATCTGAAATGGAAAGGTTTGGGGACATAACCGTTCCATTGTCAGAGTAAATGTTCCACAACGTTTCCCAATGCAGATGTCCAATCGTCAGAACTGTCACATTAAGCCGAAAATTACGGCGCATTAAACAGCGCATCCAACCGCCAGAAGTCAATCTTCGAGAACGACCTACATCTACCCATTCGACCATCAAACAACGGGCCACGTAAGTCATCACACAAAAAAAATCATAACTTCCTGGTCGACAAAGTCAACTCAGAAAGCTGGGAGCCACTGAACATGATAAAAACGATGGGCCAGACTCAACATATGAAGCCTAACATTCCAAACATCACAAAGACACAGTTATTGAATGGGCCAATTCAATTACTACGGCCCCAACGGTCCAACAGTATAGATCAGTCGACCAAGCTCATTGTCCGACCATACTTGGTCCCGACCTAGCTTCGTCTGACATACGATCATCTACTTGTACAATCCCTGTCTAGACAAGACACAAAGTCAGGTCGAACTCGAATACTCAGGCGACCTCGACCAAGCAAATACGTGCGCCTCCCCACAACTCAATTTGTAACCTTCTTATACAATCACGGAGATTGTTACGCCTACATTGTCTCCACAATTCAAGAGATTCCTATCAATCATAAGGCACCACTATATATACCAGACTACATCCCACATAAAAAGGTAATGTCATCTTGGCTATTTTGAGATTACGTCATTTTCATATAGTTTATACTATCATATAACTCGACAACTTATCATCACGCCGGAGGGTATCAGCCGGAGAACACCCCGACAAGTCGTTTGATCGTGATTTCAGGTTCTAGTTGCTACAGATCAATCTATTGTTGGACTAAAGCTGATCTGCATCATTTCCTGCATCATCATATAATAATATATATTGTAAATTTGTATCTTAATTTTTTTTAACTTTATCATTTTTAAAGAAAACATATTTTTCTTTCAAAAAGAAACTACACACATTTAAATATTTATTTTTTGAAGGAAAAACATATTTTAAATAATAAGAAAGTTATAATAACATAATATTTAAAAATATGTAAATAAAAACCGTTTAAAGAATATGTAAGTAAATTGTGATAAAAACAAAACAAATTCAATAGGTTAGTGATCAAATAGGAAGTTAGCTTGTTAAGTTACTAATACCTACTAGCATTCATACACATTTTTAACGATTTTGGTTATTTTTCAAATAGTACGCATGTAATAATAGGCGTTTTCATAGTACAAAGGTTAATTTGTAAAAACTGAATAATACTCAGGATAATTTGACACTAAACACGTTGTTGTGACTTATGGATATGGCAATTGCAAGATGTTCTCATTGAATAAAATATTTATTATAAATTTTTATCTATAAAAGAAGTTAATTTTTAATGGAATGCCTAAATAAAAATTATGTATTGTTTTAATGAACTAAGGGAATGGATATAAATAAATAATTAAGTAGAATTTATAATGCTATATTTATTGTATGTATAGACTAGTACATAATGTCCATGCATCGGTAAGGTGACGGAACAAAATGGGAATAAATAGGGAAAATGATATTTACACAAAACATCTTTTCTCCATCTGTTCAATTGACCAATAAAAATGACAAACAATAGTATTTAAGCACAACACAAGCAAGAGATGGTTACTTGAATGTATGCTTCATTAATGACTAAAGTAGGCAAATTTACAAATATTAATCACCCATTCATAGGCATATCTATCCTCCTTTATGTTCTTATATTTATTTTGTACATTAACCCTTTTAAAATTACATTCACTAGTACACGATCATCATTTAGTTTCGGAGCAATCGCCAACTTAAATATAACACAACTTTTATGCAACAATTTTCCCCTTCATGAAAGTACCCTTGCTCTTTTCTTCAATAATTATCACATTAAGCCACAACAGGGTAAGATGCACAAGTTGCCACACCTGCAGTCATTGTCAGATAATAAACAAGCTTCAGTTTCAGGCATTCGTTTAAACTGTTTTAGAGTCTTGTACCATACAACACCTCAATGAAATGGAGTGTTCTATAGTACAACACCCTAAAGCATTCTGTACATCAATCATTTCCTATTTAGCGATTTTTTTGAGGGAAACTTACCACACATGTTCTTTCCCATCTCCATTTTAAAGTAGCCATTGTCACCCCAGTCTGCACCCCATGAGTTCTTAATGAGCCAGTATGGAACACCATCCTCTACTCCATATCCAACAGCAACAACTGCATGGTTCACGTCCTGCCAAGTATCGTCACATAATACATTAAGATTACTCCCTCCGTCCCATAAAGATTTCCCCATAATCCCGTTAGCCAGTTTTGTTTGTTACCGAAAGATAGTCTCATTTCTAAAATTGTTAGCTTACAAAACTTCCTAAATTGCCAACCAATGAGAGGAGAGGATGGGATCCACCCAAGGAAGAAGAGGTAGTATATATATATATATATATATATATATATATATATATATATATATATATATATATATATATATATATATATATATATTTGTATTATCACTTTTTTTTCTTTTCTTTTCTTCTCTTCTTTTCCATTTCTAAATTTTATTCATATTTCTTTTTTTAACTTGCTTTTTTTTCTGATGACACACATGAGAATTCATGTTAGCTAACCCCAAATTATTTTGGGACTAAGGCTTTGTTGTTGTTGTTTTTGTTAAAATGCTAGAATAGTCAAATGGGATTATCGTTATGGGACAGAGGGAGTATTTCTTATAACGCTACTGAACGCTTGCGGCAGACGTAATTCATTTGAAATTTGCATCCTGGAACACAAATGTAAGGAGTCACTCGATTTCCAAATTATAAAGTTAGTGTCTTTAATCAAGCTGAACTCATAATAATATGCAACCTATGTCCCAAAATAAATGTCATACTTTTGACTTTCTTGGTCAGCCAAATTACATGACCAAATTTATGAAATTTTAATGATCATGAAATATGGTTGTATTGATACATCATTAAGAATACTATCAATAAATGTTTTGCAATTTTATGAAGACTGTTAACATCTCATAAAAAATAGTCAAAGTTCAATCAATTTGACCAAGAAAATCAAAGTATGCCATTTATTTTGGAATGGAGGGGGTGGCACATAACTAGATTACAAATGATCCACCTCAACCCCCAGATATCCAGTGATTTACTACTGTTTGTATAAACTCAAGCGGTAACTATGACATGCTCGTGAACTGGATCAACACACTACTTTAGATTCTCCAGTTTTCTTGAATTCTTTGTTTTAGTTTTTATCATAGATTCGGCGGAAATTTAAATTTTGATTCTATAATGAAACAGGAAAATAATCAATTTACTAAGATATAGACTCATGTTTGCGCTACTCTCTCCTGAAGTAGACTATGTTTGATTCATCAGAAAAAGGGCAGCCCGGTGCACAAGGCATCCCCGCGTAGCGAGGGTTCTGAGAAGGGTCCCCACCACAAGGTGAAATGTAGGCAAACCTTACCCTGCAATGCAAGAGGTTGCTTCCGGAACGTGAACTCGTGACCTCAAGGTCACACGGCAACACCTCAACCAATGCGCGGGGATGCTTTGTGCACGGGGCTAACCTTTGAACTATGTTTGATTCATCATAACTAAATAATCTTTTCACGCTTTTTTAAATCCATAAGTTTTTCAATATTATAGTGTAAACACTCACCATAGGAGACTTGCCACAAGTGTCACTGGTGTATACTCCACTTTTGTATAGCCGGAAGCCATCCACCACTTCGAAAGCCACACTCACTGGCCGAACAACTCCTACTGCATCCTTTAGCTCATCTTCAGCACCCTGTAAATAGATTAATACATAAGAAAGATGCATAAAGAAAACCTCCTGAAAAATGTTTTTTTTTGTTATTACTGCCTTCGACCTTAAGCAAGTATCGATTAAAAAAAATAAAAAAATCCCTAAATGAGTGTCTATTTTTAAGTTAATTACATAATTCACCTATAACAAATAACACTTTCTGATATGTATATACTTGCAATAAGATTAGGTCTATAAGGTGGTGAGCACTTATGTATATTTGCTACTAAGATTGCTTAAAAGTTAATTCCCTCAAAATGTCTCTCAAAATGGATAATCATATAGGGATGCAATTGATGAGAAATATGGGTATAAACAAGCTCATCAAGCAAAGGCAAAAACTCTCAAGTGTGGAAACATGGTTATATATTTACCAAGGTAATGTTAACAGAATCCAAAATTTGGACCCCGACATTCTCAGATGAGAATTTGCATACACCATCTACCCCAGTGTATGGATATGCTGCCTCAGTGTCAAGCCCACCGTTGGCTTTGATGTACTCAAAGGCTTGTGATGGCAAACCGCCATTGCAACCATAATTGTTATAAGCTTTGGCACAGTCCACAAGTTGCTGCTCAGACAGAGAGATTGGTTTCCCAAATGCCTGTACATATGCAGCCTCAAGAGCTCCTGTGGTGCTGCAGATTCAGGTAAAAAATGATGATTAAGTTACAAATTGAGGCCACATACATACCAGTTTACAATGTTATATCTTTACCCAAGTTCACCTGAATGTCCAGCAAGATCCACAGTGACCTTGATTCTTAACAGGGGTGACAATGCCTACTTCTCTCCAGTCTTTCTGTAACACGCCAAAAAACTGAAATTAGACTATTTGTGGAAATATAAAGTAATCTTCATCAAAAAGAGAAAGTCTACAAAATAATTGAAAAATATACACAGAAGCAAAAGATTGCACAGATTTTTGTATTAAAAACAACACACTCTATAGGGCAATCTTAATCGAAAAGAGAATATGAAAGAATTTATTATGTACTCCCTCCGTCCCAGCCGAGTGGATACCAAAAATTTGGGCACACAGATTAAGGAAAAGTAAAAGAGATAAAAAGTGGAAGGAAATGTTGTGAGTATGAAAAATTAAATAGGAGAGAGAATGAGTTGGATGAATAGTGATTTGATTGGTGTTGTGAGTGTAAAAGTAAAATAGGAGAAAGAATGAGTGGGAAAAATAGTAAAGATTCCCTTCCATTTTGGGCAGTCTCCATTGGGCTGGGAGGGACCAAAAAGGAAATAAGTCTCCACTCGGCTGGGACGGAGGGAGTATTTTGGATAGGACACCGGAAGCATTAAATATGCATAGATTGCCGCATTTAAAGCAAATTATATGAATAATTCTATGTAGTGATCCAAAAGGTAAAGCCAGAAGATATTTGTAAATCATGGTGTACTTAGCATGGATAAGATTTATATGCTTTTGAAGATACAAAATCAGGAACAGCTCAGAAATTGACAAACATGAGCCAAGAGAATAAAGGAAGTTGATCTGAGTAGTTTATTCTACGATGTCCACCAAAAATGATAGTGCACCCTTATTTGCTTTTATCATTACCCTTGCAATTGTACGCGAAAGAGAGAATGGTCATAGCTCAACATTACAATCTATCGGTCTTTAAAACAAAATAAAATATAATGTACAGTAAATAAAAAACAGTTTTTTTTTTCAAATATATTTTTTGTACCAAGACTAACAAAAATAGCAGCTATAAATTTACTCATAACAAGTACCTTTTCAGGAAGGAGAACATTTGAGAGCTTGTGGTTGCCCTTTGTTGTAGCAGAACAGTTTTGTGCGGCTCCTAGTCTATGTTTCCGGAACTCTTGCCATGTCATATCAGCAAACTCTGTTCGTATCAAACAGAAAATCATAACTAACTAGAACTAAGTGGTGAATTATGTCAATATTTGGTAAACAATCTCCACTTGAGTGAGCAAACCACTCTACATGAGTTTATACAAGCTCATAAAGAAGCACGCGCAGTTTATAGCTTTGTATATAGTTATCTATACAGCTTCCTAAGTTTTAATGTAAATACGAAACCAGGTGTGACTACTCTAAGACGGATGCAAGCACATACAGGAGGGTAAGAAGGTAACTAAGTTGGAAGGTTGGGATAGAGCAAATCTTGTTCGAGGCCTTCTGAATCATATAGTCACAATTATGCCATAACACAAAAATGATCTAATGAACCAAGTTTCAATAAAAACAATCTTCATTCATAAGCTCTATATAAAAGTTAAAAAAGTACAGAGTACAAGTGTGATGGAAGTAACTTAACTATATTGTGTCCAAACTAATCAAGTTTCAGAAGAATTCAATAGATTTACACCTGCTTCACGCTCTAATCAAGTTGCAATTTTCAAAATCAAACTGACTATTTTATGAACTAAGACTTTGATGAAATGAAATTTTCAGTTACAATCACATAGTTTATCCTCTGTGAACTCAAAGAATACCATATAGCTCAACTTTTGATCGGAAACAAACTACTATAAAAAGTCAAACTTCAGAACTAACTGAAGAAAGCTCCAAAATTAAATGGAATCAGTACTTTCCAAACTATAAATTCTCCAGAAAACTAAAGCCACAGTGAATCTAAAATCAATTTAATCAATGGACAGTCAATTTAATCCAACTATACAAACAATTATAGTTCAAATAACAAGGAAACGAATCACAGTCGTGCCAAATGAAGACTTGAATCAAGCAGAAACAAGAATAGCATCTCAAGTAAGCACATTCAAAACTAAAAGAATAACACTGAATTGAACGAAGAAAGAATTATTTAGCTAATAATCCACTTATACTTACCATTAACACCTAGGGTATAAGATAGTCCTTTCTTATTATGCGATCTAATCATCTTCAAACTATCAACAAAAATCGAAAACCTATTCTTCATCTCCTCAGCAGTCTCGTAACTCTTTCCATACCTGAAACAAATTCATAACCAGATAAATTGAGTTCAAACAACAAACAAAATCAACTAAACAATTGAGTCTCAATTCAATTCAATCATTGCAATATGAACAAAAACGAAATCGGATAATCAAACCTGTGAGCAAATCGAGCAAAGGTAAGAGAGTGACGAGTTTGGCCGATGACTTGAAGAACCGAATCTTCGAGTTGACGTAGACCGTCCGATACTACTTGCTTGATCGGATTCTCGTCGGTGAATGAGGACCCGCCATTAACTCCGGCGACACAGGCGATCAGAACTAGCAGGAGGAGGAAGGTCACCGGCGGCGAGAAGCGAGCCATTTCTGCTAATCTATCTACTTTTCTCTGTGTTGTGGATGGTCCAAAGTTTGAGTTGGGGTGGGTTTTTATAGCCGGAGATTCTTTAGGTCAGGAGTTTTAATCTGGTACGCTATTCAAGTACTCCACCGGTTTTAGATAATTGAATCTCGGCCGTTTGGTACTCAAGAATCATTTTTGAAGGCACTGAATTTTAGATTTTTTTTAAATATTCTCATTTAACTATTATTTTTCAAAGTGTACTAACTTTGTCGACAAATTCGCTATTAAATCTAACGAAATCGAGTCATATGACCTCACGTGACTAATTTCGTTAAATACAATCTAGTGTAAATGATTTTTTTGGGAGTTAATTTGTAATATTTGATATAAACTATGTGCTTACAATTACTGAAAAGCACGAGGGCATTCCATTTCTAATGTGTTCGGCTCAACAATGGAGTATTTGTATAATTGAGATGCCAAAATCTTGTAAAAAAATACATTTTCTTTTTTTTTAATTTTTTTAAATATGTACTTTAAAAATGCGGACAGCTCTAGCATTGACACTTTTTAATATTATTATTGACACTCTTTTTAGCATTACAACCGACACTATTTTTCATTATCAGCGACACTCTTTAATGCACACGCTGACACTGTTTAAAGCATATATTGGCACTTTTAACACACACACCAACACTCTTTAAAACATACATCCGCAAACTTTAACACAAATTGACACTATTGAACACTCAGACTATCACTATTTAAAACACGTTTTTCCAAAATGACAGTGCTAATATAATAAAGTGACACTGCTAATATTATAAAGTATTAGTCCTTCAAACTGACACTTTCACTTTGTAATATTATTTGACACTTTCACTTTGTAACATTATTATGATATTTTATAATATTAGCACTTCGATATTTCTATTGTTAAAAAATTATATTTTGATAAGATCAACTCAATTCAATTGAGATTCTTTGATAACGATAAGAAAAAATCTAAAGGAAAAAAGAGGGATGATTATATTATTACACCAATAAAATAGACAAAAAAATGTCCAAATCTAAACCTTACTTCAACACATGATTTGTGGCTCTTGAATAATTTGTATTAGGCCCACTTGATGATATTTCTACTAAAAAATCTATTTCCAAGTCTTGACTTGTCCTACAGGATATCAAATAATCTATATTACCCCCCTTTGAACAATGGAATGAACAGTTTTACGGAGGCAAATTTCCATTTTGCCCTTATACATTTGTCTCTTTCTCATTTTGCCTTTTAAAAAAAAAATTAATTTAAAAAAAAAAAATTTTAAAAAAATTTCGTGACCTTGAACACGGACATGTACTAGTATACTTATATAATAAACATTACTTTGTGTGATTTTAGCAGTTATAGTAGCCATGAAGTGGTGTTGTTTAGTGTATACTCTCTCCGTCCCACCTCACTTAAAAAAACTTTCCATTTTGGGCGTCCCACTTCACTTAAAAATTTCCAAAAAGGAAACCTTAAATCACTATTCTCTCCACTCATTCTCTCTCCTACATTATTTTAATACTCATAACACCATTAGACTACCCACAGTGGTTTAATACCACTCCCCCATTTCATCTAACACTTTTTACACTTTTTCTCATCCACCTAATATTTCATCTACCCATTTCATTTACCCCCACTTCCGATGGTAGCTTAAATTAATTTTCAACTCCCTCCAACTCAAATTCTATACTGCACTACTTTTATTTTATTTTATTTTATTTATATTCTTTATTTTTATGATTAGTAAAATAATAATAATTTTTATTATTATTATTTATAATTAAAAAATAATTAATTTATTAGGTGATAATTCAACTCAAATTGAAAATTAAGTGTTTTTTTTTTTGTCCAAATCAAATGAAACTTATATCAATTTGTAGGGAAAAAAATATAATGAATTTTGGTGAAAAAAAATTAAAAAAAAAAATAATTTACTAGGTGATAATTCAGTTCAAATTGAAAACTAAGTATTTTTTTTTGTATCCAAATCAAATAAAACTTATATCAATTTGTAGGGAAAAAAATGATGAATTTTGGTGAAAAAAAAATTAAAAAAAATTATTTACTAGGTGATAATTCAGCTCAAAGATTTGAAATAATTTTTTTTTTCGAAAATCCAACTGACAAATAAAAAGCTGACACGTGTTGGATATAAAAAAAAAAAATAAAAGAAAATGTTTCAGCTAGATGAAACATTTCATCTAGCCAAGCCATCCAACCCCTTTTAATACCCCCATTGCAGCTTGTGAGCCGGATGAAACCCACTTTCATCCCACTTTCAAATATCCATTGTACGTAGTCTTATAATTACTATTCCCTCCTCTCATTCTCTCTCCTATTTAATTTTTCAAACTCACAACACTTTTTTCACTCATTCTGTAATAATCCAAAAATTTTTGAGAATTATTTGATAAATTGTTAAATTTTCACTTAGGCTTTTAGAGGGCCTAATATTATATTGAATTCCTAGAATTATTTTATGTGGGTTAAATTATTTAGATGAGTTGGGCTTTAGTATTGGACTTAGGTTTAGTAGAACTCTTTTATAAATACTCATTTTAAATAATTGTTTTAGTAATTAAATTGTTTTTTTAAATTAAATAATTTGGATTACCGTTTTAATAAAAGGATTGGAAGTAATGGGCTTGTTTTAATTGGGTTAAATAACCTTGTGGGCTTAAAAAAAAATTTTAATTAGATTAGGATTAGAAAAATTCACCTAAATATATATATATATATATATATATATATATATATATATATATATATATATATATATATATATTAATACTCCTTCTAACCCTAGCAGCCATAATAAAAAATTCCAAACCAAGAAATTAGAAGAGAGGAAGGCGGCTCATGAAAACCGAGCAGAGTGAGAGAGAACCGTGAGAGAAGAAGGAAAAAGCTGGGAGAAGAAAGAGGTGGCAGCCAACTTTGGAAGGAGAAAAGATCAAATTGAGGTAAGGTTTCGTTCCGTTCAATAATTATTGTTCTCAATTTTAAAGCTTAGAAAACCCTAAAAGCTCTTGAGATTAGATTGGGATTTTTATTATGAATAATGTTGATTAATTGAGAATTAATTTAAGGACATTATATTGATTGGATCATTGATTAATTGAAAACCTAATATTGATCGGATTATTGATTAAAAACCTTATGTTGATTAGGTTTGGGTATGTAATCAAGGGTGTTAACCTAAGGTATTGCATGTATTTATGAGAGTGAGAAATTAGGGTTCGTACCATAATAGAATTGATTTATTTGGGTTGGATCTAAAGTAATATGTTGGAACGGAGAATCTAAATTATTTATAAAAAATAGTGTTATGTATCTCTGTGTGTGTGAAATATGTGTGTTTGTGCGTGTGTTAGTATGTGTGTGCGTGTACTGTAGTGTGTGTAGAGTGTGTTTGTGTGTGTAGTTAATTGCTGTGAATAGTGCTTTAGTGTGTGTTTTTTTTTCAATGCTGAGAAAGGTGAAATTAGTGTGTGTAAATATGTTTTTGATTAAAGTAAAGGGAATAAAAATGTTTGAAATCTAAGGGTAGTTTGGGTAAACCCTAGAGGTATTTTGGTATTTATGTGAAGGGTATTTTGGAAAACTCTAGAAGTGGAAAGTAACTTGAGACGGAGTCAAATAGAATTAACTCATAAGTTAGTGAAGTAAAATAAAGTTAAGTTGGGACGGAATATTAAGTAGTTAATCCTTACTTAACGGAAATTATTTATTTGTGTAGATCCGATCGGAGTTAGCAATTGTTCGAGTGCAAACAATCGAGGTAAGGGATTATACATCTTTAAGTTAATTGATTTTCGCTCCGTTTCATTGTTTAGGTTTCCGCATATTTTTTGGCGATGTACGTTTCTTTGATACGTAAAAGCTGACCTCGCGTCAGTATTTGTTTTGACTCCCTCGTTTACCGTTATTTGCTAATCTTTTGTTATTCGTTTGCTACATCGTCTTTTTGGTTTCGTAAATACAGAATTTTATTGTTATTGTGAAAGTTCGTATTCTGTATAAAAATGAGTTTTGATATGATATGATTTTGTTCCATTAATGATCACTAAGTTAGACAACACCTTCGGCGGGGTATATTTGATATTTTGGCCTTCGGGCAAACTTAGTTCACCGCTTCAATGTAGTAGTGGTGGAGTGTTCCGGATACACTGTTTAGGACTCTGCGGAGTCAACCTTTGTGCTCCTTGTGGGCTTTTGTTCCCTTTATGGGATTTTGGTTTGATAAGGTCAGTGGACCACTTATGTGATCATGATGTCTGTGAGTGATTTGATTATCTACGACTGGTATGGGACAGTTGTAGATAATTAGATTACTCGAGTTAGTTTTGTTCAGCTTATCAGTCCTTTAAAATTCCTAATAATCTGTGAGTGGTTTAGTTAGTTAAAGCTGGTATGGAACAGTTTTAAATAAGTAAACCATTCGAGTCAATTTGAATCGATTTCGTCATCATTTGGAATTCCAAAATATTTGTCAACTCAGTTTGTGAAACCATTGAGATTTTGAAAGACATGTGATTTGAGAATTTGTTAAATAATGACTTCGAATTTGTACTTCGTTATGTCTTCGATTGTTATTTGAAATTTGTATCGTTTGATATTCCTTCAGGTCAACTCCTCCTTAATGCTTAGGAGGGATTGTATATGAACTTACTGGGCATTGTTCGCTCATCCTTTCATCTTCTTTTCTTCCAGATTTCATATAGGAAGAATGTGAAACGGTTCGGGAGCACTTCATAAGGAGTTCAAGGATCGTTTTAGTTTATTCATTTTTTTTAGACTCTTTAGTTAGTTATTTCAGTTATTTGAAGGTTTGTAAGACTTTAAAGATTGTGTTGAGCTAGTGGATTGTACTAGCCGATGAAATTATTACCGTTGTCCGCATTTAAGTTATTTCAAATTATGGTTTTAGTAGCCGTTGAAGGTTATTTTATTATAAATTAAGTATTATTATTGTTGTGGAAATTCAGGGTCGTTACAGTTGGTATCAAAGCTTTGGCTTTAGATCTTTGGGAGTTTAGGATATATGAGGATAAGTTTGATTTGAGCCTTTAGATTCTTGGGAGTTTAGAATGTATGAGGATAAGTTTGATTTGAGCCTTTAGATCTTTGGAAGTTTAGGATGTGTGAGGATAAGTTTGATTTGAGCCTTAGATTTGACCTCAGTGTCATTCTTGAAGTAGTTAGTGTAGATTGATATGATAAGATTAGTTGCTTCATCGGATTAGGAAAGTTTAGAGGACTAAACTTCTTTTAAGCGGGTAAGAATGTAATAACCCAAAAATTTTCGAGAATTATTTGATATATTGTTAAATTTTCACTTAGGCTTTTAGAGGGCCTAATATTATATTGAATTCCTAGAATTATTTTATGTGGGTTAAATTATTTAGATGAGTTGGGCTTTAGTATTGGACTTAGGTTTAGTAGAACTCTTTTATAAATACTCATTTTAAATAATTGTTTTAGTAATTAAATTATTTTTTTAAATTAAATTATTTGAATTACCTTTTTAATAAAAGGATTGAAAGTAATGGGCTTGTTTTAATTGGGTTAAATAACCTTATATATATATATATATATATATATATATATATATATATATATATATATATATATATATATATATATATATATATATATATATATATATATCAATACTCCTTCTAACCCTAGCAGCCATAATAAAAAATTCCAAACCAAGAAATTAGAAGAGAGTGTGACGACCCCAACCCTAGGCACTAATTTTAAATATTATAGTATATGCTTTTAATATTTATGTTAACTTTATGTGTTCAATTATGTCTTTAAATTCTTAATTTAAGATAAATTGGGTGAGAAGTAAATTTAGAATCTTTTAAGAATTTATTTGAGATTAAATAAGAACCTTGGGGAAATAATAAGAATGGAAATTAGATAAATAAAAGAAGGAGGTTATATGGGTAGGATGAAGTATTAGGATAAGGGTTAATTTTAAATTTGAAGTGAAAGCCTAGATATTTTGGGTGGGGGGCCATTAGAGTCTTCCACTCCCTAAGCTTGTCATGTGTCCAATCCCTCCCATCCTCTTACCCCCTCCTTCCTCCTCCCTCCCTCCTTCATTCATCTCATACTCCCCTAGAGAAAGCCTTAGAACCTCCATTGAAGCTTCCATTTCCAAGTCTTGAAGCTAGCCATTTCTCCACCATTTTCAAGTTCAAGAACATCTTTGAGGTTGGATCATCAAGAGGATCAAATCAAGCTAAGAAGATTCAACCTTCTATGCTAAAACCCTAAAGTGAGTTGTTATGATTTCCTTCTTATACTTGTTCATAAATTCTTGAATGTTATTCTTGTTCTTATAATGGTTATTTCATGCCTTGGAAACTTGATGGGAGTTGGATGATTTGTAAATGAGATAGGTTGAAGTTATTGTTCAAGGAAGATAACCTAGGGTATGAAATGGGTGGATTTGGTAGTGATAAATAATCTAGAGTTACATTATTTTGGGTTTTCATGATTATGTTGAGCTTGGTAAAGCTAGGGAATCCTCTTGGTGTTCTTGGAATTAGGGTAGATGAAAAGAAAAAGAATTTAAGCTAAGTAGAAAGAGTTAGAATTTTGTTTGTGCTGGAAATCGTCTTGGGCGGTCGCCCATGGGGGCTTGGGCGGCCGCCCATCATGCCAGTAGCTCTCCCTTGCCTTGAAAATCCTCTTGGGTGGTCGCCCAGAGGTGTGAAGGCGATCGCCCATAGTGGCGAAAACTAATATCCTCCTTGAAAGTCCTTGGGGCGGTCGCCCAGTGGTATGGGCGGTCGCCGAGACCCTGAACCAACTTTTAAATCGAACTAGAATTGTTTAGCAAGTTTGTTTGACCTCTTTATAAATTGTGACTCCCTTGGTAAATTGAGCTTGAACCTTCATTGAGGCCTTGTATCGTTATATATGGAATATGTAGAATGGGTTAATGATACCTCGTTTCCTTACTTGATATTACATACATTGTTGATGTTGTTTAGTGTATTCATAAATTGTTGCACTTTAATATTGATTGGGCATGAGTATATATTACCATGTGGCTATTGTTTATCCCTTTTTGTGGATTTTATTTCAAGTAACTATTATGTGCTTGATAATTTGTTAATCAGCTGATATTGGGGGTATAACATAATACGATTAATTATGGAAGTGTGACTGTGTGATCGGATTATGTTATATACGTGGCCAGATCCCCTCACGGCCGCGGGTTGGGGTTATAGCATCTCGTATTGAGCGAAAGCCTTACAGAGTTGCTACTATCTTATTTGTTTCCCTGAAAAATGGGTCTTATAAAATGTGAGTATTGCTTAAGCAGCTCACTTAAGATTGGAGTATTATTATACCCAATGTTGTACGACTACTGTTCAGACGGGAAAAGGTAAACCAAGGTAACGTAAGGTGTTTACGGCTTTTCCAACGTGTTATGTGTTGCATCTATTTGGCATATTGTTGCATTCATAATAGCTTGCTGAGATTTATTCTCACCCCTCTCCCTTTACTGTTTTAGATCCCGAGACAGGCGGCCCGGCCAAGTAAGGACGGAGAGGAGTTTGGAAGTAAACTTTTGGGTATTGTCGGGGTATGTATAGGTTGGCGTGTAAAATGTATTTTGGTAATTCCTTCATGGAGTTTGTAATTATAAACTTTAATTTCTACGTCATAACCTTAATCTTTTGTAACTAAACAGTGTTCGCTTTCAAAGTTGGTCAACTCCTCCTCCAATGTGGAGTGGAGTAGAGTTCTTTTGAAATGTTACGTTATTAATGTTTATGTTTGAAAGTCAAAGTAAAGTTTTAAAAGTTTAGTGTATTTGAGTTGGTTTGAGGACGCTCCAGCTCGGGACACGTGTAGGTTCCGGGTCGGGGTCCTCACAGAGAGGGAGGCGGCTCATGAAAATCGAGCAGTGAGAGAGAGAACCGTGAGAGAAGAAGGAAAAAGCTGGGAGAAGAAAGAGGTGGCAGCAAACTTTGGAAGGAGAAAAGATCAAATTGAGGTAAGGTTTCGTTCCGTCCAATAACTATTGTTCTCAAATTTAAAGGCTAAAAAAACCCTAGAAACTCTTGAGATTAGATTGGGATTTTTATTATGAATAATGTTGATTAATTGAGAATTAATTTAAGGACATTATATTGATCGGATCATTGATTAATTGAAAACTTATTATTGATCGGATTATTGATTAAAAATCTTATGTTGATTAGGTTTGGGTATGTAATCAAGAGTGTTAACCTAATGTATTGCATGTATTTATGAGAGTGAGAAATTAGGGTTCGTACCATAATAGAATTGATTTATTTGGATTGGATCTAAAGTATTATGTTGAAACGGAGAATCTAAATTATTTATAAAAAAAAATAGTGTTATGTATCTCTGTGTGTGTGTGTGAAACAGTGTGTGAAACAGTGTGTGTGAAATCTGTGTGTTTGTGAGTGTGTGTTAGTATGTGTGTGCGTGTACTGTAGTGTGTGTAGAGTGTGTTTGTGTGTGTAGTTAATTGCTGTGAATAGTGCTTTAGTGTGTTTTTTTTCAATGCTGAGAAAGATGAAATTAGTGTGTGTAAATGTGTTTTTGATTAAAGTAAAGGGAATAAAAATGTTTGAAATCTAAGGGTAGTTTGGGTAAACCCTAGAGGTATTTTGGTATTTATGTGAAGGATATTTTGGAAAACTCTAGAAGTGGAAAGTAACTTGAGACGGAGTCAAATAGAATTAACTCATAAGTTAGTGAAGTAAAATAAAGTTAAGTTGGGACGGAGTATTAAGTAGTTAATCCGTACTTAACGGATATTATTTATTTGTGTAGATCCGATCGGAGTTAGCAATTGTTCGAGTGCAAACAATCGAGGTAAGGGATTATACATCTTTAAGTTAATTGATTTCCGCTCTGTTTCATAGTTTAGGTTTCCGCATATTTTTTGGCGATGTACGTTTCTTTGATACGTAAAAGCTGACCTCGCGTCAGTATTTGTTTTGACTCCCTCGTTTACCGTTATTTGCTAATCTTTTGTTATTCGTTTGCTACATCGTCCTTTTGGTTTCGTAAATACAGAATTTTATTGTTATTGTGAAAGTTCGTATTCTGTATAAAAATGAGTTTTGATATGATATAATTTTGTTTCATTAATGATCACTAAGTTAGACAACCTGCTTCGGCGGGGTATATTTGATATTTTGGCCTTCGGGCAAACTTAGTTCACCTCTTCAATGTAGTAGTGGTGGAGTGTTCCAGATACACTGTTTAGGACTCTGCGGAGTCAACATTTGTGCTCCTTGTGGGCTTTTGTTCCCTTTATGGAATTTTGGTTTGATAAGGTCAGTGGACCACTTATGTGATCATGATGTCTGTGAGTGATTTAATTATCTACGGCTGGTATGGGACAGTTGTAGATAATTAGATTACTCGAGTTAGTTTTGTTCAGCTTATCCGTCCTTTTAAATTCCTAATAATCTGTGAGTGGTTTAGTTAGTTAAAGCTGGTATGGGACAATTTTAAATAAGTAAACCATTCGAGTCAATTTGAATCGATTTCGTCATCATTTGGAACTCCAAAATATTTGTCAACTCAGTTTGTGAAACCATTGAGATTTTGAAAGACATGTGATTTGAGAATTTGTTAAATAATGACTTCGAATTTGTACTTCGTTATGTTTTCGATTGTTATTTGAAATTTGTATCGTTTGATATTCCTTCAGGTCAACTCCTCCTTAGTAATCGGAGGGGTTGTATATGAACTTACTGGGCATTGTTCGCTCATCCTTTCATCTTCTTTTCTTCCAGATTTCATATAGGAAGAATGTGAAACGGTTCGGGAGCACTTCATAAGAAGTTCAAGGATCGTTTTAGTTTATTCATTTTTTTAGACTCTTTAGTTAGTTATTTCAGTTATTTGAAGGTTTGTAAGACTTTAAAGATTGTGTTGAGCTAGTGGATTGTACTAGCCGATGAAATTATTACCGTTGTCCGCATTTAAGTTATTTCAAATTATGGTTTTAGTAGCCGTTGGAGGTTATTTTATTATAAATTAAGTATTATTATTGTTGTGGAAATTTGAGGTCGTTACACATTCTCTCTCCTAATACTATAATAATATTCCTTAATTCCCGTGCCATTTCAAAATTTCCTAAGTGGGCTGGGACGGAGGGAGTATATACTATTACTCTTACCCGTGTCAATGACACGGTGACAGAGTATGAATTTGATCGGTCTTATAAAAGTGTATAACGTATTCTGCGATAGGAATGATGGAGAGGTCGATTGCCTTAACGTATAGTTAAAGTTTTATATCACCACCCGAAACCTTGCTTAATTTGACTTAATAGTTAAATTGATTAACCCGGTGAAAGAATGCAATTTTTTTTGTTAAACTACAATCTTAGTATTTGATTCAAGCTCTGAAAGGATTCAAAAATGTTATAAACTTTATGGGATGGAGGTTATATAAAACTAACAAAAATGTATTTCGTTAAATTTTAAGCAAATTTGTTAACAGAGCGAGAACATTTTGAAAAATGTAAAAGTTCAGTGAGAACATTTGAAAAAACATAGTTCAGTGAGAACATTTTGAAAAATGTTATAGTTCAGTGATGAAAATATGGTTTTTGCCAAAAATAAAAAAAGAAGTGAATAAAGGAAGCCGCTCACTGTCAGCCCTTATATTAGAGTTACTAAAAAATAATTCAAAGATTGAAATTAAAAATAAATAAAATCGTTTAATAATAGCCATTAGATAAAGGCGGTTATGAATTAATCTGGACCATTCTTTATCTAAAGTCAATAGAAAGTTATTTTTGAGTTCTCTTCATTCTGTTACCCCCGCCAACACTCGCTTTTCTCATTCGTGTTAACCCCTCTCGTCCCCCACTTACTTTCCTTTTTTTTTGGCAATTCTCAACCCAACTCGATACCCTCTTCTCGATAACCTTGCCTACCCATATAATACTACGTTAAAAAATTTTTATAATTCTACGAAATAAAGGGAGCGATCGGATTTACACACTTTTATTTTTAAAAAGTATATTACAAAAGTAACCAAAATTCATGTCAGTTAATTTTATATTTATTTTTCTACACACTTTTATTTTTTAAAAATTAATTAATTTTATATTTATAAAAATATGTCAAAATTTGATTGAGTTAATAAAAATTCATATATTACAAAAGTAACCAAAATCCATGTCAGTTAATTTTATATTTATTTTTCTACACACTTTTATTTTTTTTTAAATTAATTAATTTTATATTTATAAAAATATGTCAAAATTTGATTGAGTTGATTCTGCGAAATAAAGGGAGCGATCGGATCTACACACTTTTATTTTTAAAAAGTATATTACAAAAGTAACCAAAATCCATGTTAGTTAATTTTATATTTATTTTTTTTACACAGTTTTATTTTTTAAAAATTAATTAATTTATATTTATAAAAATATGTCAATTTGATTGAGTTGATTCTGCGAAATAAAGGGAGCGATCGGATCTACACACTTTTATTTTAAAAAAATATATTACAAAAGTAACTAAAATTCATGTAAGTTAATTTTATATTTATTTTTCTACACACTTTTATTTTTTAAAAATTAATTAATTTTATATTTATTTTATGACAGTTTCTGACTGTTGAATTGGATTAATTCTGACCACTTTTAGTCTCTTATCAATGGAATTTTAGAAACCGCCTAATATTAGCCGTAAGATCTTAACAGTGAAAACGAATCTAATGGTTAAAAATAAAGAAGAAAAAAATCATTCAATGAAGATCGTTGGATCAGGTAATTTTAAATTGATTAACCTGGTGAAAGAATGCAATTTTTTTTGTTAAACTACAATCTTAATATTTGATTCAAGCTCTGAAAGGATTCAAAAATGTTATAAACTTTATGGGATGGAGGTTATATAAAACTAACAAAAATGTATTTCGTTAAATTTTAAGCAAATTTGTTAACAGAGTGAGAACATTTTGAAAAATGTAAAATTTCGGTGAGAACATTTGAAAAAACAAAGTTCAGTGAAAACATTTTGAAAAATGTTATAGTTCAGTAATGAAAATATGATTTTTGCCAAATATTAAAAAAGAAGTGAACAAAGAAAACCGCTCACTGTCAGCCCTTAGATTAGAGTTATTAAAAAATAATCCAAATATTAAAATTAAAAAGAAATAAAATCGTTTAATAATAGTCATTAGATAAAGGCGGTTATGGATTAATTTGAACCCTTCTTTATCTAAAGTCAATCGAAAGTTATTTTTGAGCTTTCTTCATTCTGTTACACCCGCTAACACACGCTTTCCTCATTCCTGTTAACCCTTCTCGTCCCCCACTTACTTTCCTCTTTTTTGGCAATTCCTAACCCAACTCAGCACCCTCTTCTTGATAACCTTGGCTACCCATATAATACTTGGTAAAAAAAAAAGTTATAATTCTGCGAAATAAAGGGAGCGATCGGATCTACACAATTTTATTTTAAAAAATTATATTAAAAAAGTTAACCAAAACTCATGTCAGTTAATTTTATATTTATTTTTCTACACACTTTTATTTAAAAAAAATTAATTAATTTTATATTTATAAAAATATGTCAAAATTTGATTGAGTTAATACAAAATCATATATTACAAAAGTAATCAAAATTCATATCAGTTAATTTTATATTTATTTTTCTACACACTTTTATTTTTAAAAAAATTAATTAATTTTATATTTATAAAAATATGTCAAAATTTGATTGAGTTGATTCTGCGAAATAAAGGGAGCGATCGCATCTACACACTTTTATTTTTAAAAAGTATATTATAAAAGTAATAAAAATTCATGTTAGTTAATTTTATATTTATTTTTCTACACACTTTTATTTTTTAAAAATTAATTAATTTTATATTTATAAAAATATGTCAAAATTTGATTGAGTTGATTCTGCGAAATAAAGGAAGCGATTGGATCTACACACTTTTATTTTTAAAAAGTATATTACAAAAGTAACCAAAATCCATGTCAGTTAATTTTATATTTATTTTTCTACAAACTTTTATTTTTTAAAAAAATTATTAATTTTATATTTATTTTATGACAATTTCTGACTGTTGGATTGGATTAATCCTGACCGCTTTTAGTCTCTTGTCAATAGGATTTTAGAAACCGCCTAATATTAGCCGTAAGATCTTAACGGTGAAAACGAATCTAATGGTTAAAAATAAAGAGGAAAATAAACCATTCAATGAAGACCGTTGGATCAGGTAGTTATGGGCAAATCCTGACCACTCTTTATCCTTAGTCAATGGGCGTTTATTTCCGCTCTATATTGTATATTAGATAGTAGCAGTACACCCGTGCGATGCATGAAAATAGCATAATTTACCTTAAAATAAAAGACAAAAACTCATGTGAGAACATGAAAACCCGTCTCATCCATGAGACGGGTCGGATCCTGACCCATCACCCGCCCAACAAAGCCAACCCACGCCTCCGCCCAAGCTTTTTGCATATGGGCGGTCGCCTGGCCGGAATGGGCGGTCGCCTGCCGGAATCAGCCCACATTTTGCCTTGGCCCAATCCTTCAGCCAACATAAAGTAATAGTTTGTATACATTAAAGTAATAGTTTGTATACATTAAAGTAATAGTTGGTATACATTAAAGTAATACATATATACAGAAAAGTAATAATGTTTTTTCCTATGTTTTCTTCGTTTGGCAAAAGTAATACTTAAAGTAATAGTTTGTATACATTAAAGTAATACATATATACAGAAAAGTAATAATGTTTTTTCCTATGTTTTCTTCGTTTGGCAAAAGTAATACTTATTATAGAAATATGTTACAATTTCATCTATCAAAGTGTTACATTTACTTATATAAACTATTACATTCATATACATAAGTTATTACATTTAAAAAATAATACATATAGTTTGTATTACATTTGAAAAAAATGGGTAAAAACGAGCTTTTATTTTTTTAAAACAGGTATTACGTTTACTTATGACCAATGTTACTTTATATGTATACAGTCATTACATTAAGAGATGGTAACTATTACTTTTGCTCTGAAAAAAATAATATAAAAAAAAAAATTAAAAAAAAAAATAAAATAAAAAAATTGGCCTATAAAAGGCTGCCACGTGGCGGGTCATGCCCCATGGATCATGGGTTGACCCGTCTCATGCATGAGACGGATCCCATGTTCTCACAGGAGACCGCCTCAAAACAAAATTAGTACAACAATATATATAATCAAATACCAATTAAAATTAAAAAAATGTACTATGAAACAGTGATATTTAACGTAAATATAGAAAAGTAAATAACAAAGAAAACAACAGCAAATACGATTATGTAAACAATTTTCCTAATCAAAATTAGTACAACAATATATCTAATTAAATACCGATTAAAGTTAAATAATGTAATATGAGATAGTGATATTTAACGTAAATAGAGGAGAAATAACACGGAGAACAACAAGAATACGATTATGTAAACAACTTTCATTAACCAAATAACATCTTGAATCGAAAATACTTAAAGACATTAAATACATATATATTAAATCAATCCGTATTAGTTTAGGAATAATAAACGGAAAAGGGAATCCAATTTTTTAGACAACCCAAAATTCCAATTTTCCCATTCCCAGTAAACACCAAATTTTATTTCGTAAATTAACAGTTTTAATTTCTTTGTAACATATTCAAAATATTACAACTTTATCCCTATGTAGAAAAGTAAATTATGGCTAAATCTAATAATGACCTAAATAATTAAATAAATGATATTTTTTAAATGATTGCAACTCTATATATGGAGAGATGTTAATAAAAAGAAGGTGAAAATATTAAATTGTTAACTTCACATCTCTCCCCCTCCCATACCCCACCCCCATCCACCTATCACAAATTCATCAATCTTCTTAAAATTTGCAAATGCGTCTCTCATCTCACATATATTACTGAAAAATTATATCCACTTTTTGTTAATAATTTTTTTATCAAGCAACAAATCAACTGCATTCACAATAATATAATAGACGACACTACACAAACGTCAAAAGCTCAACTCAAACATCAATAGTAGTTCTATCTTTTAACTTACAACAAAGATTATTACAATCAATTAAAGGAAAAAAATATCACCTAATAGACTTTATATTCTTAATTTAATATATATACAGAGTAATCTCATTTCACCCCTAAAATATTTAATATCTCTTCCCCACTTAATCAATTATACATGCATAATTATCTTAATCATTTGAAAAGAAAAATATATTATTTATAAATCTAATAGTGACTTAAATAAATAAATAAGTAAATATTTTTTTATTTTGAATGATTGAAACTCTATATATGTAGAGATATTTAATTTCAACTATATATATATATATATATATATATATATATATATATATATATATATATATATATATATATATATATATGTCACAGTTCAGAAAAACATCATTCCATCAATGTAACAATCAAATAATTAATTTTGTAAACAAAGTTTATTACAATCAATTAAAGAAAAAAAAATCACCTAATAGACTTTATCTTCATAATATATGTACAGAGTAACCTCAATTCACTCCTAAAATATTTCATATCTCTTCACCATTTAATCAATTATATATACTCCGTACATAATTACCTTAATCATTTGAAAAGAAAAATATATTATGTATAAATCTAATAGTGACTTAAATAAATGAATAAGTAAATATTTTTTATTTCGAATGATTGAAATTCTATATATGTAGGGATATTTAATTTCAACTCTATATATATATATATATATATATATATATATATATATATATATATATATATATATATATATATATATATATATATATATATATATATATATATGTCACAATTCAGAAAAACATCATTCCATCAATGTAACAATCAAATAATTAATTTTGTAAACAAAAAAATAAATATCATTTATTAGTATACGAACAATAGTAATAATAAATAAATATCATATTTGTTTACATTAACTAATCATGAACAAAATTATAATATTCATTTCCAATTTAATTTATTTAATTTTGAGAAGAAAAATCAAAATCTTAAAAAAACTAACAATTGTGTTAAATGAAAAAAAATTTCCCAAACAATCCACTCCCTCATCAAACCCAACCCACTTCTTCCTCTCCCTCTTTCAAAATACCAATTCATACTATCTTTATTTTTTTAGAATATTGACATGCACTTCAAAGAAGAGGATTTTTTTTTTGTGTCCAAATCGAATGAAAGTAATCTCTATTTTTGAAAGAATTTTTTTTATGATTTTTGGTGAAAAAAAAATTATTATAAAATATTTGATTTATATTCAAAAAAGAGATTTTTTTTAAAATAAATATCATATTTGTTTACATTGACTCATCATGAACAAAATTATAATATTCTTTTTCAATTTAACTTATTTAATTTTGAGAAGAAAAATCAAAATTCAAAAATAACTACATGAATTTTTTTTCCCAAACACTACATTCCCTCATCAAACTCAACCCACTTCTTCATCTCACTCTTTCAAACTACCTATTTATACTACATTTATTTCTTAGAATATTAACATACACTTCAAAGAAGAGGATTTTTTTTTTGTCCGAATCAAATGAAAGTAGTATCTATTTTTGAAGGATTTTTTTTTAATGATTTTAGGTGGAATTGTTTTTTAAAAAAATAATTTATTATAAAATATTTGATTTATATTCAAGAAAGATGATTTTTTTTCTGTGTCCGAATCAAATGAAATTAGTCTCTATTTTTAGAGGAAAAAAATTATGAATTTTGATGTAAATTTTTTTTTTGATTAATTTATTATAAAATAATTGAGGTCAAAGAATTTGGGGGAAAAAATTCGTAAATTCATGCATCCAATAAAAAATACTTGATGTTGATTTCAATGTCTAATATCTACATTTATGCCACGAACGTAAATGACTAAAATATCCTTGACAGATTTCCAAATTTAACCACTTGATGTTGACGTTTTTGAGCGCCAAATTTCCATTTTGACCACTTTCTTGCTTTTAATATAGTATATATTGACTCATGATGAACAAAATTATAATATTCTTTTTCAATTTAACTTATTTAATTTTGAGAAGAAAAATCAAAATTAAAAAATAACTACATGAATTTTTTTTTTCCCAAACACTACACTCTCTCATCAAACTTAACCCACTTCTTCATCTCACTCTTTCAAACTACCTATTTATACTACATTTATTTTTTAGAATATTGACATACACTTCAAAGAAGAGGATTTTTTTTTTGTGTCCGAATCAAATGAAAGTAGTATCTATTTTTGAAGGATTTTTTTTAATGATTTTAGGTTGAATTTTTTTAAAAATAATTTATTATAAAATATTTGATTTATATTCAAGAAAGATGATTTTTTTTTTGTGTCCGAATCAAATGAAATTAGTCTCTATTTTTAGAGGAAAAAAATTATGAATTTTGATGTAAATTTTTTTTTTGATTATTTTATTATAAAATAATTGAGGTCAAAGAATTTGAGGGAAAAAATTCATAAATTCATGCATCCAATCAAAAATACTTGATGTTGATTTCAATGTCTAATATCTACATTTATGCCACGAACGTAAATGACTAAAATATCCTTGACAGATTTCCGAATTTAACCACTTGATGTTGACGTTTTTGAGCGCCAAATTTCCATTTTGACCACTTTCTTGCTTTTAATATAGTATATAGTATATAGTATATATATATATATATATATATATATATATATATATATATATATATATATATATATATATATATATATATATATATATGTATATAGGTAATGAGTAAGATTGCTTGAAAAAAAAACATATATAGAAATTTGAAATAAAAAGGGATCAAGATATATTATAATACAAATTTTATCAAAAATAAAGGGATCGTAATAGAAACAATAATAATATTTTTTATACTCTCTCCGTCCCAGACCAAGGGTGTATGTGGTGTATTTCACGCTTTTTAAGAAATAATTTTGAAGTGGATAGTAAATTAGAGGAGAGAGAATGTAAAAATTAAATGTGTGGTAGGGAATAGGAGAGAGAATGTAAAAGTTAAAAATATTTAATAGGAGAGAGAATGAGTGGGAGGAATAGTTAGTTAATGATTGGATTTTTTATAAATATGTTAATTTTATAAGGGTATAATGAATGGTTTTTTTGTAAATATATGGAGATGATAATGGTATAAATATATGGAAAACTTTCCATTTAAGGAAATGAACTCTGCAGTGCAGGACGGGCCAAAAAGGAAAAGATGAGGCGCTTGAGTGGAACGGAGGGAGTATATTTTTTCATAATTCAAAGATAAAAAAAAAAAACATTTCTTAAAAGACGAGGGGGGTTGAGTTGAGTGGCCCCCTTCTCTTCTACCATTCGTCTAGCTAGACTTATGATTTTGGTCAAATTAAGTTAATTTTGACTAAATAATTTAAATAAAAAATTATTATTATAATTAAAATCTAAAAGTTATTGAGAGTATTATTAATCGTGATACAATAATAAATTTTAAATTTTTATGAGAATAATTATTTTTTATTTAAATTACTTGGTAAAAGTGTTATAAAATTTACCAAAATCATAAATCGAACAGGGCGGATGGAGTATATGACTTCGCCATTGGTAATGGCTAGTGGCGATAAATATAATAGAGAAGAAATGACGGAAATAGTTTTTTTAAATATAAACACTTATGTTGATTTATTATGCAAATATCACATGTTATAAGAGATTAGACAAATATGATTCTTTAATCCTACATCAATAATTGCGTATAATTGTTAAAACTTAAATAAGCCAATGACTTAACAATTTCAAGAATTTTTAAAGGGAAAGTTGACAATTTGTCTTATTTTGAGTTTAACTAGTGAGTAACCCGTCGATACTCGACGGGGCATAATAATAATAATTGATTACGAAATAAAAAGTTAATTATTAAACTGTGATTTTATGCGCATCCATATGGTTACTTAGGGGAATTATGATTATTAGATACTCATTCTCTGTCTTGGGATCGATCATCTATCAGTCACCTATTCAACTTATGTAGTATTAGAAGCGCTTATCAAACTTCAAACGGTTATAACACCAAAAGCGGAGAAGAGGAACTATAGGTTTTTTACTTATGAACCATGAAGTCATTACGTGATCCGTGGCAAGTACTTGAAATATATACTTGTCCTGGTATATTATATATTTATATACAGCGTTGTGTGGAGACTGCCATTCTGCTTGCAATGGTTGGTGCCAATGCCACCGTAGGGGCTGCAGGGCTTTTGTATGACATTCTTGATGATTCGTTGTGAGCTATGATTATATTCTCCAAACATTTGGTGTTGTGGTTGCTGGTCTAGTTAGTAACCCGTCGATACTCGACGGGCATTATAAATTATAACCGAAGACAAATAACTAAAATGCATATTAGTTAATAAATTTAATTTGGAAGTATAAATCACGTTATAATACAATACTAAATGTAAATGAATGTATAATGTTTAATCATTTAATTTATTCTGTTTATTCAAATTATGCACATACGTCTCAAGTAATCAACATTTTGAATGCATGTCAAAGCTTTTGTTTGGAAATACTATAATAATACTAAGCAATTGGTTTCTATTTAGGATATATTATACGTTAGGGCTTAAACTATTATAACACCCGTTCGTTAAACGAACGATCAAAAACACTTTGATAAATAACGTGAACAAAAAAAGAATTACCATAACTATAAAGGTTAATATAATATATAAGATTTGTTAAAATTTTGAAAATACATTGTTGTTACTGAATTAAAATATTTATTATTTTGTCATAACAAATCTTAACACCATAAATTTGGATCAAATCTCAACATGTGCTTGATTTTCCCCTACTATCAGATGGACTTAGTGGATGAGTTATGCAAGTTTATCTTCATTTGTTTATATATGTTATGTTATTTTTTCTATTAAAATTAGTTATTTTTGAAAAGTAACCATCATTATTCATGTATTAAACAATATAAAACATTAAATCATCTATTACTTTAAAACTTTTTGGGTTATAATTTATGAAAGAAAGGTTAAAAAACTAATAAACATCTCTTATAAATAAACATTTCAACAAAAAAAAAATCTAGCTTTGGGTATCAAAACGGAATATGAGCTCCTGATGTTCAGTGGATCCGCTGTCTTTCTAATCTTTTGACTTGTTGGGGGTCTCTTCTTCTTTGTTCTATGTGTAACTCAATAAGTTTGAGTCATCCTAGCATCCCACAGTGGAAGCTAATTGATGAAACTTTCCTATCAGCTGTTTTTTTTTCAAACACGAGTGGAATAAAAGTAAACAAAAAAATTGCATGAAAAATATCACAAATAAAACCTTAGGCAACACATTTATATTTTCCAAATGAAGGTAAAAAGTTCATCAAAGCATGATAGCAAATGGTAAAACACTATATCAATTAAAGAGCTGAACATGATAATTAAAAAAATAGTTTTGTAAAACAAATGAATCTTGCCTAATTTTGTTTGGAAATAATTGAGCAACGTGCATCGGCTTCGGACTTGATGTATTAGAAAGACCAATTAGAAACCTCCCAACATTGGTAGCATCATCGAGATAATATATAGCCTTGCTTGGCTTTCGTCAATTGGTGCACGCAAATATCACTTGGTTTGGTGGAGGGGATGGACAGGAGGCTCTGCTCACGATGCTCTTATACATGTCTTCAAACCTACTCCCTACGTCCCTAAATAAATTTGATATAAGAAAATAGCTTTGTCTTTATCAATCTTTTTAACAACTGGATCCAAATAAAAAATAAACAATGCACATAAACCCCTATGATTCTCAGAATAAGTGGCCATAACAACTTATACACTGAAACATGCACATACATATCATGTGTATGTATATTTTTTTTAGAGTATAGATGCTTTATTATTAGGAAGAAAACTTGAGTTCAAAATAACCATCCCAGTGAATACATCTCAAAACATATAGGATAACTGCTCAAGAAAGAGATCGAAAAACATGAAGAAGCAAATCAAGGTTTGAACTTCCTACAAAACAAAACAATCTCAGACACTTAGTTCCCCATCTCAGTTGCTGCCAAAGAGTTGCTTGACAGTGTCTGCAATGTTGGTCTAGCTGCTTCGGCACCTTGACCATGTTATTAGTCTCATCAGCATTGATGTTAACGTTACTTGTGATCTACAACTTTTCTTTCAGCATCTTTGTTAGTTGTCTCAGACTTGCTTCATGCAACGCCTTCAATTGTTCATCGTCTTTCTTGGTTTTCATCCCCACATTTTTTGTAAGCTGCAACTTGGTTCCACTCTGGTCTATATTCCATACTACTCCCCCGTCCCTAAATAAATACGATCAATTTTATGCATTGACTTTAACAATCGGAACCAAAGCCAATGAAAAAAAGAGCAGGCGGTAGAATCACTTTGTATATGTTTTTCAAACCATAAGTAATTAGTACTCTCATACTACTCCTTCCGTCCCTAAATAAATACAATCATATTTAGACATTCACCTTATAAAATGGAACCAAAGGCTCATGAGAAATTAAAACATCATTTGGAAAGAGAACAAAAAGTCCTTTTAGAAAGATATAGAAACTGTAAACGCAGAACCTCCCCCCCTAAAAAAAAGAAAATAAGAAAGAAAAAAATTGATTTGCATGAAGAGGTCCCATGAAAATAAAAAATGTCCATCAGCCATTCACGCATACGTTGATGAGGGAAAATGATGGTGATTACCTTCTAGACTAATGAGGGAATGATCGATTATAACAACACATAAACACGAGTACATAGTGAGCTTTCATGGTTGAATCAAGTACGGACCCTTAAAACCAATAAAGAGACCAATAACTGACAGAGACGACGATTTAGACATACTTCTGCCATAGGCAAACAACTTAAAGGGATGCAATTTAGGCAGTGAGAAGGGGCAACCTAACATTCCTATTTCTTTCTTTCGCTTCTTATCTAGCATAATTAAGAATCCGATTAACAGGAGGTTCAAAATAATCAAAGCCGAACTTTCCTACTTATATGAAGAAAAGAACATGAAAGCAAACTACTCAAATTGGCCATTTACATACCTCCTTATATACTACATCGTCTTCCAAATGTAGCACTCAATACAATTTTCTCCACATCTTTACCCTTTTCAAACTTTGAAACACGAGATGTAAGCCATTTACTTGATTGAAACAACCGTTCCAGACCAACTCTGTGGTCCATCAAGCTCTGTAAAGTCATAAAGCTTGTAGCATTTGGGGTAATAGATGGTCTAAGAATTTCTTGTCCTCTTGTATATTCATTTTTCATGAGATTTGACAACCATATTAGATTTTAAATAAACTTTGTGATCTTTTGCCCTTTCTCTATGTACTCTGTCACCCATTTTATTTTAACAAAATCCTTGAGTATTTGTTCAATACCATAGGAAGCACAAGGTCTCCAAAATAGGTTTCTTCGTTTCTCCTCGAGCAAATTTCTAGCACATTGATAACTTGGTATATTATCGGTGATCACCTATTAGACCGAGAAACCTTGTTGTATTAGACGAAATACAATAGTTTCATTTACCTGCACAACATTTTCTTCGCCTATCTCTTCAACAACTTTATTGAACAACTTAAATAAAAATGTTGTATCTTCGACAAAATCAGTGACATCAACTTAATAAACAAAGTACAAACTGCGAGGACAAGAAACCATAATGTTGATCAAGGTTCTGCCCTACATATCTCTCCGGCTATCGGCCATTATAGAGAAACCTGTGACTGCCCAAGAGTCCTTAAACTCAGTTGGGTAGTTTATGATGGTCGAGATTTCATCCTGCAGAAACTTACCAGATATCACTTGGCTCGAGGGACTTATTAAATCTTGGCCATATTGACCAACTCCAGCATCTTATGAAAATACGGGGAGTTAGCAGCATGTGAAGGAACTCCAGCATGGAAATACAATCATATTTATGCATTAAAAGAGAACAAAAAGTTCTTTTAGAAAGATATAGAAACTGCAGAATCCCCCCCCCACACACACACAAACAAAAAAAGAAAAAAACTGATTTGCATGAAGAGGCCCCAAGAAAATAAAAAATGTCCATAAACAATTCACGTCTAGGCAGACGACAATTTAGGAAACAAAAGATATATTGAAATATCTCACATGACAGTAGAAAAATTCTATGAGCAAACTTAGAAATGAGGATGAATCAGTAGCACATTTTCAATCCCAAGAAAAATAAGTTGGTGAAAAATGACTTTAGAATAGTGGTTTGATTATTTAGAGGTATCTTATCTAAACAAACACAAAATAAACTGAGGTTAGAAGTAAGAAATATTGGATTGCATTATCATAATACTCCCTCCGTCCCTAAATATTTGTCCCATTTGACTTTTCAAACATTTTAATTTAGTGATTTTGAAGCTTTAATTTTGGTTATTTTTACGAACGCTTTGAAAATTAATGATAATATATACCGCCGTTATGTAATACTCCGTCCCTAAATGTTACAAGTTTTGAAAAATTAGTGATTTTGAAGCTTTAATTTTGGAAATGAGACTAACTTTTTGGGACAAAGGAAAAGGGAAAATGGGACAAACATTTAGGGACGGAGGGAGTAACAATTTCAAAGAAGGAATTGATTTGTTCGACAATGGAGGCAACCTGAAACATTCTGTGTTAATGTTCTTACCTCAAAAACCAAAAATGAATTCAATAAATAGTCAATACCCATCACAATCATAATACCTAACTTCGGAGAACAAATTAACATTACAATTATATACCTCTCTTTGTTCCTAAATTATAGTCTCATTTGAATTTACAAACATTTTAAGGTTACATTATAAGTTTTGGAAGTTCAGTGATTTTGAAAACTTAATTTCGGAAATGAAACTAACTTTTTGGGACAAATGAAAAGGGGAAATGAGGCTATCAATTTGGAACAGAGGGTGTATCTAACACTCATATAATGACAATCAAACGAATAGAGAAGGAGAGAGAGAGATGGAGGATTGAGAAGCCGGAAGGGGAGTTTTATTAAGATGGTACCTGAAATTGAAATCCATGGAAAAGAAGGCTATCATTTTTCCGAGTTGGAATCATGACAGTCGCATAATATTGTGGCAGATTGGCGGTGCTCAACCGGAGTTCTTTTATGGGTCAACTTAATTTTGATGGTTATGGAAGGGTGGGGAGGAGAGTAAGTGTAATTGTTGTGGGTGTAGGAGTACTACAATCTCAGCTCTCATGACATCTCAACAATCGAAACTATATTCCTGCAGCCAACAAATATACCTATACAAAAATCCAACCCAATTTAGAAATATAGAAAGGACAATCTAACATCTAGTAATTTTAATAATCAAATGAGACAAAGACTACTTAAAATTTATCATTTTAGAAATAAAGCAAAGTGAAACCTTATTCTGGAATGTACCCGACAGGAAGTACGAACTGTATATTGAGACTGATGGAATATTTTTACGTTCTGTTGAAATTACATTGCTCCTTGACTTTGCAAATAGAAATGCAATTCCTTGACTTTGCTATCAAAGGGAAAGAAACGTAAAAAATTTAGAAAATGAAATAAAAAAATCAGAAATCAAGAGCTTATCTATATGAACATCGATTGATAGTTTACAATATATCAAGTTGGGTCAATATAGAATATTTAAAGCATAGCATTTTTAACGGATAACACTCATGTATAACCATTGTCACCCCTATGAAAGACATATGCCAAAGGCTACTCTATGAATTTAGTACTAATAACAACTTATCAAACAAAGTTGAAACAATATCTGAGAGGCTACAATGAATAACAAAAAAACATTATCCATGTATTCAGGAACGACTTTGTATTACTTTACCTCAAAAAAATTGCTGCTATATCAAAGGTTTTCTCTAAGGATACAATTCATGTTAGTATTCACCATTAAGAGGTAAGGAACTACCCAAAACCTGCAGTACTCTGGTTCTGTCGAATTTAAAGACAAAAACGAACTAACATACTCACACCCAATTTCACATAAGACCGTGAAATTAGATCAACATCCAATCTATGCCAAAACCTACATTCCTCTCAACTCTCAAAGGCAGTAGGACTCAAAATCAAAATCCCAAACTGATTTTCAAGAAAATTTGTTATATCTATAGCTATAGTGTATTGGTTTGGATTTAGTTATGTCTCCCTCGTTTAAAAACAAAGAGGAGAATTTGTTGGGTTGACAAACTTGCCGCCGAGTCTCACATCATGTACATTAAATTTCAACCGTTTAATAACAAAAAACGGAAATGTGGTTAATTTAAAGCAAACTGCCCGTTACAGTAATGCATCAAATGACCGATTGTATCAGTTCAAAATCCATATATTACCGCTGTATCCAAAAGTCAAAAGTAGAAAAGCTAACAATGTATGACAATGACCAAGACCAAGACCAAGGTAAGGCCAAAAAGAGAAAAGGCATTTCCAGTAAGATCTTTAACCAAAAAGAGAAACAAAAAAGATTACTTCTTAGGTCCGAAATGACCATTTTTGCTAGCAAAAATGGACAAATTAAGAATGGATATTCATTTTGGGATGGAGGGAGTTTCTGGGCCTCTTTATATATGATCCAACTTCACTGCAATTTTTTTGAGATCACAGCAAAACCTTCAACCAGCCATGGCATCTCACCTACTATATATGATCCAACTTCACGACTCGTCAGGTCGCCTGAATACTTGGACTGGCCTTACTTGCTGCAAATGGGACGGCATTTCCTGTGATAATATTACCAGTAGAGTGACGGAGATTAATCTCCCGGGCTTATTTACTACTTTCGATGATTACCCTTTAGAAACCTATATGGAAGGCTTTCTTTCTCCTTCCATAACCCTTCTCGATGATCTACAAGTCATTGACCTTGGTGGTCTAGTCAACCTCACGGGACAAATCCCTCCGGCGATCTCTCGCCTTACAAGTCTCCGAAAGCTCTGGCTTTACCACAATCAGCTCAATGGTTCATTGCCGGAAAGCATAGGTATACTATCGAATCTAGAAGAAATTTCTCTCCATGATAATAGTTTCTCTTCCACACTGCCACCTAGCCTAGGAAATCTTGGAAAGCTAACAAATCTCGATCTACATTCGAATCTGTTTTCTGGTCCAATACCCGATCCTATTATGAACTTAACAAATCTACAAAAATTATATCTTCAAGAAAATTCTCTGACGGGCAAAATACCAGACAGAATTGGTGATTTAAAGTGTTTGATAGATCTTGATCTTTCAAGCAATTCTTTGAGCGGGAAAATCCCACGATCGTTAGCAAATTTAACTGCGGTTTCACTTCTCTACTTGAATAACAATCATCTCGAAGGAGAGGTACCATCTCCTTTGGTCAATGATCAACTTTTTTCGTTGGAGGATATAAGACTGAATGATAATCTTCTCACAGGAAGTATACCTTTCAGTTTTGGAAATCCGCTGTCCCTTTACAGAGTTTCTATAGCAAACAATAAGATAGATGGTAAATTACCTTCGAGTTTAGGAGACTTGCAATCATTGACAGTTTTAGAGCTTGGTGGCAACCTCTTATCTGGTGAAAATACCAAGATCAATTGGCAATCTCTCTAAGCTTCAAACTTTAAGCCTTTATCACAACCAGCTCAGAGGGCCATTGCCTTCTGAAATCTACTTGCTTCAAACTCTTCAAAATCTTGATTTATGAAACAACCCTCTAAACCTATCTTCCATCCCGGAATGGCTTCCAAAATTGCCTTCTCTAATTCGGATTTGGTTAGCTGGGTGCGGAATCCAAGGAGAATTTTCACAAGTTCTGAAAGACTTCTCTAGATCACTGCAAGAACTCGACTTATCGTCCAACTATTTGACTGGAAAACTGCCAGATTGGCTTGGGAGCTTTACTTACCTTTACTTATTGAACCTCTCGAATAATTCACTTGTTTCAGAAATTCCCAGCACCATCACAAACTTGGCCTACCTGACAACGCTCGATCTTCACTCGAATAAGCTTACTGGCACTATTGAAAAGGTTGGTGGAGATTACTTGACTTATGTAGATCTTTCCGATAATAGATTCTCAAGTGGCATCGAGCAGGTAATACAGATAGGAGCAGGGCATATGGGGCTACAGCATCTCAATGTTTCGCATAACATTATCAAAGGTCAAATACCAAATTCCATTGGGAAATTGATAACATTGCAAACTTTGGATCTTAGCTACAATGAGTTGGGTTCCGTCCTGCCAGTATCTCTGGGAAATATAAGCTACATGGAGAAGCTGAGGCTGCAGAGAAATCAGATTACAGGGAATATACCAAGAGAATATCTGAAGTTCATAAATCTGAAAGAATTGAATTTATCTGATAACCTTTTGGTCGGGGAAATTCCTTTCGGGAAGCCTCTAAGTGATTTTCCAAAGTGCTCTTATTCTGGAAATATTGGTTTATGTGGCAAACCTCTCAATCCTTGCAAGCTACGACCTTTAAGTGTAGTCCGATAATATTGTAAGAAAAGATAATCTGAGAAAAAGGGATTCTTTAGACATTGATATTTATTGACGAAAAATCTTATGCTGTTTGCAAACTTATCACAATCTATCTTGATTAGTCCCCAGCTGTTGGTACCTCATGGATTCAATTCCATTTAACCTAACACAACATAAGATCTGCTCTGGCAACTCTTCAGTTTATTTCCCTGATTCACAGTAGAAATAAAAGTTAAGAACTTCTAATGGCCAAAAGTTGGAAAACGCAAAATGTTTAGTTTAGAGGCTTGCCTGAATTGTGAGTCCAAAATCCAAATTGCAGAGCTTTAATCTATCTTGAAATGCTTCGAATCCCTTCCTTGAAATGTAACTGTGTGCATATCCAAATCAATCTCCAAGTAATTCTCCCCCTGTGAAAAACATTTAAAACATAATTTTTCTTAAAATGGCAAATGTTAAGTACTCTCTCCATCCCGAAATGAATGTCCAAGGTTTTATGTAGGGGTCATTCTAAAAATGTTTACTTTTTTAAACAATCCGAACCCAAAGATGCATAAATATTCTACATATATATGAAATAGAAGAATCACACATACAGTATTCTGTAGAGGTTCTAACAAACAATTACAAATCAATTACCAATCTCACTTGATCAAAGGATTCAAACAAACAATTACCAACAAATTGAATTCGAATTATTGGCCGACAAAATTAAATTAAGATTGAAAATCTAATAACGGATTGATTTCATGAAATTCACTCACCTTTGCGGAGAATTTAGATGCGGAGGATTGTCATCCGTCTATAACCATCCCACCCACCAGAGCTTTTCCCTTACGAATCATCGACATGCCTGTGAAACCGAGATCTGGGTTTGGAAACCAATATTTGGATTTAGATTTCATACTCTTGAAACCCACATCTGGTAAATTATTTTCGATCTTTAATTTCGACTGCAAATTTTGGTTTCGATTTTGATTTCGACTCCAAATCTTGATTTTGATTTTTCAATTTTGATTTTTGATCTTAAATTTACTCAATTTTGGGTATGAAAGATTATGAATTTTCCATGGTGGTTTGGTGTTGGTTGCGGTGGCAGCAGTGGTGGCATGGTGGTGGGGAAGAAGACTTGGTTTGAATTCTGGCAAATGTGGTGGTGGTGGTGGTGGTGTCGTCTCCACCGGCCATGGTAGTAGGGTTTCAAAATGCAAAAAATGTGAATTGGATAAAATGATATAATATTATGGACCAAAAGGCAAAAAATTGGATAAAATTAAAGACTTTCAAGGACAAGAATGCAAAAAATTGGCCAAAATAGAAGAATTTGAAGGATTAAAATGCAAAATAATGGCGAATAAGGATTTGACATGTGGCGCAATGTAGAGCTTGAAAAATCTTTTGCTTTAATATTATATATAGATGGTATTTATGCATCATATCCCAAATACGGAGCATATATATGTATTTACCCAACACAAATGAAGAAGACAAGGGTCGGGGGAATGGTGAGACGCCGGTGGGCGGCCAAGACAAGAAGCATCGTGATGCGATTATAGAAAATAGATTTGGGCCTGAACAATAAATTAGGCTCAACATGGATCAAATGGGCCAAATACGTTTAATGTGTGTAACAAGGTAGGCCCAAAGTAATGAGGCGATATAGGTAATGAGGCGACATGAGTAGATCGGCGTACAAGAGTAAGGTCAAGCGAGAAGCATACGTTGGTTACTAGTGGCTCAAGATAATAGGGCTGAAAGGCGAGAATCTCGCTTGAGAGAAGGTTAGGATTGGCGGCGACCTGAGGACTGCCGCCTTTCCCTTAGTTGTCGCCTGGGCGACTTGCGTGATTGGTGGCTTTGGTTGAAACTTAGGTTGTCATGCCTGGGTCCCACCATAACCGCCACTGATAATAGATGTGATAGGTTGAACTGTGCAATTCCACTAACTTTGGGGGTGGTTGGCTCCCTTTGTTGATGATTGACAAGTGTCCCAACATGTGCCTTGCACATGTTGCATGGGAGTATAAAAAGAACTCAAACAATATCATTTGTAAGTTCTTCTCTCTATCTTCTCTGCACTCTCTCTCTCTAAAGTTTCCATAGCCATTGTTGTTATTTGTGACCTGTCAACTTACTCTCATGCCGGAGGGGTTACGCCGGAGACATCCCCGGCCTAGTTGACGTTTGTGCATGTGTGTAGGTGATCATTCAAAGAGGACAGCTGGAGTTTCCCTTATTTCAGCTCCAGTCAGTTCCTGTGCAACCAATTTGTCATGGCAGCATCATTTGGTTTCGTTGTCGGAACTGATTTTTCTTCTTTGTTTGGTCCGGTTAAGCCTGCTGTTGTGCTGGTTTGTGTGTATTTGTTGTTGTTCTTGGCTTGTTCCAGTTGGGGCTGTTAGTGTTCTTGTTTGTAAACCCAGAAACCTCGGTCCAGTTGTTGTCAGTTTAGTTTCTGTTTGTGGTAAGCTTTTTATGTGTTTGTATACCTGTTGTAAACCAAGAAAGGCTCTGAAATGGGTCAAGATAAAGGAGTTCCGTCAAAAGCTGCCCAGAATCTGACACTGGCAACCCCAAACCCTAAGTATACCCGTATGAACAGATCAGGATCTGGAAGGGAGGGCGAGGTGCACTCCACAGAGACCTAATCGACAATCAGGCGTGGTAGGGAACGGGAATCCAAGGTGCGAGCAAACAAGGCGAAGGCGAGAGCTGAAGAGCGGGATCCCGCCCCCCTCGAATAATGATGATGTAAGGGCGAAGGCAGATCAGATCAGGGCCGACAATGATTTGTTGTTGCAGATTCTCGCAAATAACAAGAGGTTGAGGGAGATGAGGCAGGAGCCTTCTCAGATCCCGCCTGATGTGTTGGCAAGGGCAACTGGAAAGAGCCCAGCGGGGGAGCAGGCGGTAAGCCAGAGTGTGTCAAAGAGGGAGCCAAGGCGAGCGAGGGATATGCCGCCGCCCAAGGAAAAGGTCAGGGAGCCTAGGAGAGAAGCCGCCAAGGCCAGATCAGAGGGAGCCGTTGTGAAGAGAAAGTGTCAAGAGTTTGAAGAAGGGAAAAAATGAAGAAAGTGTATCACAAGTCTGGCAACTCGCAAGAAGAGTCCTATTATTATGAATATGAGGAGGATGAGTTGGATAGTGGGTCTACTATGGACAGGACTTATCGGCCCAGCCGTTTTAAGTATTCGGATGAAAGGTCGTACAGGGATGAAAGGTCGCATCATTCATCAAGGTCGCGGCATGCAGAAAGGCCGCATCGAGAAGAAAGGTCGCTCGCGAGACAGGGACCGCAGGCGACATGAAAATAGTGATAAAAATAATGAAAAGGAAAGAGACAAGAAGGCCGCAGAAGCTGAGAAAGCCGCAGAGGTTGCGAAGGCCGCCGAGGTTAAAAAGGCAAAGAAAGAAGAGGATGATCGTTGGAAGGTTGAGATGGTTAAGAAGATTAAGGAGTTGGAGGCGGGAAGCAAGACAGAGGAAGAAAAGGATTCTTACCTGGCCCCATTTGTGAAGAGTATTCAAAGTGCTGACCCAGATCCTACCTTCCGGATGCCAAGCTTATCAAGTTATTCGGGAAGCACCAGGCCGAGAACAGATGTTGGCGGGTTTGAGGTGACGATGTCTATGTTGACAAAGAGTGAAGCTATTTTGTGCAGAGCGTTGGCCAGTACGCTGACAGATCATGCATTGGAGTGGTTTTTGGCCCAGCCATCATAATCGATCTCAGGGTATCAAAATTTCAAAAGGAAATTTCTGGCGAGATTCAGTGCCTCCGGGGCGCAGCCCGTTAGAAAGCAGGAGTTGTGTGGGATCAGGCAAAAAACCGGGGAAGGAATTGCGAGTTATACGGAGAGGTTCATGAAAGTCACTAATCAAATTTCTTACATCGAGCAGAGCAATATCATAATGCTATACAATGCCAATTTGCTGCCGGGTCATTTTAAGCGGGAATTGGGTATTAGACTGCCTGAGACGCCAGTCGAGCTGTATGAGAGAGTTAGAGGTTACTGTGGAGGAGACAATAATGATGATGCCGCAGTGGCATCGGCGACAACCTCTACTTCCAAGAAGAAACAAAACGAGTGAATTGAGTTGGTGAAGGACGAAAGAAGGGGAGATAGAAGTGGCAGCGGCAGAGGCCAAGCCGGAGGGAGTGGAGGCCACAGTAGTGGCCGTCGTGATCCGCGAAGAATTGTTAAGTACGATAGGCTGAATACCAGTATTATCGAGATCCTGAAAAGGGAGAATTTTTCGGCAGCATATCCCATTTTGGAAGGAACAATAGGAGCTAGAGATAAGAACAGTTTTCGTGAATACCACCAGGATAAGGGGCATACAACAGAAAATTGTTATAATTTTAGGTGGGTGATTCAGATGAAGATCGATGGAGGCGAGTTAAAGGAGTATCTTGAAAGCAATGTGGGGCGAGATGAGGAGGCGAGACCAGAGAGAAATTTGGTGGATGTGATTCAAGATCCTCTTCCCAGTGTGGCCCAGCTTAATAGCTAGACAATGACATTGTCGCACAGTTATAATGTTCCAGAGTATGCCGCGAGTGAAGATAGGGTGATCAGTTTTTCCAGGCAAGAATTGGCAGTTACGAAGAGTCATGGAAGCCAGCCTGTAGTGATTACTATTTATCCTGGAAACAACATTGTGCAAAGGGTATTGGTGGATTCTGGAGCGAGCAGGAATATTTTGTATTATGAAGCTTTTAAGAGGATGAGATATACAGAGGCGAACTTGGTGCCTTATAATGGATTTTTGGAAGGGTTCACCAACCACAAGCACGATAGTTTTGGAGGTCGAAGTTGGAGAGGGGAGGTTGGCGAGAACCGAGAATGTAGAGTTTATGGTGATTGATTTGGTTTCCCCATACAATGCCATAGTTGGGATCCCGTTCATGCAAAGCTTTGAAATGGTGGTTTCCATCCCGCACCAGAGGGTAAAGTATCCAACTCCGAATGGCATAGGTTGTTTGAAGAGTGAAGTGATTACGGTGATAAGGAAAAAGAAAGAAATGCAAAAGGCAAAGGCGGCAAGCACGAGCTCAATGACGACAAAGTCGACATCTCGCCAGTTGAGAATCAATGTGGTTGAAGCAGTGGATGAGGAGGTAGATTGGGAAATGACTGAAAGTATGTTGAACAACACGGCCATGGTTATCGCGGAGGCAAGTGAAGCCCAAAAAAATGTAGCAGTTGAGATTGAGGGAATACGGGAACCTGGAGAATTTGTGACTGATCAAGGAGTCGCAGGTGAGATGAGTTTGGCAATGGAAGTAGTTGAAATGCGGGAAGCGAGAGAGGAGGTGATTGATGTGGAAGCCGCAGGCGGGATGAGTTTTGTTGTGGAAATGGTTAATGTGAGTCCAAATTTGAGCTATGCTAGGGTGGTGAGGTTTCTGCAAATGGCGAGACCAAGAATTGAAGAGATAATTGAGGAGTCAGAAGAAGAGTGTGAGACAATTGAAGTGGAGGATAGAGAAGAGCAGCCAACCGAGAATGTTTTTGCTGATCCCAGGAAGGTGGTTGTCGCCGAGGGCAAGAAAAGATAAAGAATTGAGGTGGAAATGTTGCAAGTAAGGGACTAGCCCGACATCCAGGCAGGCGAAGAATTGGAAGAGGTAGAAATCAACAGTTATTTCCCTGAACAGAGAATCAAGATTGGGAAGCAGTTGTCAAGGGACGAGCGAGATTGCTTGGTTGAGTTTTTGAAGGAAAATTTAGATGTGTTTGCGTGGCAACCAGAAGATATGAGGGGCATTGATGAAGATGTCATCATGAACTTTTAAATGCCGATCCCAACATTGAGCCGTTCAAGCAGAAAGTGAGGCACTTGTCGCCAGATAAGGAGAGGGCAGTTTTGGAGGAGGTTGATAAGTTGTTGAAAGCGGGAATCATTGAAAAGATTCAGTATCCTATCTAGCCGGCTTGCCCTGTGATGGTTTTGAAGGAGAACAAGAAATGGAGAATGTGCATTGACTTTACAGATTTGAATACGGCATGCCCCAAGGATTGTTATCCTTTGCCCAAGATTGATAAGTTGGTAAATTCGATTGCTGGCCAAAAAGTTTTCAGTTTCATTGATGCTTACTCTGGATATCATCAGATTAAAATGGCCGAGGAGGACAGGGCGAACACAGCCTTCAAAATGCTTTAGGGGAATTTTTGCTATAAGATGATGCCGTTTGTATTAAAGAATGCCGGAGCGACTTATCAAAGAATGGTGAACGAGGTATTCAAGTCGCAGATTGGCAGGAATATTAAAGCTTACATTGATGACATGGTGATCAAGACAAAGGAGAGTGAACATCTGTTGGATCTCGCAGAGACTTTTGATAATTAGAGGAAGAATTCCATGAAGTTGAACCCAAGTAAATGCACATTTGGGGTGACTGCGGGAAAGTTTTTGGGTTTTTTGGTGAATAGAAGAGGAATTGAGGCTAACATAGAGAAGATTCAAGCCTTATTGGATATGTCGCCGCCGAAGACAATTCGTGAGATACAGAGATTGAATGGGAGAATTATTGCTTTGGGGAGATTCATCTCAAGATCGGCAGAAAGGTGTTTGCCATTCTTCAAAGTTCTGAAAGGCGGGAAGAAGTTTGTTTGGAATGAGGAGTGTGATGCTGCTTTTGAGCAGATGAAGACTTATTTGGGAAAGCCGTCGTTGTTGTGCAGCCCGGTAGAGGGAGAAGAATTGTTTGTTTATTTGGCGGTTTCAGATTATGGGGTTGCCACTGTTTTGGTGAGAGAAGAAGGAAGTATTCAGAGGCCAGTGTACTATGTTTCCAAGGCTCTGAGTGAGGTCGAGGCGAGATATTTTAATGCGAAAAAGTTAGAATATTCTTTGGTGATTGTCGCGAGAAAATTGAGAGCTTATTTTGTGGCGCACACCATTGTCGTTTTGACTGATGCCCCTTTGAGGAAAATTTTGCAGCAGCCTGACACGACGGGAAGATTATTGAAATGGTCCATTGAGCTTACTGATTTTGATATAAGGTATGAATCTCGCCGGGCGATAAAGGCGCAAGCTTTGGCTGATTTCATTGTAGAAACTTCATTCACTAAATCGCAGGCGGAGTTGGTAGAAGAGGGAAGTAAGAAAAGGGCGACAAAGAGGGTTGTGCCGAGTTTGATTGAAGAGAAGGAAAGGCCGCCAGGTTGTTGGATTTTGCATGTGGATGGTTCATCAGCCAAGGATAGAGGGGGAGCGGGAATCACGTTGGTTTCACCAGATGAAGAGTGTAAATACGAGAATGCGCTGAGATTTAAATTTGCTGTTTCAAACAATCAGGCGAAATATGAGGCGTTGATTGTGGGAATTGAATTGGCGAGATATATTGGGCTGACGAAGATTGTCATTCACTCTGATTCTCAGCTGATTGTGAACCAAGTAAAGGGCGAGTATGGGGTGTTGCACCCAGTTTTGGTGAGGTATTGCAATATGGCGAGAAATATTTTGAAAGGGTTTGAATTTTGGGAGTTGATGCAGATTGACATAGCTGAAAATTCGCGGGCAGATACTTTGAGCAGGTCGGTAGGAGGCGACCTGCAGAGCCTGCCTAGTGAGCCAATGGTGGATTATGTTGACATGCCGGCAATCAACATGCCAGTGATTATGGAGATTGACAAAGCGTAAAAGAATTGGGTAACTGAAATGAAAGAATTTTTGGATAAGGGAGAGTTGTCGCCTGATGAGGAAAAGGCCAAGCTGATAAAGGTGACCTCACCAAGGTTTACAATTCAAGACAAAATACTTTACAGAAAATCTTTTACAAAGCCACTTATGAGATGTGTTGAGCCCAGCCTAGTGCAGAAGGTGTTGTTTGAGATTCATGAGGGAGTTTGTGGAGGTCACCCTGGTGCGAGAACCCTGGCCGACAAAGTTTTATTCCATGGGTATTATTGGCCAAGTTTGAGAAAGGACGATGAAAATTATGTCAAGAAATGCCAAAGACACGACAACATTCCAAGGCAGCCAGCGACAGAGCAGACTTCTATTGTGGCGACATGGCCTTTTGATATGTGGGGAATTGATTTGATAGGGTCGTACCCGAAGGCCAAGGGCGGATGTCAGCACGTGGTTGTCGCAGTGGATTATTTTACTAAGTGGACAGTGGCGAAGGCACTGGCGACAATCATTGAGGATAATATCATAAAGTTTGTTCAGGAAAACATCTGGTGTAGATATAGATTGCCAAGGGCTATTGTTTCTGATTTGGGACTCAATTTGGGAAGAACTTTTCTGCAGAGTGGGCAAGATTGAATGTCAAACATTGGAAGTCGGTAGTGTATAGGCTGCAATGCAATGGGCAGGCCGAGGCGGCAAATAAACAAATCATAGCCTCCATGTGCAAGAATTTGGAGGGAAGAGGTGGAGCCTGATTGGAGGAGTTATCAACGGCTTTGTGGTATGTAAGAACAACTGTAAAGGGCTCAACTGGAGAAACCGCCTTTGCGCTTACTTATGGATCAGAGGCAATGGCGCCAGCAGAGATGGCCCTGCTAACTTACATGGTGACTTACTATGATGAAGTTAGGAATGGGCAAAGGCGCTGCAATGACCTTGATTTGACTAACGAGAAGAGGCTTCAGGCGAGAATGAGAATGATCAATTATAAGCAAAAGATGAAGGCGCAGCACGACAAGAGGGTTAACAAGAGATCGTTCAATGTCGGAGATTGGGTCCTCAGGAGTGTGGAGGCCACAGGGCCAAAGTCGGGATACACAAAGTTGAATGAAAAATGGGAGGGCCCATTCCAAGTAACCAAAGTCGTGAGGGAGGGAACGTATAAGATGAAGAAGAAGGATGGCGAGGAGCTTAAGAACGCATGGATTTCAGTCAGCTTAATCCTCCATCTTTTGACGAAGTCGGTGAAAGATTCGCTAGGGAGCTGTTTGGTTTGTTCGAGGTCCCTTCTAGTAGTGCGGTAAGTAGAGTTGTCCTCTAGGAATGGCAATGGGGGCAGTTCGGGGAAGCTATACATCGTACCACCCCCATTCCCCAATTCAATTTTGTGCCCCATAACCGTCCCATTCCCCAGCAGGTAATCAATTTTTCATACCATACCCATTCCCCACGGGTAGCAGTTAATCGGGGAATCCCCACGGGGAATTAGTCAAACTAATATTTTGTTTTAAAACACTTTAGCGATAAAAAAAACTCAAAAATTAACTTTGATAAATGATAATTTTTCTACTTAAACTCATATAATCACATTCATAAGAGCTCAAAAAAATTAAATAGTTGTGTATGACACAATTCACCAAATATAAGGAAAAATTCACTAGATTACAATAAAAAAAATTAAATAGTTGTGTACGAAATTTGGAAGTCTACATGTACATTTTATATAAGGATTTAACACATACTGGTAAAACAATTATGATGTCTATTGTTCGTTTCAAACCTTAACGGTTCTCTTAATACCACAAGTGCAAGTGCTATAATAGTATAGCTAATGCAAGTACGGGTCGATCCTACAGAGACAAGGTTTACTTTGGAATGATACTTGTTTTTACGGAAATATAATATAAAAATATGATTGGGGGAGATAGGTTTTGGTTCATGAAAATACTAGAAACAAATACAAACTACTCTAACATAGATTAAATCTAATAATAAAAGTATTCTTGGGATTAGAACATATATTCATCAAGTAATCATACTTTATATCAAAGTTTTCATCAAAATAACAAGGATGGTACATTAGGCCTATGCTACTTCTCACGGTCAAGCAAGTAGCATTTGTATTCTCACTAATTATGCCTATCTTTCGATGGTCCATAAGTTAGTAAGAATCCATTATGCTCATAAAGTCTACGTACTTTCCATTCAAGGAACACCCCTAGGCCATTGGACTACTTTCGTGAATAATGCACCTAGTTCCTTCGTATGGTTCCGTTAGTTGAAATTCTCCGTTAAGTACTTCTCTCGATTAACTGAAATCATATAAATTGAACGTCTCCAAAATGTAATGCATTAAGTTTGATATGAAGAAATTGTTTTAGGATGAAAATGCCATAATTCAAGGATGATGGGTGAAGGCCTAGCACACGTATTTTGAGACTCACCGGCCTATCTCTCGTGGGTCCGTTTAGTGTAATCCCGTTTGTCACGCAGGTATTCGGCTCACCACTCGAGGGTACCGTATAAGTCAAAATCCATTAAGTCTAAATTATTCTCACGTATTCTCCACTAAAGGATCATCCCTAGATCATTAAACTATACTTTGTGATTAATGGCCTAGTTCAATTCCTAGGATTCCGCTAATCAAGATTTTTCACTTGATCAACTAAAGTTATACAACTAAGGACGTCTCCCTATTTGTAAGAATTAAGATCAATAAGAAGAGAATTGAAATGACATGTAAAGGAAGCATGAATATAAATTATTGAGTTTCCAGCTCCAAGAAATGGAGGATTACTCATGCCATTGAAATCATAATAAAAGACTAAGAAATAAGAATAGAAATAAAAGTAAGAGAAGAGATACTTATTCTTGTAAAGAAGAGACAATGGCTGGAAATAATCTTGTATTGCATTCATAATCTTCAAAAGTGTACAAGGACTTGTCACGAATCATTGCTAAACTTTAAATATTGTGTATAATATTGTTAGAGTATTTTGATATCTATTCTAAATATTATTTGATCATGGTTCAGATGTGTTTCTGACCATTTTCGGATCCTCTAAAACTGGGTACAAATAGCCTTTATATAGGCATTCTATGTTAGGTACATATCTCTTAAAAAAAGCAACTTTTGGCTGAATCAGGGGGGTGCTCGGCAGAGTCAAGGAATCTGCTCGGCCGAGCAGGTCTTTTCCAGCAACTATTTGAATCTGCCTTCTTTTGCTCGGCCGAGTCAAGGGATGTTGCTCGACCGAGCAGCTGCTGTTCTGCTGACTTTCTGAAATCTTCTATTTTTGATCCCTCTATTTTCATAGATTTACATTAAGCCCCTCGAACTTCAAAATATGCTTCAAAAATCCTGTAAAATCAAACAAAAATACCAACAAGCATAAAATCTAGAATATAATATAAAAGAGGCTAAATTATACTAAATGCAAACTAAATGAGACTAAAAACTAAGTAAATGATATGAAAATAATGCTATAGGTGACTATGAAATAGCCATTTATCATCTATATCATGGGAAATACTTATATCAATAAGAGTAAAATTATAAATAAGCAGTTCGGGTAACATTCGGTTCAGGTAATGGGGCGGGTAATGCTAATACCAAAACCAAAGCGTTCCCCACTTTTTCATTTCGATTATTCCCCATTACCCGCCCCATATCCAGTCAAACCAGTTAATAACCGTCAACTTCGGTTCGGTTCAGTTCAGGTATCCATGGTTCGGTTCAAAATTGCCATCCCTATGTATGTCCTCATATTGCCTTTGGAAGGTACGACTGGCGAGTGGCCAATCAAGCCTTGTGGAGAGTGGAAGAGTCATGTACCAATCTCTAGCGGCACCATCGAGAGTTTGTGGAAAACATTGAGCTAGCAAGTTGTCATCAACACTCATAGGTAGCATGGCCCAAGAATAGGTCTCCAAATGGGATTTGGGGCAAGTAGTACCATTGAATTTTGCAATGTCAGGTGTTTTGTACTTTCTAGGAAGCTTGGATATGGATTGACAATCGAGGCTCTCTTACTCACATCAAGGGATGCAAGTTTCTTTTCTAGCATTGCTATGGTGAGAGGTTCGTTCTTGCTTTCCCCTTTGCTTTCTTTCTTGGATGTGTAACTCTCATTGTCAGAGGAGGAAGATGACGAGCTAGGCCCGTACTTCTTTTTCTTGCTTTTGTTTTGGCGGCGACCCTTGGCCTATTTGGTATATGATTCCTCTTCTTCGGAGGAAGAATCATCTTTCTTTTTCTTTTCTTTATTGGCTAGTTCAGCCCTAAGCTCTTGGATTTCTTCCACGAGGGTGTGGATTTGGGTGGCTTGCTCCTCTAAGCGATCATTGGCTTCCTCTAGCAGTTTGTGGTTATTTTCGAACAAAGTTTCGTTACCCAAAATTTCATCGATGCCGGACATTGTGTTGGGAGTCTTGAGGGTGAGTAGCTTCGGAAAACTGACAGAATAGATGCAGAGATGGTATCAGGATCAAATCTAGCCCCCAACGAGTCGGAAGAAGGCTTAAATGGTTCAGGCTCAATCACAGCAAACAGAGACATTGTCCCGTGCGGGAAAGGTAGTCTCGTACGAGACAATCACACAGAGAGACGATTTTTATTAAACCTAATTTTTGGTCGGAACGGAGAATCCGTTTTGAGGGGTTTCTAAGGTCTTTATCCAAACCTAATGACTAAGTAATCAGTCCGATTTTTGTAAAACAAAGCCATGTAAGATTTGTTTGAAGGATTTTTTTTTGACAGGACTATATTCTTTTGAAGGGACAAATCCGAAAGGGTCATTCCGAAGGGACTATTTCGAGTTCTTCTTTATGGTCAATTTTACATGGCTTTATTTTGGTCAAAAATAAGAAAGATCACCGAGTCAAAACCGACCGGTCACAGAGTGATCCTAAAAAGACAAGCTACATGATATGTGGCGATGCAGGACTGAAAGACTAGGCTCCCCGCGATATGACAATCTAGATGGATTGAATACGCGGAGTGGGATGATCCAACTTCGGAGAGACCGACGACTAGGTGGTTACCGTCATTCATCCTTAGTGTGGGTCCCTAGTTAATCGGGGTATGTAGTGCAATGACAGATATAGCATGAGTGTGCATGTGTGAGAATCAATCTAGGTGATAGATAAAAGAGAGATTTTTTTTTGAAAATTTAAAAGAAAAACAAATAATGGTCGCACCAAGTGGTTGCCTACGTTTCTCCCAAATTCGGAAGACTCAGGCCGTCGTAGTTTCACTTAATGAGAGAGAAAGAGAAATAAATAATTTATTACAACTCCCGAATCCCCATTGGACCGGACTTTAATTTAAAAACCCAATTGCACGCAGTTATAAATAATAATCAATTATTTAAACTAAATACGAATTCGAGCTCTACATCCTAAGGGAGGCCTTAAGATGAAAGAACTCCGCAGATAATGTAATCTGGAATCTCCTTTACGTGTTCGACTCTTATCTCGAATCTCGAGGTGAACGAGAAAACCAGAAGACAAACAGGATGCCGAAGCATTGTCTCGCGCGAGACAAAGAGTTGTCTCGTGTGAGACTATACTGAGCTGAGTAAAAAAACGATTTTTATTTGAAAAACTCTTTTTATTAATGCAAGTTTAAGCCACTTTAAATTTATCACTCCCCAGCAGAGTCGCCAAACTGTAACGGTGCGCGGGAAAAAGGGTTTACGAGCCTTTCCCCGTTAAACTTTTGTTTGTTTTGAGAGTCGCCACCTATATTATTTACTTGGAAATATAGAAAAATCATTTGAAAAGAATTTGGGTTTGGGGATTAGGTTATGGAATGGGAAGGTCAAGGAGTACCCATTGCACCCAATCCGGAGATCGGTCTTGCTAAAAAAAAAGAGGTTTTCAAAGAAAAGACGTTTTTAAAGAAACAAGTAAAAGAATCCATTTAACTAGGTTAAACGGAATATAGGATCGATTTCTTTGAGACCGTCCCCATGATTTGGAGAGGCTCTAGGCCGATCCTAGGTTTGATGTATTACACCACTCTAACAGTCAATTAGAAAAAGAGGGAGGAAGATTACCTTGTGTGAAGAGACTTGGACAGAGTTTCGACTCAAGTTTAGAGTCGAATCTTGATGCGGACAGAGCTTCGCCTAGGTCCTTGATTCGGGCTTCGATATTTGTTGATCAACAAGGTTGATAAACAAACTTTAGGTGGTTTTAAAGGTGATTTTACAGGAATCATTCAGGGAGAGAAACCAGTAAAATGTCTAAGGTTGACAGGAGTGTCCGGGCTCCGAAATACCGAAAGTCTTCAAGTATTTATAGGGTGTTGGATGACCGGATTGATAAGGTTTTATCCAGAAAGAGGTTGAAATCGACGAGGAAACTGGCTTCTGCACGCCTGCAGGGGACTAGTATCGCGCGGGACACGTCTATTCCGCACGGGATAAGGCTGCCAGTGGACAATTATGTCCTTCCCTCGTTATCTCGTATGCATTTTAGTCCAAACTAACGGTCGTTAGTCAAAACTTAACGAAACATGACGAAATGGTGGATTTCTACTCTTGACTCAAGGCGAGACTTAGAGTGGTATTAATTTGCTCCGATGGGTTCAGAATGGGGTGTCTACAAACTTATCTACCCTCCCGTTAGATTAATCAACCATCATAAGCGTAGAAGCCTTGGTATGTCTTAACCTATCTTTTCTTGGGGATTTTAGTCGAATGTGATAAAAAGGGTTGTCTTTAAGTCCAAGAATGAGACTTTTTAGAAAAGGATGAATCTTTGTCCATCAATCCTACATCTTGAGACGATAATGATTCGTAGGGACATATTAGAAAAGGATGAATCTTTTAGACAATCCTTGGAGAAAAGATTCATCTTTAGGGACATGGGGGAAATAACTTTAATATAAAGATTGCATTTTTGATATGAACAATACAAGGAGTATCATTAAACTAAAGACATAATGTAAAAGGGATGATCTTTATGGCTTTTTCTATGTCCTTACTACCTCATAAGGTGGACAATCCTTGGAAAGATAGATCAAGGGAAATGAATGACATAATATGAATAAAGACTGCATTTATATACATAAAAATAGAGGGGAATTACATCATCATATGGTAGATCATCCCTAGAACAAGTCACTTGTGGAATCTTGTTCATCCTAGGGAGAGGATCTCCATTTGAATCCTTTGTGTAGGGGGAATAGGAAATATGGATCTTACATTAATAAAGATCAAAGCTTTATGACAATAATGAATGTAAATGACAAGTAATAATAGAACAAGAGTATATAAAAGTGTATCAAAGGATAAAGGAATGAGAGATTACCAATATTGGTTTTTTCTCTATCTCCCGGGGGATTTTCCTAGGCAATATATATTTAGGAATAGATTAAGGTAGGATTAGGGTATGAGAGAGGATGGTTTTGAGTGTATTTTAGGACTGTAAAGTTGAGTTTCTATTTTGGCAGAGTAACAGTGCTCGAAATTGTGTGTTAAAATGAATAGAGAGGCCTCTATTTATAGGCTTATGGAAATGGCAAAATATGTCGCGCGACATAAGTAGCCACAACTGCTTGTTTCTAGAAACATGCAAGGTGGCAGACTGGAAGGCTCTTTTCAGCGAGGTCCTGTCCAAATTTATTATTTCTGGCAGGTCCTTCCTCGCTCGGAAAGTTTGGAAAAGTTCTCGAATTGCCCCTAAACTTTATGAAAGTTTGGGGAATTGCTATGAAACTTTAATTGGAAGGCATGAGCCAGATTTGGGTACTTAAAGAAGCCCCTCGGCAACGGTACTTGCAAAGCAAGTGGGGTTATCGATAAAAGTGAGAATCCAATTTGACGAACTGCCGAGATGGATTGGGATTGGGTGACCAAGGAGGTCGAGTGGCTGAACCTTTGGTAAGTATCATGGAGGAATCAAGCCATGATCGTAGTTCAGGATTCGATGGGGAATGACGAAGAGAAACAGGTCCCTTGCTTTAAATGAGGAGAGAAAGTGACCTAAGAGGTCGAATGGCTGGTCCTGCTGGGGATATGGCAAATGAAGGAAGTGACCGATGTGGTCGGATGGCTGGACCTTTTGAAAGGCTTACGCACCACTGAGGAGTGGTGAAGGAAGGGGGTGACCGATGTGGTCGGATGGCTGGACCTTTTGAAAAGTCTACCTACATATCCCGGAGGAATCAAGCCATAATCGTAGTTCAGGATCCGCTAGACAGTTAGGAACAGGTCTAGGATCCTCGAAATTTTGACTGTTAATGGAGGAGTCACCTGAAGTTATTCCATTCTAACGAAAGTAATGAAATCTAAAGCTTACAGCGCTATCTCTTTTTGACAGAGATAAAGGGAGCTAAAGCTGAAATTTTCACAATTTGGAGGTTGTCACCTGACGTTATTCCATTCTAACGGAAATAACGGAAGCTAAAGCTTGCGGCGTTATCTCTTTTTGATAGAGATAGAGGGAGCTAAAGCATAATGACATTATTTCTTTATGACGGAAACAACAGAGACTAAAGCTTAAGGCACTATCTCTTTTTGACAGAGATAGAGGGAGCTAAAGCTAGATGAAGTTATTATTTTATGACGGAAATAACGGAGACTAAAGCTTACAGCGCTATCTCTTTTTGACAGAGATAGATGGAGCTAAAGCTGAATGGCGTTATTTCTTTATGACGGAAATAACGGAGACTAAATCTTACGGCGCTATCTCTTTTTGACAGAGATAGAGAGAACTAAAGCTGGATGAGTTATTTCTTTATGATGGAAATAACGGAGACTAAAGCTTACGGCGCTATCACTTTTTGACAGAGATAGAGGGAGCTAAAGCTGAATGACATTATTTCTTTATGACAGAAATAACGGAGACTAAAATTTATGGCGCTATCTCTTTTTGACAGAGACAGAGGGAGCTAAAGCTGGATGACGTTATTTATTTATGACAGAAATAACGGAGACTAAAGCTTACGACGCTATCTCTTTTTGACAGAGATAGAGGGAGCTAAAGCTAGATGACGTTATTTCTTTATGACGAAAATAACGGAGACTAAAGCTTACGGCGCTATCTCTTTTTGACAGAGATAGAGGGAGCTAAAGATGGATGACGTTATTTCTTTATGATGGAAATAACGGAGACTAAAGCTTACGGCGCTATCTCTTTTTGAAAGATATAGAGGGAGCTAAAGCTAGATGACGTTATTTCTTTATGACGGAAATAACGGAGACTAAAGCTACGAAGCTATCTCTTTTTAACAGAGATAGAGAGAGCTAAAGCTGGATGACGTTATTTCTTTATGACGGAAATAACGGAGACTAAAGCTTACGGTGCTATCTTTTTTTGATAGAGATAGAGGGAGCTAAAGCTGGATGACGTTATTTCTTTATGACGGAAATAACAGAGACTAAAGCTTACGACGCTATCTCTTTTTGACAGAGATAGAGGGAGCTAAAGCTAGATGACGTTATTTCTTTATGATGGAAATAACAGAGACTAAAGCTTACGCTGCTATCTCTTTTTGACAGAGATAGAGGGAGCTAAAGTTGGAATTTGACAATTTCGAGGATGTCATCTTACGTTATTCCATTCCAACAGAGATAACTGAATTTTTTTTTAGAGAAAACATTATTCCATTTTGAGATAACGGAAATATTTGGAAGAAACGTTATTCCATTTGGAGATAACGGAAATTTTTCATAAGAGACGTTATCCCATTTGGCGATAACAGAGATTTTTCATAAGAGACGTTATCCCATTTGGCGATAATGGAGATTTTTCATAAGAGACGTTATCCAATTTGGCGATAACGAAGATTTTTTTCACAAGAGACGTTATCCCATTTGGAGATAACGGAAAATTTTGGGAGACAACGTTATTCCATTTGGAGATAACAGGAAATTTTGGGAGAAAGCGTTATTTCATTTGGAGATAACAGAAAATTTTGGGAGAAGGCGTTATTCCATTTAGAGATAACGAAAAATTTTGGGAGACAACGTTATTCCATTTGGAGATAACGAAAAATTTTGAGAGACAACATTATTCCATTTGGAGATAACGGGACATTTTGGGAGAAAGCGTTATTCCATTTGGAGATAACGGGACATTTTGGGAGAAAGCGTTATTCCATTTGGAGAATACGGGAATTATTTGTTGTTATCATTACTACTTGGCACGTTACTTGAGCCTCGGGGCGATTGTTTTTGTTTTTTGTTGTGTGGAAATGTGACAGATATTGGGCCAGGATGTATATGAAATGTGTTTGGGACATATGAAATGAGTTGGGGAATGATTTTTATGCAGGTTTTGAGAAGGTGGGGTTGTATCCCTTGGGTGCGGACTGAACTGCTATTGTTGCTGAGATGTTGTCAATGCTGCCAAAAGACATCATGTGGACCAGAATTCCCTCTTGGGCTGAGATCGGGTTTAAACCTCGGGTCTTGATTAAAGTTCCTTTCTCAAACTCTGGCACTTGAAGCTGATGCTGACAGGATTTTAGAACCAAATACTAAAGCAAATGTCAAAGTGACCAAACCTCTCTTCTGAGGATGGATGTGACTTATCGAAGCCCGGGTCTGAGGGAAAAAATTCTGCAAAGCCCCAGGTTCTATTAAAGCGAGGAAAGATCCTTTCATTAGCAAAGCCCCGGCTTGAAGAGATGACTTGATAGAGCTCCGACTGATGGTCTGATCCAAGATAACGGCAAAACACCAAACTGACTGGTCACCCAAAGAGAGAGTCGTGTTTAAAGCGACCTCAAGGAATCCATGAACGAATACTTCTCCAAATGATTTGCGAAGCCCCCGACTTGACAAAAGTATCATGGGGAAGGCCCGAACGTATTGATTATAAAACCAAACTGGTCGGTTGACCATGACTGATCTCAAAATGCACTTAATGCAGCCCCATTCTGTTGAAGCATTACGTTATGAAGCGTGAAACCCATCATGGATTTCAAAAGAGATTCTCATTCTGGTGAGTGCCAAGGGGTCTCGACTTCCAATGTTGGACTTAAAGTCATGATTAAACCCCGCTCCTAACACCAAAGAACTTGCTCGTGGCAGGATTTCAACCAACAAAACTTCCCTTTGCTTGGCAAATCCCCAGTTTGATGAACTAAGTAGGCGAAGTCTAGATTTTGAAGAAGTGACTTGGTGAAGCCCCAATCTGATGACCTAGCAAAAGTCCCAATCTGATTGATACTGCAAAAGTGATCCTGAGGTTAATCTGACCAAGACTGAGTCCATCTTGTGATATTGTGAGGAACCCGATGTGGACCCAAAAATGACTAGAGAAGCCCCAATCTAAATAAATGGCCTGACGAAGCCCCAACCTTGAAGAGTTTCAACGCAGCCCTAACGCAAATTGTAGCAGAAGAGGGAAAACCTATCCTTTCATACTTACTTTCTTATTTTCTTTAGTCAATAAGTCAACCGCAAGAAGATGTGAAAGAAAAGAATTTTAGAAATTTATACATGCAGTGGCATATTTTTCGAAAGGTGGGAATAGATCCCGATTTTGTGTTATTTTGATGGCCTCATTCGACGTAGGCACAAGAACTCACTTTGGGTTTGACTCTTTTGAGAGAGTATAAGCGTAGAAAGGTTTGTAAAAGTGTATGGAAGCCCCTACTGACAGAAAATCAGTTTTTAGCACTATCTTTCCTAAAATGTAGAAAAAGAAGACTTGTCAAGACATCTGAAAACTTGTTTAATTTACAATGATCACAAGATTGCTTAAAACCCTTTATTAATGTTCGGGTTATTCCACCACTAATCTCGATATGAATAAACATTTTGATTAATCATGAGGAGAAAGTCAACCAGTGTCGCGGAGCAAAGTTGGCTATGTGTGAAAGAAAGGTCTGTGTATAGAGGAGGTCAGAGACCGGGTTTATGGGATTTGAATGTGTTTATGACCGGACCATTTTCTAGTTGCCTACGTTCCTGTAAGTACCTCAATCTGGATCACCCTCTTCCGAGCTCCCGGGAAACACCGCAGACTCACTCAAAAGCAGTCTCGAACACCCGAAACCCTCCAAACCCTTCAAAAACCCTCAAAGGTCCAAAAAACCACCAACCAAATCAAGGGGGCCTTTCTGAGACAAACAAACACAGAAGGACCTTGGGGGAATTATGCAAAAATTGGGAAAAGCATGGAGGTCCATACGGACCTCTTTGCATGCCAATAAGGTCCGTACGGACCTTCTTGCTACCAATTCTCATCATTACAGAATCCCTCTAAAGTCCACAAGATTCCCCCAAATCAGGGAAAACCAAAATTTTAGTTTAGCACCTAGGTCCGTACGGACCTTCTTGCACGAAAATTTTGACTATAAATAGAGGGCTCCCCCTCCCTCATTTCACACATCTCCCTCTTCTACTATCTCCCTAGGCCTTCTGGCTCCCCCTCTAAGTCCTTTCGAGGCACTCCCAGCCCTTTTCGGATCCTTCTAAGGCCTTTCGAGCTCCCTTGTGGTGCTCCGAAGCCTTTTCGAGCGCTCCCGAGACGCTCCCACGCTGCCCCGAGGTAATCTGAGGCCCCTCTTAGTACTCCGAGGCCTTGCCTGGTCTTTCCCGAGGCGTCCCTGTGAATGTGTGCCCAAATTTTTGTTGGATTCACGCGAGTTTGAAGACATCCGGTTTAATTTGAAAAACGAAGTCGCCACGCCATTTTGATTTCCTCAAAACTTTGAAAAAAAGGATTTTATGGGTTCGGAGGTTAAGTTACCCCTTGGGAAGAACGGATCGTCGTTCACCCAAGGTGCCTTGCCGTAGCAAGTCTCCCTAGATTCCGTTTATTTTGCTTGCTTGCGTGCTTTCTTGTGTGCATGTGTTTGAATGAAAGGGGAGGGAATGTCCCAAGTTGTCTTCCGGACGTACAAACCATTTATTGGTTTTCGCTCGGGATTTCTTGAATTTTATGTATTCGGGATTTTGATCCCATCCTCATCTTGGACTTGTGATCATCGCTTTTTAACCTCGGGACTTGCGTGATCGAGAGAAGGACTCTCTTTTATAGTCCAAAAATGAGATTCTTTAGGAAGGAATGTCCTTAGCCCATCAATCCTACACCTTAAGACGATCGAGCTTATATGAATGCTTCATGCTCGTCTTAAGTGATAATCGGAGATATAGGGTTCAAGGTTGTCCCTTTCTAAAGAGATTATGGAACCTTTAATGGAAGAAACGATGCAAATATAGGATCTTTACACCGGTCCGTTCCAAGGTTGCTAATGGGGACATGGGGGAATGCATGTAAAAATGACATTTTTAGTGAAAAGATGACATTTTTGGGTTGCAAAGGATGCTTTTTGGTTTGCAAAGGATGCATTTCGATGTAAAGACATGATTTTTATGCAAAGGATGCATTTTGATGTAAAGAAGTGATCTTTATGCAAAGGATGCATTTTTATGAGAAAATTGGCATTTAATATGCAAAGGATGCATAAAGATTGCATTTTGAAAAAGCAAAGGATGCATTTTTATGATGAAGGAATGACCTTTAATGCAAAGGATGCATTTTTATGATGAATGAATGACCTTTAATGCAAAGGATGCATGAAAATGGAGTTTATGTGCAAAGGATGCATTTTTAATATAAAGACATGATTTTTATATGCAAATGATGCATAAAGATGGTGTTTTTATTGTAAAAGGGGGATTTTTAGGTGCAAAGGATGCACCTTTGAGTATAAAGATTACATTTTTAATGACAAATGATGCCTAATTTATGCAAAGGGGAAAAGGGGTATAATAAAGATATGATCTTTAATGAAAACTACCAAGTCCCAAGCAAAGATAATAACAATATATGAATGCAATGAGCAATCTAATTCACATAGAGCAATTAAAATGCAAGGCAAGGGAGTGAGAGGTTACCAATGGTGGCCTCTTCTTCTTTGGGTTGAGCTAGGTGGAAGGACCAACTTTGGAATCTTCAAGGAGGAGGGAGGTGGCTTCTTGGCTTGCTTCTTCAACCTTCTTGGATTTCCAGCAGTATTTGAGAGTGTGTTGTGTGTGTTTTTCATCTTTGGTTGCCTTGTTGTTGGTGTCTAAAATGGGAAGAGGAGGGCTCTATTTATAGGCAGTCTGGATAAGACCAATGAAGCCGTGCGGCCAGAGATCCTTGGCTAATGCAGCCGTGCGGCATTATCCCTTGTGACTCAGCATGTTTCTAGAATCATGCAAGGTGGCAATTCTAGAACCTTTTCCAAATTAAGAAAAACGTGTTTCTTAATTGGTAAGCATTCCCTTCAGCCCTTAGATGATTTGGAACAGTTCGAATTGTTCGGAACTCTAGGAAAGTCAGGGAGTTACCAGGAAAATTTACCGGAATTGTCGGGAAATTAGGAAGGCATGAGCCATTTGGGTACTTACAGAAGCCCCTCGGCAACGTCACTTGCAGGGCGAGTGGGGTTGTCGATAGAAAAGGATCCAATCTGGCGAATGCCGAGACGGATTGGGTGACCAAGGTGGTCGAGTGGCTGAACCTCTGGAAGGCTACCTATGTATCCCGAGTGGGAATCAAGCCAGGCCGTAGTTCTGAAAAGATCCTCTGAGGAATAGAGAAGAGAAAACTGGTCTCTTGATGGGGAAATAGCAGAGAAAATGACCTAAGAGGTCAAGCAATTGATCCTACTGGGGATATGCTAGAAGTGACCAACTGTGGTCGGATGTCAAGACCTTTATGAGGGGCTATTTCATCACTGAGGAGCGACGAAGGAATAGGGTGACCAAAGTGGTCGGATGGATGGACCTTTTATGAAAGGCTACCTACGTATCCCGGAGGAATCAAGCCTTGATCGTAGTTCAAGCATCACTAGATAGGTTAGGAACGATGTCTAGGATCCTTGAAGGTTTTGACAATTAATGGAGGTTGTCACCTGATTGACAATTAATGGAGGTTGTCACCTGAGGAAACTAGAGCTTACGTTACTATCGAGGAGATAGAGGTAGCTAAAGTTTGGAGAACTTGAGCATACTTCACTATCGAGGAGATAGAGGTAGCTAAAGCTTGGAGAACTTGAGCGTACTTCACTATCTGTGATAGAGGTAGCTTAAGTTTGAAGAACTTGAGCGTACTTCACTATCTGTGATAGAGGTAGCTAAAGTTTGAAGAACTTGAGCGTACTTCACTATCTGTGATAGAGGTAGCTAAAGCTTGGAGAACTTGAGTATACTTCACTATTCGTGATAGAGGTAGCTTAAGTTTAGAGAACTTGAGCATACTTCACTATCGGTGATAGAGGTAGCTTAAGTTTGAAGAACTTGAGCATACTTCACTATCGGTGATAGAGGTAGCTTAAGTTTGGAGAACTTGAGCATACTTCACTATTCGTGATAGAGGTAGCTTAAGTTTGGAGAACTTGAGCGTACTTCACTATCGGTGATAGAGGTAGCTTAAGTTTAGAGTTCTGACAATTCGGAGGTTGTCACCTAGCGTTATTCCGTTATAACGGAAGTAACGGAGGCGACTGGGGAAGAAAGCTTATTTGCTTAAGAGATAAGGGATATCTTTTGAAAACGACGTTATCTTGGTTAAAAGATAACGGGAATTACATGCCCAAGTGGAAAGTCCAGGGGCAAAAGGGTAATTTCTGTTCAGAGCGAAAGAGGCCGCCCGGCATGAGATGGGGGCAAAAGAAGCCGTACGGCTAGAAGTCTAATTTTTCCAGATTATTTAAAACAGGTTTGAACGGGCATTGGGCATTATTGCCGCCCATTCACTGCCGAGGAAGAGAGAGGAGGGAGAGAAATTTCGAAATTCCTTCAGTTCCCTTTGCCTCTACTGATTTGGAATGGATCCGGAGGGGAACCCAATGCCGAGGCAAGCTAGAAGGAATATCTCCGCGGCCGCGAGAAGGAGGAGGAAGGAGCTTGTTCGGACGGAGAGGAAGTATGACTTCCTTACGCCTCCATCGGAGCTCTATTCGGGGAGAAGGGAGCATAAATCAACAAACCCTCGATCGGTTGGGGTAAGCATTTTTAATTTGCTCAATTCCGTCGATTTTGATTGGATTTTGTTTGATTTAGGGCTTGACCCAAGCTTTAGGAATTTTTCGAATTTTCCTAGGATTTTTGGATGATTTTGAAATCTTGATGATTAACCTATGAGGCTAAGAAGATGAACAAACATGCATGTGCAATTTATTTGACAAGATAATGAGAATGACCCATTTTTTTCGAAAATAAAGTAAGAGAAATAATTGTCTAAAATGTGACGAAGTCCTCGCATGTGCTAGAACTAGGTCAATTTTTGATTATGGATGAGAAAACGGGATTTTGGATGATGAAAAGGATTCATGCATGCCATTTTTGAGAAAAAATTAATGCTTATGTGCAAATAATTTTGAAAATTGTGATTTTGTGCTTAGAAAAGCAATGTGCTTGACATGATGTGTTTCAAGTGATGAAAGACGCGTTTTCTATGCATAGGATGCTAGAAAAATTTTTATGAATGCTTTTCTTTTGAAAATATGTGCACTTTTGAATATATGCATGCTTTGAAATGAGATGAAGGACTGACACACTTTCTTTTCTTTGTGCTTGTCTGAGGAAAACAAGTCTAGAGGGCCTTCGGAGATTGCGGTCGAGGCTATGGGAGAGGATGCCCGATTTTGAGAAGAATGGGGCGAACCACTAAGCGGTGGTGAGGGCTACCGGCTTGGATTTGTTCATTGAGGCCATCGGCGAGGTATTCACATTACCTCGAAGAGCAAGGGCTTGGTCCGGGCCCTATCGAGTTACGGTGGGACACCACCCACGGCTTTCATCTTAGGCTGGGGAGGCCGACGGTGACTCGGCCGATTTCTTTGCTATCACGGGCTTACGGTTCATCGGGAGGCTGTGACTTGGAGGGACCATATCAGCCGAGGAGTTCGGGGCTTTGGTTGGGTTTGAGCTGATTCCCAAGGGGCTTGGAATGGAGACGAGGAACGTCGAGGTGGCGATCCCGAGCTGCATACGGGACTTTGCCGCTAGTGAGGTGACTGCCCACCAGCTTGCTAGAGCTTTTGTGTGGTTGATGCTGTCGGTCACTATTTTTGCAAATTCTGGGACTCTGGCCATGACTTGCCTCCTCGACTCTCTGGAGGATGTTGGTGGGATTGGGACGGTCTCGTGGGGCGAGGCCGGATTGGCGGAGCTGTACTTCTCTCTGGATATGTACAGCCGGAACAAGGCTGCTTCCATGGATTGTTTCTCCTTTGCTCTCGAGGTAGCCTCACTTTCTTTTCTCTTTTACTTTCTGCCTTTGAGACTTTTTATGAAAGAAAAATGACTTTTCTGATGTTTTGAACATGCAGGTCTGGTTTTGTGAGGTGATCAGGTTCTTTCCGTGGAACCAACAGAGCGATGTCACCATCTTTCCCGCTATGATCATTTGGAGGAGATGCGAGAGATAAGTTCACCGGGAAGACCCGGATCACCTTTGATTATAAGATGGTGAGGCCGAGTTATCAACAAGGATGGGCACGATGGAGTGGACTTCTACCGTGGGGCGGTATCAGGAGATTTTGCTAGGAGAGGTCGTGGAGGCGACGAGGCAGAGGAGGTGGTTGACAGGGCTGACATGTGATGTCATCTATCTGGGGGACCGATTTTCTAGGCAGCATGGACATGTCCCTCCATTGGACGCCATTACTCCCCAGGATCCTCCAGCATGGATGCTACAGCCCAGGGATTGGCAGGCAGATAAGATAGAGAGATATCAGGCGGGCGTGGCCGCAGAGGAGTACTTTGACATGGATACCCCATATCTTTGTGTTTGTGGAGCGGCGGCGGCGAGGACGCCACAGAAGCTAGTGAAGCTGGCGGTCACTCAGGGATATGGGGAGGATGAGCCTTCTGATCCGCTGATCCCTCCTGCGCACCTTTCATATGTGGTCCACGGAGTACCGAGGAGTTTGAGGATACCTGTCCCCGACGCTAGGGAGCCCCAGTATACCTTGCCGCCAGACAGCACTGTAAGTACACTTTAGGGTCTTTTCCCTCTTTCAGATTTCTTTGCTTCTTGCAATTTCAAGATTTCCTGAGATTTTCTTCTCTTTTTCTCAGGTTCCAGCTCGCACTTACGACAGACTGGTCAGGCAGAATAGGGGCTGGAAGGACATGTGTCGGTCCCTTCTGAGGAAGCTGGCTCGCACTTCAAAGGCGGCAGCGGACGTACAGGAGCCCGGGCGCAAGAGAAGGCATGTCGGGGGCACAACGTCTACCTCATCGGCTTCGGAGTACTCTTCCAGTGCCATGCCTCGGGGACGGGGACCCAATGCTGACATCTTGGAGCAGCTGGCTGAGTACGAGCACGACAATGTCCACCTTTTTGATGTGAGCGACGCGGAGGACTTGATGAGGGAGGCTAGCGTCTACGAGCTGAGCAGCGATGAAGAGGAAGAATCGGAGGCCTAGGAGGTCTCTAGAGTTGACTTAGGAAGGAAAAACAAACAATGAACAAGTTTTATGCACATTTTGTTTATTTTTTGCTTTATTTGGGCACCGATGGGGCGAAAACAATGTAATACTGTTTTATTTGCTTTTCCTATTTATGCTTTATTAATTTGCATATTACTTGAGCCTCGGGGCAGTTTTTTGCTTGGAATTGGAAATTTGGCGGGCCAAAATGATATATAATGATATATAAATGCTTGGATGGTCTTTGAACATGTTTTTGTACAGGTTTTGGTTGAAAAAGAGGGGTGAAAACTCCCTTTGGGCAGCAACTTGGTTGCTGCAGATTTGTCACTTACATCAGGTAAATGAGGCCGTGCGGTCTGGAACTGAGGGCAAATGAGGCCGTGCGGCTTACAGTCTTGTCTGGACTGGTTATTTTCAGAACAAAACCAAGGCTTGGCCATTTCATTTCATTTTCAACTTAGACTTGTTCCAACTGTTCCCAGAGCACATATTGGACCTGAAGACACCACCTTTGATCATTTTGCGATGGAGAAGCCCGTTAGATTGCAAAGGGGGAAAAGAGACCTCTTTCTGTCCGATCTTCAATCTTGGGTGAGATATAACTTTCAATCTCACAAGGGGTTGCTTGATTCTACCTTCAAGATCAAGTCTTTATGGCATTTGAGGGATCTCCTGCCCGATTGGGACCTTTTGAGAGCAGCAGCAAAGTTTTGGGACGTCCGGAGACATGTTTACTGCTTTTCTTACAATGAGATTGTCCCAACGCATGAAGACTTTTGAGCCTTGATTGGGGGTCCAAAAATTGAGGCTATATCGATTCCGCTGATCGGAGACGTGCCGGTGGCGGCAAAGCTTGCATCTTTTCTGCAGATTTCTCTGGGAGAGGCTGAGGGGATGATGATAGCCCCGGATAGGATTGACCTTTCTGATATTCCGGTCAGGTTTGGGTCTCCGGCTATGGCTGCGACCACGGTGGCTATGGATGCCTTTATCCTCTGTGTATTCTCTTCTCTGTTTACCGCTGAGTCCGTGGGGATCTGTCATGGCGGTCTCTTAGATATGGTCAGAGATTGCAGGGCTGGGAAGGACATTGTCCCACTGGTTTTGGGTGAGACCCTGCATGGTATTGACAGGATGGCTAGAGGAGACCGTTTCATGAGGTCTGGGAGTCCGGCCATGTTGACTTTGTGGCTGCAGGAGAGGCTCGGGGCTTTGCCAGGGGCTTTGCCGACTCAGTGCCCTTGGGTGATTTCTCGGAAAGGTGCACCTCGACGGCGGGACCGGGGTAGGCTGGGAGGCGATGATGGCTAGGTTATCCACTTCGGACATCCGCTGGTGGGTACCTCGGCTGGAGGTTGCGGACCGGGAGGATATTTCAGGAGTCCTACATAGTGAGGGTTCCAGGATTCTGCTGGTCATCCTTCTACATACCCTGCTTGGTATCCAGGCAGTTCGGGGCCTTACAGGAGCCGTTGAGCGATTGGGAGGACATTCGTACCATGGAGGTGGTGCCATTAGCTATGAGGGATCCAGCCAGCTTTTCATTCTTCTCGAGGGCTTGGACTTACGCTGATTTTCCTACCCAGGGCTATCTTCAGGAGCAGAAAGAGTACCATCTTGACCACTGTCTACTTGGATTGGTATGAGAGGGAGATGGGAGCGACTCAGGTCATATTGGGGGAGAGACGTCGGGCTTTATTGGGAGCTGACTGCGACTCGAGTAGGACTCTGAGGGAGACTGAGGCTAAGGCGAGTCGCCATAACCAGTCGGGTGACCTGATTAGAGATATGGAGGCTCGATACAAGAGATTGTCCAAGGTTGCTCCTTTGACTGAGGCTCAGAGGGAAGAAGTGCGGACTCGTGCTCGGGTAGAGAGGGCACTTATTGACACGGGTTTGATAGAGGCTCCAGTGAGGATACCTGAGATCGGAATGAGGGAGACCGACATCATAGAGAAGAAGAGAAAGAACACTCGACGGGGTCGAGGTAAAGGGAAGAAGACCAAAGAAGACTCAGCGAATGACGACTGACAGATCTTTTCTTAGGATTCCCTTATTGCCATTTTGCAAACACAGTAGTCTTATTAGGCATTTTATTGTATTTTAGGTCTTTGTAGCAGGTTAGCAGAGTCAAGAGTAGACCGTGCTTGAACTCATCAAGAAGTTTTTTAACTTGTAATGAACAAGAAATATTATCTTAGAAATTAATCAAGACACAATTTCATGGAAACTTCAAATGTCTTATTGAGTAGGACCCGTTTTATGAAAACTTGAATATCCTTTATTATTGTTTAGGACGCATCTCATGGAAACTTAATCGCCCTTTTTATTGTTTAGACCGAACCATAAATGGCTGCCTACGTTCCCCTTTTACAAGAAAGACTAAGGGGCTCAGGTCTTCGTAGTTCATTCTGGTGAACTTTTTTCTATATATTTTTATGTGCAGCCCTATTTTTTGCCTAGACCGCCCTTTTTGGGTTTTCAGCCTAGCTGGGCATTACTCTTTTTGCACTAAGATTTTTTTCTTTTTCTCCTTTTTTTTTTATATGTGCAACCCTGTTTTTTGCCTAGACCGCCCTTTTTGGGTTTCGGCCTAGGCTGGGTATTACTCTTTTGCACTAATATTTTTTTTCTTTTTTTTTTTTGTTTTCTTCCTTAGACATAGTACCTTCGGAGCTTATCACCGTTATTTGGGTGGACAAAGGGATTGTCGTCAGTGCCGCAAGTTTCATGGCTCCTCCCGATAGTATCTTACGCACCACATACGGGCCGATCCAAACGGGTTCCCATTTTCCCAGGGGGTTGTCTCTGGTAGGGGGCTTTACTTTCAGCACTAAGTCACCCTCTTTGATGTCTCGGGCCTTGACCTTTTTGTCAAATGCTCTGGCCATTCGCCTCTGGTAGGCTCGGGTGTGCTCCATGGCTTTAAGCCTTCTTTCGTCAAGCAGGGCCAACTCATCATGCCGGCTACGCAACCATTCTACTTCGTTGACACTGTTTTCCAGGAGGACCCTTAATGACGGGATTTCCAACTCCACTGGTAACACTGCTTCCATCCCGTAAGTTAGGGCAAAAGGGGTTTCTCCTGTGGCACATTCGACGGACGTTACGTAGCCCGAGTGCCAGGTGCGGCTTTTCGGGCCAATTACGACCACGGGTGGCCATTTTCCGGAAGATCCGTTCGAGCGTCTTATTAGCGGCTTCCACGGCTCCATTAGTACGAGTGTACGGGGACGACTTGTGGCGAGTGATCTGAACTCGACGGCAATCTACCACAGTCCCCTTCAAAGTGTGACCCATTATCAGAAATGATCTCATTGGGCACCCCATATCTACACATTATGTTTTCTTTGATAAACTGGGCCACCTTCTTGGAAGTGAGGACCTTGTAGGACTTGGCCTCTACCCACTTGGTGAAGTAGTCGACTGCCACTAACACGAATTCATGCCCATTGCTTCTGCGGGAGCTATCTTCCCTATCACGTCAATACCCCAAGTTGCAAACGGCCGGGGAGTCGTCATGCGGTGCGAGGTCATGAGGCGGGAGATGGTTGAGGTTGGCAAACCGGCGGCACTTGTCGCACGCTCGGACATCTTGAACCTGATCTGTCTCCATGGAAATCCAGTAGTAACCCATTCTGAGGATCACTTGCATCAGGGCTCTAGCATTCATATGAGGACCGCAGGGACCATTGTGGACTTCAGTCATCAACTCTTTGGCCCTTTCTTGAGTGACGCATAAGAGGAGTGGTCCTTGATACCGCTTCTTGTACAAGTTGCCTCCTAGAATGACATAATGGGAGGCCAACCTTTTCAGGGCTTGCAAGCTCTTGGCTTTGACACCTTCTTTTGGCCGACCTTCTTCATCTTTGAAAGCTGACTCTCCATCTTTGAGGAACTGGTAAATTTGATTGTACCACGGTTCCTTGATAGGCTCGGGTCCCAGGTCTACTTCACAACAGAAAGCTGGGGCTTCTCTTCTACCCACTCTGAAGGGTTTTATGGCTTTTCCCTCGGGGATCTCTACCAGTGAGGCTAAAGTAGCAAGGGCATCTGCGAATCTGTTCTTTTCCCTTGGCAAGTAGTGGAAAGTCACTTCTCTGAACTGTCCAGTCAACTCCTCCATATGGGCATGATACCGCTGAAGATTAGGGTCTACAGTCTTCCATTTGTTGGAGACCTGGTTGATGATCAGGGCTGAGTCTCCATAAACTTTGAGCTCCTTGACATTCCTTTCTAGGGCAGCCTCCAAACCAGCAATGCAAGCTTCGTACTCGGCGACATTGTTCGTGGCAGGGAAGTTCAACTTAAGGGCTATGGGAGTGTGCTCATCTTTCGGATCGACCAGTAGCATCCCTACGCCATTTCCTCTTTTGTTAGCGGCTCCATCAAAGAAAAGCTGCCATCGGTTTTCAGGCTCGACTGCGAAGATCCCTTCATCTGGGAATTGGGGTTCAGGCCCGCGGTCCTCATTACTGGGGAAGTTTGCCAGATGGTCTGACAATGCTTGGCCCTTGATGGCCTTTCTGGTCACGTAGCTGATGTCGTACTCTGCTAAGAAGAAGGACCACTTTGCTAGACGCATCGAGAGGGAAGGCTTATCGAATATGTACTTGATAGGGTCCATTTTCGAGACCAAATTCACAGGGTGGGCTTGCATATAATGCTTCAACTTGCCGACTACCCGGACAGTCTGCACAGAGTCTTTTCACATGCGGAGTAATTGAGCTCACTTCCTGCGGACTTTCGGTTGACAAAGTAAATGGCATTCTCTACCCGAGAGTCCTTTTTCTCTGAGCAAGCATAGCCCCAAGCTGTATCGGTGACGGTGAGATAGAGCGAGAAGAGGTTTTGTCTATGTGGGGGCATAATCTTTTGGAGGATGTACTAAGTATGCCTTGATGCGGTCAAAGGCATCTGGCATTCTTCGGTCCACTCTGTATCTACATTCTTCTTCATGAGCTTGAAGATGGGCTCGCACATAGTGGTCAGCGATTGACGAAGCGGTGATGTCTGCGGTTTACCCATAAAGCTCTTGACTTACATGCGGGTTTGAGGTGGCCTCATGTCCATAATGGCTTTGATCTTTCGGGGGTCGACTTCGATACCTCGCTCCGTGACCATATACCCAAGCACTTTTCCCCTTGTCACTCCGAAGGTGCATTTGGCAGGGTTTAGTCTCATGGAATGTTGTCTCAGCCTCTCAAAGAACTTTCGCAAGTCAACAAAGTGCTGTCCGTCCTCGCCTTTGGAGTGGATTATCATGTCGTCTACGTAGACCTCAATCTCCTTGTGGATCATGTCATGGAAAAGCGCGGTCGCTGCCCTTTGATAAGTAGCCCCGGCGTTCTTGAGCCCAAATGGCATTACTGTATAGCAGTAAGTTCCCCACGGTGTGGTGAAGGCTGTCTTTTCTTGGTCTTCTTCGGCCATCTTGATCTGGTTGTAGCCTGCAAAGCCATCAATGAAGGATTTGACTTCGTAGTTGGCAGTGGAGTCCACCAGGATGTCTATATTTGGCAAGGGGTAGTCATCTTTGGGGCTGGCCTTGTTCAGATCCCTGAAATCCACACAGCAGCGCACCTTCCCATTGGCCTTGGTGACGGTCACAATATTGGACAACCATGTCGGATATTCGATGACTCTGATGAATCCTACCCGCAGTAGCTTCTCAATTTCTTCTTTGACCTGTAGAGACCACTCTGGCTTAATTTTCCTCAATTTACGCTGCGGCTTAGCATGCGGTGCTAGAGGGATTACGTGCTCCACTATTGAGCTGTCTAGCCCGGCATATCCTTGTACGACCACGCAAAGACGTCCATGTATTCTCTGAGCGAGATCAACCGGTCCGTCCCGTTCAACCCCTGGAAGAAGTTTCCGATCTGTGTCTCTTTAGGTTCCTCGACGGTACCCAAGTTCACACTTGTCAAAACCTCCTCGGCGGCTTGGGCCCGGTTTTCCTCTTTTACGTAACTTTGCTTAAAGATTTCTTTAATGTATTGTTCATTTAGTGTGTTTGCATCTTGTTCAAATGATTCATTATTAAGCTTGTTGTTAAGTTTTGAGTTAATTTGTCATTTGTTAAGTTGGCAATAAGGGGACAATCAGAAAGATCTGTCATTTCATTCAAAGCAAAGGGAAAGATGACATCGATTACATATTGATAATCCTCAGGCGTGAGGCCTTCGGATGACTCGAGAAGGTGGAATTCAAAGATTCTGACTCAGCGACTCTGGACCCTACTGACTCTGGACCCTACACTACTTATTGACTCGAGAGGGTTTGACAAGGGTTGGACCGGGATCTCACTCCTTCCTGCTGTTGCCCTGGGGAGTAGTAGTCTTGTCAGCGCTCTTCAGAAAGTTGGAGACTTCAAACTGATCAAAAACTTGCCGGAAATCATTGACAGGCCGGTACCGTGGAAAGATGGTGAGGGGAGCTAGAGTAGCTTGATGCAATCTCTCGGCGAGCTCGTCCGTGACAACTGGACTCATTGACTGAAGAGTCTGACTCATCTTATCAATGCACTGCTGATAACTCATTTTCTCTTTACTGATCTTGGACACCACGACCTTATCAGTATAGCCAACAGGAGGGTTGGCCTGGATAATGCTGATGAAGTCTTCTTCAGAAGGGATCTTGATTCTTCCTTGATTGGCCACGTATTCAATAGGCTTTCTATATTCTGCTTCTAAATCTGCTAACTTCTCATTGAATTTCACGATGGCCACAAATTCAGCACTTTCTGCTTCAAGAGGGTCACTGATCATAAGGGTATCAGGCTGGACTGTGCTTTGAATGATGGGTTCCTTGGCGGGCTCTTTGGCATAACTGACGTAGTAATCAAACTTGCCTGAAGGCTCTCCTAAAGTTCCGATGCTCTTGTCCCCGGCTTCATATCTTTCTTTTAATTTCTGCTGCATGGACTTCCTTTTCTTCTTCTTTCTTGAAGGAGCGTCTTCATTAATCCATTCTTGATACTCGTATTCCAGACAATCCTCACAGTCGCATACATCATACCAGATATGGGGCTTGGGTTGAACTGGGATGGCCTCTCCGACTACTTGGTCATTACCATTGTTGACTACCACGTTGGCCATTTTGACACTGGAAAACTGAGACTCGAAGATTTTGACGGGTTACTTGAGATCTTTGTGTCGACAAACTGCTGTACCGGTGTTCTCACCCAATTCTTTCTCACTGCGTGAAGGGATAGGAGAGGTTTAGACTCGGGGTAGGTGTTTGGGCTGAAGGCTCAAGCAATATGCAAATTATGAATCTTCCAGTTTACTAAAAACAGTGTCTTTTATTAATTTCTCTTTGGTTGGAAAAGGGGATTTGCCCTTCTTTTTCGCAACTACTCTAGATCCTGGATCAGTGGGTTCCATCACTACGTCTATAAGCCCCTCGTATTCCACCTGTATTTCGACCTCCCAGGGTGGACAGCCCCGGGCGAGGGTCCTATAGGGCACGCGGATCCCACCGACCGAGAGAGAAGAACGCTCCTAACGGGTCTAGCGGGTCATAGGAACTTTTAACGTACGAGCAATGCGAATTATAGTCAAGGCAATGCCGGGAAAGTCTCGTCTTTCAGCCTTGATTGAATTTCGGCAGAATTTCGCTTGCGCGATTGACGTTTTGACTTTTCGATAATGTCCGAGAAGATAATAGGCATGGGTCGGGCAGTAAAAGTTGGATGACACATTGTCACATTGAACTTCGTTGCATACGCCGTGCGTGAGTCAAAATCGAAGTCAATACCGGGTCAAGACCTTGCCAATTTTTCCTTGTCGGAATTTTGGCAGAGCTTCGCTTGAGCGAAAGATCTTTGGACTTTCTTGGCAAAGACTCGGTCTCGACTCTTACGCATTCCGTGCGGGTCAAGGTCAAAGTCAATGTCGGAGTCAAGATTCTACCAATTTTTCCTTGTCGGAATTTTGGCAGAGTTTCGCTTGAGCGAGAGATCTTGACTTCCGTTATGAACTAAGGCTTGACCTTTACGGGGATATGCAACTGGGCTATATGACACGGACTAGACCAAAAACCAACCAAAAGTCACGGTTTTTTGAAACGTGTGACACGGACTGTGCATTGGTCGACACTGGCTGCCATGGGGAGTTTGGGGTGATTCCGTGCGCGCCCGGGAGCATCGTAAGGCTGTCCGTGACTGCAGCTGAACAACCACCCCGGGTTTAAAGGGACGTGCGTGCAAAGTGTACAGGATATATAAGGTGCGCGTAGTGTGCGGTCTCCTAAAAATGTTCCTTTTTGAGTTAAAACAGAGATTTTCATAAATGTGTTTTAAAGGAATGATTTTTGGGACGGGGGAGAATGCAACAGTTAAGCACGTAAATTTTCTGGGAGCCCCAGTCAGTCTTGGAACTGAATAGCCCCAAGCTGCTAGGACTGCCAGATTAACCATAATTTTTCCTGGTGGAATTGCCACTGAGGCCGTCCGGTCAGAATCCAAGGAGGATTGAGTCGTACGACTGCATGGATCAATTTTCCAGGTTCCACTCCTTTGCTATTTTTTCGGGTTGTTTCCCGTTCAAAGTATGCACAAATCCCAAGATGCAAATGATGCAATGCAAGGCAAAGAAAGCAAGCAAGATAAACGGAATCCGCGATGGGAGTCTAACCCGCTCAAAGGGAAAAGCTTTCTTTTATATTTTTTTTTTCGAAAAGTGATACCGGTACGTGGGATTGTTAAACCACCGTTTATCCCAAGCCCCGGGTTAGGGAGCGATACAGGAAGGTTAAGTGGTTTCCACCTATATACCAAGTATCGTTTATTTTAAAAATGAAAGCTTTTCTCCTTTGGGATATTCCCCAGCGGAGTCGCCAAACTGTGAATGTGTGCCCAAATTTTTGTTGGATTCACGCGAGTTTGAAGACATCCGGTTTAATTTGAAAAACGGAGTCGCCACGCCATTTTGATTTCCTCAAAACTTTGAAAAAAAGGATTTTATGGGTTCGGAGGTTAAGTTACCCCTTGGGAAGAACGGATCGTCGTTCACCCAAGGTGCCTTGCCGTAGCAAGTCTCCCTAGATTCCGTTTATTTTGCTTGCTTGCGTGCTTTCTTGTGTGCATGTGTTTGAATGAAAGGGGAGGGAATGTCCCAAGTTGTCTTCCGGACGTACAAACCATTTATTGGTTGTCGCTCGGGATTTCTTGGATTTTATGTATTCGGGATTTTGATCCCGTCCTCATCTTGGACTTGTGATCATCGCTTTTTAACCTCGGGACTTGCGTGATCGAGAGAAGGACTCTCTTTTATAGTCCAAAAATGAGATTCTTTAGGAAGGAATGTCCTTAGCCCATCAATCCTACACCTTAAGACGATCGAGCTTATATGAATGCTTCATGCTCGTCTTAAGTGATAATCGGAGATATAGGGTTCAAGGTTGTCCCTTTCTAAAGAGATTATGGAACCTTTAATGGAAGAAACGATGCAAAGATAGGATCTTTACACCGGTCCGTTCCAAGGTTGCTAATGGGGACATGGGGAATGCATGTAAAAATGACATTTTTAGTGAAAAGATGACATTTTTGGATTGCAAAGGATGCTTTTTGATTTGCAAAGGATGCATTTCGATGTAAAGACATGATTTTTATGCAAAGGATGCATTTTGATGTAAAGAAGTGATCTTTATGCAAAGGATGCATTTTTATGAGAAAATTGGCATTTAATATGCAAAGGATGCATAAAGATTGCATTTTAAAAAAGCAAAGGATGCATTTTTATGATGAAGGAATGACCTTTAATGCAAAGGATGCATTTTTATGATGAAGGAATGACCTTTAATGCAAAGGATGCATGAAAATGGAGTTTATGTGCAAAGGATGCATTTTTAATATAAAGACATGATTTTTATATGCAAATGATGCATAAAGATGGTGTTTTTATTGTAAAAGGGGGATTTTTAGGTGCAAAGGATGCACCTTTGAGTATAAATATTACATTTTTAATGACAAATGATGCCTAATTTATGCAAAGGGGAAAAGGGGTATAATAAAGATATGATCTTTAATGAAAACTACCAAGTCCCAAGCAAAGATAATAACAATATATAAATGCAATGAGAAATCTAATTCACATAGAGCAATTAAAATGCAAGGCAAGGGAGTGAGAGGTTACCAATGGTGGCCTCTTCTTCTTTGGGTTGAGCTAGGTGGAAGGACCAACTTTGGGATCTTCAAGGAGGAGGGAGGTGGCTTCTTGGCTTGCTTCTTCAACCTTCTTGGATTTCCAGCAGTATTTGAGAGTGTGTTGTGTGTGTTTTTCGTCTTTGGTTGCCTTGTTGTTGGTGTCTAAAATGGGAAGAGGAGGGCTCTATTTATAGGCAGTCTGGATAAGACCAATGAAGCCGTGCAGCCAGAGATCCTTGGCTAATGCAGCCGTGCGGCATTATCCCTTGTGACTCAGCATGTTTCTAGAATCATGCAAGGTGGCAATTCTAGAACCTTTTCCAAATTAATAAAAACGTGTTTCTTAATTGGTAAGCATTCCCTTCAGCCCTTAGATGATTTGGAACAGTTCCGGAATTGTTCCGGAACTCTAAGAAAGTCCGGGAAGTTACCGGGAAATTTACCGGAATTGCCGGGGAAATTAACCGGAAGGCATGAGCCAGATTTGGGTACTTACAGTCCCGACTCTTTCCGAGACAAACCGGCAAATCGGACGCACGCCGGAACTCTGTCCGAACGCAACCGACGATCCCGACGCAAGCCGAACCTCTGGCCGAATTCAACCGACGATCCCTGTGATCCCAACTGTAAGTACGCCAATCCAATTCGCGATCCCTTTTCAGGTGCATTTTAAATGTTAAAATCAAACTAAGGGGCGTTTTGGTAAATTCCCGGTCCATTTCGAGACTTCCGAAAACATTTTATGAGTTTCTCGTGAAGGAAGTATTTTTTAGTATTTTTCCCAAACAAAAGGACTACAGGGAATTAACTGCTTTGGGTTTTTAAGGAATTAATTCAGAATGTTCCAGAAGCAGGTTTTGGCGTCAGAAACAGTTACGGGCGTTCACAGTCGTGCGACAACTTGAGGCATGGAAAAGCGGAGCGTTGGGTCGTGCGACCAATTAATCCAATTTCCCAATCACGCTTTAAATACCAAAATGCTTTCATTTGTAAAGGATCCAACACACAGTTCACACACAACACACACAGACCTCACCTCTCTCTCTCTCCTCTCCTCTCTATACGCGGAAGGCGTAATTCCGGCCAAACCTTCACCTAATCTCCTCCCTAACCAAGCTACCTCAACCTCAACCTAGCTTCTCCTCGCCGGAATTCTCCCCCAGTCATCCTCTTCACCTAACCTGGTCCTTCCCAATCAACCGGCGACCTCCTTCTACCTCAATTCCCTTCTTCCCCGAGCCAATCAATAACCAATTCCACACCAATCGCCGGCAACCTTCTCTCCTTCAACCTCTGCACCAGTTCTCCCTCTCTGGCCAAAACCATCCCCAAGTTCTACCCTCCTCTACCTCAAATCCATTCTTCCCCGATCCAATCTACCCCTCAACCACATCAAACGGCGACAGCCCAATCCATTCAGTCTCAATCGTTATCCAACACCGCTCTCCTGTCCAACCCCTAAGCCTACCACCGAAACCCGTCGTAGCCTTCATCCCCTATTTCTAATAGCCCTAAGCCGTCAACCACAGTCGTTTCCCCTGCTTCCAGAGTCCAATTCCGATCGATACACACACGCACGTACTGGGAATTGCGAAGTCACTTGGTCTGGGATTTAAGTTTGTCCCGGAGCCGATTGGAAGATCCTTCTACCTAACGTGGTTGAAGAAGCGTGGATACTACGAGGGTAACGACTTCCCTCACTTCTATCTCACATTTACTGCTTATTTGTTTCATTGCAATTGATATTCCTTGGATTTGATAATTGGACTCCATCCGTCCTCAATTATTATGTGAGCACCCCAACCCGGGACCTAACGCGTGTCCCGAGCTTGAGGAGCTCAAACTAAGAAAACCCATCTTAGATTTTTAAAACTTTTATTTGCCTTTACAAGAAAACCAATTCTAAATTTTCCATAAACAAAAATCAAATAATGATATCTCCACTTGGAGGAATTTAAACAAACACTTTAATAACCATACTTGATTAATTACATTGAAAACCCTAATTAACATTGTTTAGCAAAAGAGTTTTCCTTACAACTTATAAAAGAATAATACTTAAATATGACTCCCGACAACCCACTCATATACCTATCCAGACAAGTCCCAAAAAGCAAGAGTCCAAACTCTTTCCCGGCCTCACTGGTTCAGGTCACCTGTCTCAAAGACAATCTAAAGCAAGAAAAGGGAAGGGGTGAGAATAAATCTCAATAAGCTATTATGAATGCGGCAATATGCCAAACAAGATGCAACACATAGCGTGGTAGCACATAACAAATTATGAAAGCGGTAAACACCTTACGGTACCTCATTTTACCTTTCCCGTCTGAACAATAAGTCGTACAACGTGGGAGTGAAACTCCTCTCTTTGGTGAACTGCCTCCAGCACATTCACCTCTTATAGGACTCATACTCCAGAGATTCATATAAGAAAAGATACCTATATCAGAGTATCCAACAACAATATCGCTACTGTAAAGCTTTAGGCTTAATACAGAAGCATTCCCCCTAATCACCAATCGCAACGGTCTGTAAAGCTTTTTGGGTCAATACAGTCGTTAGCACACCCACTCTGTGGCCACAGAGGGGAACGGTCACAGGTATAATGAACCTTCAATCACTTATAGAACAAATCAATAATTGATTGAATTCCATTATACCCCCGAATATCAACACGTTCAAGCACATAATAGATACTTGAAATAAATCCACAAAAAGGGATAATAATATAACAACATGGTAAAATATACTCATGCTAATCCATACCATAGTGCAACAGTTCATCTAATACACTATGCATAATACCATTAACGAATATGAGTTCAAATAAGGTATCCACATAACCACATAATCCACACCGGGATGCAATATAATCAATATGCCAGATAATCCACAACTGGGATACAACATAACAATACCAAATAATCCACACTCGGGATACAATACAACCATATACCAAATAATCCACAATTGGGATACAATATATTGATGTAACACATATACATTACTAACCAACACACTAGTGTGATTATAGTCTCTGCACTGTTCAACTAATCACCAAGGTATGGGAGCAAGTAAGGCCAACCTAAACCGTAAACCATTCTTACAAAGTTACTACTCAACCTTGAATAATATTGATAAAGGTGCAAGACCTACTTCCCACAATTCCATTTTGACCAATTAAGACATCATGGCCTAGCCAATGTATTCTACTTTAACTTAGGTTAAAAAGGATTAATTCATATCTGAAGTAGATTAGATTTCACTACTTTGAAAGGGTTAGGAATCATACTTAGTGGTCGTGGTTAAAATTCAGCAAGAAAGGAAACTGGTGAAATTCTGGTGACATGGGCGACCGCCCAAGTCACCATGGGCGACAGGTTTCAAAAGGGTGTATGATACTGCCGAGGTGGGCGGCCGCACAGGTAGGGATGGGCGACCGCCCAAGGGGTGGAAAAATAGAGAACTACTTGCGGACGGATGGCGGCGCTCGGCCCATGGGCGACCGCCCAAGCCTCCAATTCACTATTCTGCAGGTGAACCAAACACTTTAAACCAACAATTCATAACCAATAATAACCATTTACTCCTAATTCTTTCATACCTTTTCCCAAACAACTAAGATTATCCCACCCATTTTCATTTACTTAGTAAATTCTCACATTTCCTTATCACAATTCCATCTTAACATTCTTTATTCAATTTAAATGTTACTTTCTTACTCTTTACTATTTTCCATGAACAACATTATATTTATTTCACTAACCCATTCATCCACTCATAGAATGTTTCCTAAGCATCCAATAACCATTATAATATCAATAACCATACCAAATTATTCATGAACATTAAATAGGAGGGAAGATCATAGTAACTCTCAACATTTAAAGTATACTAAATCCTTGTTCTACTTCTTTCTACCCAAAGGAATTAAACTCATAATATCTCCCAAAGCAAAGTAAAATGGATATAATCACATACAATAACTCCTTTAGAATCATGAACATCTTATACTCACTATACTCTCCTTCTTCCAACTTAGACCACCATATTACAACAAAAATCAATTCAACCTTGAATAACCCATTTCAACTCAATTAATCATTTTTAAAATATCAAAATCATTTTCTTTAAACAATAGAATTAATACACATAAAGTGAACATTATTAGAAAGAAGTCATAATAACTTACCTAGTAATATGAGATGAAACCAAGATTTGTCTAGCTTGATGTATTCCCCTTGCCTCTACGAACATGGAAGTACACCCGGATCATAAAATGGAGAAGGATTGGCTTCTTTAGGGACTTGGAATGTAAAGCTTCAAGAAGGCTTCCATGGAAGCATTTGAGAGGAAGTAAGAAGTGAAGGAGGATGATGGGGAATTATTAGAGAGAAGGAGGGGAATGGAGGGAGTATGGGATGGGTGAGGTAGTCATTGACTAAAGGGAAAAGAATGAGGGAATTAAGGGGAGGAAGTATGCCCCCCCCATACTTCCTAATTATTTCTTTCCTCTTTTTAAAAAATAATCTTTCCAACCCATTTTATTTTATTTGTTCATTTTATTATCACTCCACCCTATTACTTTATTTTACTTTCAATTATTTTAATTCAACCAAATACTTTAACTTACTTCCATTTTATCCCAAGACTTTAAAATTATCTCCTAACCATCTCAACTTAACATAAATATTAAAGGCATAGAATAAGCACATAAGGTTAACATTAATATTAAAAGCTTATAATACGATACTCAAATTGTGCCTAGGTTTAGGGTCGTTACACTCACTCTCCCTTAAAGAAAATTCGTCCCGAATTTTAAAAAGACTTACCTTATGGATCAATAATAAAGGTTACCTCTCACGCATTTCAAATTATATTTCCAAAGGGTTCCCTTAACGGCATGATTCTTCTATACATTTTCACAACCCGAATACCTTAGGATTTCAATTCCCTAAACTATCACTCTAATAACTCTCAACAGTTTCCCCACACAAGTCAAATCCGCCAAATCATCATTAATTGAAGAACTCCATAAGTACGAAGGATCATACAAATAAATTTTCCATATTATGTTTTATACAGTATCCCTTCAATGCTTAAACCAAAACTGCTATTATACTCAACTCCGCTAAGATTAATAAAACCTCTCAAGTTGAAAAGAAATCTATCACTCCACACACCATCTATTCTTCAAGAGTTTGGATAGTCTTCTAATCTCTTCCTTTTAAGTAACTAAATCCTCCAACTCTTAGGATCGGTAACAAATTCCACAAGAGAGCTTCAAAAAGGTAAGGTTCTCACATAAAACAATTGCAGCCACTCTTGAGTAGAGGGTAAGAAAATTCTGGTTTATCTAAGCCAACTTTCTCGAAGCATACGCTATTACTTTCCCAATTCTCATAATATCACCATCTAATTCCCCTCTAATACGCACTTAAAATTTCACAAAGTCCTCACATCCATTAAGTAAGGTAAGTATCGGATCTATAGCCAATCTATTTTCCATCTCTATCAATATAATTCATACTTATTACATCCTACACCATTGATATTCTTCCAAGTTAACTAAACCAACGATTTTATAATTCTCAAGAATTTCCTAAAATTCCTTCGATAGCACTTGCCAACCCAAAGATCACGGACTCAATCCTTGCAAGATCCATGGAACATCCAAGCTTAAGACTATAGAACCCAAAATTCGAAATCTTCTCGAGCCAACTCACACTAGCTAGACCTTGCATACAAGGACTCCTCACCGGAATCATTAACCCAACTCTCAATTGATTTTCATGATCTTTCCGGAACTTAAATTAACAAAGAGATCATCAATCCTAATTACCATAAAGCCATCAAACTAAGGATTACAATTCTGATCATCATACTTAGAATCAACACATGAGATACCTTGAATGGAAACACAATTACCATCTACTCACAATTAACACGTAAAATTTCCGAAAAGACTTCTTATGCAAGTCTAACACATACCAAATATCCTTCACACTTTTAACCCAAACTTTCTGTCTTTAATGCTTATATAACAAGAATACCATATAAAGGTTTATCTATATCAAATACCAATATAATCAATTTAGGTATAGAAAAGGAGACTCACTTCTTATGATAGTCTACCAATGCACAACAACTACTTACCCATCTAGGTCAAGTATATCTCATAATTACACATCGGTAATCATAACACATAAACTGGCAATACGTGCCCAGCTATAACCACATCACCACCGTGGTAAACCAAAGAAGATTCGAGGTATTCTCTCATAAGAGCGTAATCCTCTAACAATAAAATAATTTCTCAAGTAATGTATGCCACATAGAAGCAACATGCTATGCCACACATAATGATATGAAACAAGATCAATAAAATATAACCCTAACTTCGAGACAGGAATTTTACCTCTAGTGACCCCCGAGGGATCTATCTCTCTGGAACCGAAACACATACTCGACCATAAGCCTTTACTTTACAACACCATTTTACTCTAGACAATATTGCTATTATTAAATCTTTCTTCAAATCCTTTCATGATCATTATAACTTAACTAAAATGGATACATAATTCCCAATAACTTTGAATATCAACCTTACCACATTCATTCCAAAACCACCCTTTCTGTTTATTTCTAAAGCCCTTTTAATTGACTAACCACTACAATCACCATGTATATCACCTAATACATCATATACTATATAAGACCACAATTCAACAACAACTATACCACTTAGTCAATTTTAAGCATAAAGTTCTCAAATGATACCACATACTGTCTCCAAGTCCTATAACCCTATTACTCTATCTTCCCACATTAAATCATATCTTATTATCACTAGTTGCCATATTCATTCACCCACTACTCAAGTTATTTTCATTATTTTTACACATCACAAGCCACACAACAATATTCTCTCCACCATATATTAACCTTTATAATACTCTTTCAATTACCACCTATATTTGATCAAACTATTACTCTACTCATTTCCAAACCCCTTTCTCATATTCTAACCACCAAACAAATTGTCAACTTATCCAAAATCATTTATACGATAATAATAGTATTGTACAACTCATATAACAACAACTTTACATCTTAGCCAACTTCATGAAAAGGAACCCTAAATAATACTACATACTTAAATCATTTTTCTTAACATCAAGATTATACCAAAACTTCACTATACCATATCTCAACTAAATTAACAATTTCAACTCAAGTAAAATGTATTAACTCACCTGTAACATTTTCCATATTCAATCCAAGACCATTTGAATTCATCACTAAAATACCATGACTGTAAGGCTACAATTTAAACATCTTTCATTTACTAGAACCTTTCGCTGGTCATCATCGTTTCCAGCCATTAGAACAAACTCCTGCACTAAACACTCGGGGTCAATTACCACACATTCCCTCTTAGTTTAGACATCTACCCTTGACCTCTAAACTAAGCTCTGATACCAACTGTGAGCACCCCAACCCGGGACCTAACGCGTGTCCCGAGCTTGAGGAGCTCAAACTAAGAAAACCCATCTTAGATTTTTAAAACTTTTATTTGCCTTTACAAGAAAACCAATTCTAAATTTTCCATAAACAAAAATCAAATAATGATATCTCCACTTGGAGGAATTTAAACAAACACTTTAATAACCATACTTGATTAATTACATTGAAAACCCTAATTAACATTGTTTAGCAAAAGAGTTTTCCTTACAACTTATAAAAGAATAATACTTAAATATGACTCCCGACAACCCACTCATATACCTATCCAGACAAGTCCCAAAAAGCAAGAGTCCAAACTCTTTTCCGGTCTCACTGGTTCAGTCACTGTCTCAAAGACAATCTAAAGCAGTAAAAGGGAAGGGGTGAGAATAAATCTCAATAAGCTATTATGAATGCAGCAATATGCCAAACAAGATGCAACACATAGCATGGTAGCACATAACACATTATGAAAGCGGTAAACACCTTACGTTACCTCATTTTACCTTTCCCGTCTGAACAATAAGTCGTACAACGTGGGAGTGAAACTCCTCTCTTTGGTGAACTGCCTCCAGCACATTCACCTCTTATAGGACTCATACTCCAGAGATCCATATAAGAAAAGATACCTATATCAGAGTATCCAACAACAATATCGCTACTGTAAAGCTTTAGGCTTAATACATAAGCATTCCCCCTAATCACCAATCGCAACGGTCTGTAAAGCTTTTTGGGTCAATACAGTCGTTGGCACACCCACTCTGTGGCCTCAGAGGGGAACGGTCACAGGTATAATGAACCTTCAATCACTTATAGAACAAATCAATAATTGATTAAATTCCATTATACCCCCGAATATCAACACGTTCAAGCACATAATAGATACTTGAAATAAATCCACAAAAAGGGATAATAATATAACAACATGGTAAAATATACTCATGCTAATCCATACCATAGTGCAACAGTTCATCTAATACACTATGCATAATACCATTAACGAATATGAGTTCAAATAAGGTATCCACATAACCACATAATCCACACCGGGATGCAATATAATCAATATGCCAGATAATCCACAACTGGGATACAACATAACAATACCAAATAATCCACACTCGGGATACAATACAACCATATACCAAATAATCCACAATCGGGATACAATATATTGATGTAACACATATATATTACTAACCAACACACTAGTGTGATTATAGTCTCTGCACTGTTCAACTAATCACCAAGGTATGGGAGCAAGTAAGGCCAACCTAAACCGTAAACCATTCTTACAAAGTTACTACTCAACCTTGAATAATATTGATAAAGGTGCAAGACCTACTTCCCACAATTCCATTTTGACCAATTAAGACATCATGGCCTAGCCAATGTATTCTACTTTAACTTAGGTTAAAAAGGATTAATTCATATCTGAAGTAGATTAGATTTCACTACTTTGAAAGGGTTAGGAATCATACTTAGTGGTCGTGGTTAAAATTCAGCAAGAAAGGAAACTGGTGAAATTCTGGTGACATGGGCGACCGCCCAAGTCACCATGGGCGACCGCCCAAGAAGGTTTCAAAAGGGTGTATGATACTGCCGAGGTGGGCGGCCGCACAGGTAGGGATGGGCGACCGCCCAAGGGGTGGAAAAATAGAGAACTACTTACTGGACAGATGGGCGGCCGCTCAGCCCCACATGGGCGACCGCCCAAGCCTCCAATTCACTATTCTGCAGGTGAACCAAACACTTTAAACCAACAATTCATAACCAATAATAACCATTTACTCCTAATTCTTTCATACCTTTTCCCAAACAACTAAGATTATCCCACCCATTTTCATTTACTTAGTAAATTCTCACATTTCCTTATCACAATTCCATCTTAACATTCTTTATTCAATTTAAATGTTACTTTCTTACTCTTTACTATTTTCCATGGACAACAACATTATATTTATTTCACTAACCCATTCATCCACTCAAAGAAGGTTTCCTAAGCATCCAATAACCATTATAATATCAATAACCATACCAAATTATTCATGAACATTAAATAGGAGGGAAGATCATAGTAACTCTCAACATTTAAAGTATACTAAATCCTTGTTCTACTTCTTTCTACCCAAAGGAATTAAACTCATAATATCTCCCAAAGCAAAGTAAAATGGATATAATCACATACAATAACTCCTTTAGAATCATGAACATCTTATACTCACTATACTCTCCTTCTTCCAACTTAGACCACCATATTACAACAAAAATCAATTCAACCTTGAATAACCCATTTCAACTCAATTAATCATTTTTAAAATATCAAAATCATTTTCTTTCAACAATAGAATTAATACACATAAAGTGAACATTATTAGAAAGAAGTCATAATAACTTACCTAGTAATATGAGATGAAACCAAGATTTGTCTAGCTTGATGTATTCCCCTTGCCTCTACGAACATGGAAGTACACCCGGATCATAAGATGGAGAAGGATTGGCTTATTTAGGGACTTGGAATGTAAAGCTTCAAGAAGGCTTCCATGGAAGCATTTGAGAGGAAGTAAGAAGTGAAGGAGGATGATGGGGAATTATTAGAGAGAAGGAGGGGAATGGAGGGAGTATGGGATGGGTGAGGTAGTCATTGAATAAAGGGAAAAGAATGAGGGAATTAAGGGGAGGAAGTATGGCCCCCCCCCATACTTCCTAATTATTTCTTTCCTCTTTTTAAAAAATAATCTTTCCAACCCATTTTATTTTATTTGTTCATTTTATTATCACTCCACCCTATTACTTTATTTTACTTTCAATTATTTTAATTCAACCAAATACTTTAACTTACTTCCATTTTATCCCAAGACTTTAAAATTATCTCCTAACCATCTCAACTTAACATAAATATTAAAGGCATAGAATAAGCACATAAGGTTAACATTAATATTAAAAGCTTATAATACGATACTCAAATTGTGCCTAGGTTTAGGGTCGTTACATATTAAGTCCCAACTGCCGATCTCTCTGTTTAATTGTCATTGTTTAGTTTCATTGATGTTCATGATGTGAGTTTGTTGGATTTATTGCCTATTGGCCAAGGGAGTGTGGATCTCCCTATATCCACATCCCCTTGGTCAATCTATTATGAATTCGTTGGTTTCTGAGTTGTTTGGATATTGTGTTGGGATTTGATTTGCTCTCTGTTGGATCTGTGCTCACATTGTAAGGTTCCTGCAGACGGTTAACTCGTGTCACACGACACAATTGGACAGTTGGAGTCCTGTGTCACGCGACACAAGTGGCTCTCTGCAGAGACCACATTTCAGTTGTAAGTATTGTTCCTCGATGTAAAGTAGGATGTGGCCTCCCAGAGTCAATGGATTACAAGTTGTATTTCCCCTTGGTGAGCAATAAAACAAAGCGTTGATTTGCATTTTAATACATACTAGTCAGTAACCCGTCGAGATTCGACGGGAGCATAGTAATGCTAAGAAAAAAAAATACTACCTCCGTCCCTAAATAATCTTCAAATTTGACATTTTTCATTAATAAACCCCCCATGATCTACATTGCTCTATAAAGTCCAACGATGATGTTAACATCAAGATGAGGATGAGCTTGACAATGAACGTTGTTTTCTTATAACACAACTTATTCCAATACACACTGCTGTTAGTACCCGGTCCGAAAAAAGGCATTTTAAATGCTTGGCCCGGTTAATATTAAAGAAACCCTAAAAAACCCTAAAAAATTCATTAATTCGTCCGTACCTGCGCCGTCATTGTTAGCGTGGAAGGTACGCCAGATAGAAGTGCCGATCGGCCCTTTACCCGTGGTATGGCCGATCGACCCTTTTTTATAGTGCCGATCGACCCTTTAACCCTTGTGCCGATCGACCCTTCAGTGGCCCAGCCCAAGTACCGAGGCACTATAAATAGGGGTGCCCGGCTCCCTACTTTCACACACAATTTCATACGGGAGAAACGAGACTACACTTGTTTCACCCACAGTTCTTCTTATTCCCTTCGAATCGCCAAGATTCGACCCCAAAGTCTTGCTACAATTGGTAAGACTCTTTTTAATATTGTTGTTCTTTATTATTATTGTCTTTATTATTATTTATTGCATGCTTAGTGTATTTTAATTACTTTATTTCTTGCCTATGTCCTATATGCTAGATTTAGGGTTGTTTTAATATATTTAATTATGCATAGCCGAGGATGATCTAAGGTTTCGCCCAAGAAAACCCAATGGATCTAGGAACTATTTCTTACTTTCCACCTTAGTTATAATTATCCCATGATCAACAATCCCCCAAGGATGAACATTGATTAGTGCACCTTCCGAGGGCCTAACTCAAAAGTTCTAGGGTGTGATCATCAATTAATTCTTTCTCTCCCCTCCTCCTTATGCATGATCCCGTTTCTTCTATCTATTCCTGTAAACACCGCACACAACCAACACCCCATATGCTAGAAAGACCGATCCGTCGGGCAATAGGAGTGATAGCGTTTCTTCTTCTGTTGTAACTTGACCCCCGAACCCAATTAACTGTTTAGCCTTTTTTCAAAGCTTTGGGCTATATCAAAGTGGCGTGGCGACTCTCAAAATTAAACTAATATTTTTAATATGGTTTAAAGCGAGTGTCACTAAATGAATATCCTATTTCGATCCGACTTACATAATTATTCTTTTCAACTTCCGAATGCGCGTTGCATCGGGACGGGGTATTCACAGTGGCGACTCTGCTGGGGACTGTTTTGAAATCTTTTCAAACTAAGTGGGTCAGACTTTCGTTTTCTTGTATGGTGTTGTATTTTTCGCTTTCTTTTTATTTTCTTTACTCTTAACTGTTGCATTGCATGCATGCATTTCATGTAAATAAAAAATCTTTCTCTTTTTTCTCTAAAAAGAATTAGACTTCTCTACCTCACACTACCACTAGAGTCCGTGTCACACTGCACAGACACCCTTTTACCCTTCAGAGAAGCCAAAGTGCGGGAAGTGTGGTGATCATGTCGCCTCCCTTCCGAGTCTCACTTGGCCATCCACTCATCAGTGCGCTTCGGCTGCACGGTGGGAGCCTAAAACCTAACCCTTGCGTCACCCACTTTTCTAGGAATACACTCCATATGACCGGTTGGTTTGACTAGCTTTTTTATGTAGACAATTAATAGGGTCTTTATGTTAAGTCACCACGAACCAATGATAAGTCAAGATCTATCGAGAGATTAAGAGCACTAAAAAATTGATTTCCTTTCAAAGGACGTGCTATGTGAGGTCGAATGTTGTTAAAGAATCTTGGCCTATCATTGGTTTGCGGTACTTTTCATAAAAATCATATTGACTGTTTATGCGAGAAGGTTAGTCGTTAGGATTCACCACTTTAGGATATTTAGTTAGTTGCGAAAAAGGGGTATCCCTTCCAACCTTAGTAGGACTAAAATGTACAAAGCTTTTGTAAATAAAAAAATTCAAGCTAGTACACTGCATTGAGTCAACCCTTCTCCTAAAACCGAGTCTTTTCTGATACTTCCGCAGAGCTAAGGTCGGGCCGCGTTCTTCATTCAACAATGACAACCTTGCCTCCATCAACTACTCCAAGCGCACCTGCTGCCTCTGCAACCGGCTCTGTACCAGTCACTTCAATGGAAGGTCTTGCCAACCCCAACTTCAATGATATTCCGCCCGCTCTGCACGCCTACTTTGCCGGTTTGACCATGAGGGTTGAGAAACTTGAAGAGCAGAATCGCACTTTGAAGAATCACAATCAAGAGTTGAAGGATCATTTTGTCGAGGAACTCAGTAAAAGGGGACACAAGGTTATCTTAATGAGGAATGAAGTGGTCGATGTTGAAGATGAAACTGTCAATGCTCCTAATCCCGCCAACCCCAATGCACCTACCTTCCCTCTACCCAACTACGTTCCAAGCAGCTACAATAATGTTCCACCACCTGTCATGTATGGGAGCTCGAGCAAATCCAAAAGACCTTATCAACCTCCTGCCAACACACCCAAGGACCACTTTGCTAATCTACCCCCTCCCACTTTACCCTTCAATTATTCCGGACATCATATTCCTACCTACTCCACCTCCCCTACCATCACTCAACCCCCAGCCATGCAGAACTCCAACGTTGCTACAGACCCGACTGTGTTAGCATTGATTGAACAAGTGAAGGCATTGACCGAGCAAATGGGAAAGCAAGGTGTGTCCCCCATCAAGATGCTTAATCCGAGCAAAGTTGCACCCCTACCTCAAGATTTCAAGATGCCCAAGATGGCCATGTTTGGAGGAGTTACTTGCCCAAAGACACATTTAGACAGTTATACGTTGGCGATGAGGGCTAAAGATTGTACACCTGAACAAATGGCAAGAATGTTCCATAGCACATTGGAAGGGGCTGCTCTCCGTTGGTTTCTGAAGTTGAACGAGGAGGAAAGGGACACATGGGACAAGGTTAGTAGGGTGTTCTCTGAAAAGTATCAAGCAAACATGGATTGGCAAGTGAATCGGCGACTTGGAGCACACGCTTCAAAAGAATGGAGAGTCGATTTATGACTTCTACAAACGTTGGAATGATAAGTTGAGCGAAATTCAGTATCCGCCCAAGGAGAATGAACAGAAACAGATATTTTACAAGTGTTTGTTACCCGGACACAAGTTGGCAGTTGGTAATGGTTATTTTCCCAATCTTAGGGAAATGGTGGATTCGGGCGTACGTTACGAGAGTGGCATCACCGGAATCGCTCCACCAAAGGACACTGGGGCTGCTAATAATTCATTCCGCTATAGAGCTCCCGCAAATACCGCAGCAAAGAAAGAGCCCGTGGGGCAAGTAAATTATGTGCAAGGGGAAGCTGCTTTGGATGTTCAAGCCGTAATGAGGGGGAATAACAGTATTCACCGCGAGAGGGAAGTGTTTGATGATTTTGGAATGCCAATGGGCAAGGTTTTCGAAGTGCTAGTAAAGAAGGGCTTGGTCAAGCCGCTTGAGAATTATGAACCGTTAAACCCGAAAGAAGGCTTAGATGCTTCTAAGTATTGCCACTACCACAAGTACAAGGGTCACACTACTGACACGCCTTCGCTCAAACGTTTAGTACAAGACTTGATTCGGCAAGGTAAGGTAGAGAAGCCGAAGTCTCCAAATGTTGTGGGGAATCCTCTCCCTAACAATAAGATCCACATGGTGGAAGGTAATTTTATCAGCTTGGTAGAGATGGAAGATGCTTTTGAGAAACTGGGGCCAGTCGACGAAGAGGTATTCTCAGCTATTGTCAGAAAGGGATTGTTCGTGCCGAAACTCTCCGAGTATGCTGGTTTTGCTTTGAAAAGGGCCGTGCGTAAGCTCATCATTGAAGGGAAGGTAGAGAATCCTAGTAAGATAGTTGGTAGTGATGTTGCTATGGTAGAGAAAGACCTCACCGATCCGCCGATTCCGTTGTTGTGACATGCTGAGGCGGTTGTGTCGGCTTGTAATTTGAGTTCAATTTATAAAGAATTTTCTTGTTATATCTTGTCTTTTGAGGAGCTGCCCAGAGAAGTTGCCTCGTTAAATGATGATTATGTGGAAGAGAGTCCTAAACCTCTCTCGTTGGCGAAATTCACGCGAAGTATCGACATGGAAAAGAATGGGGTTAATCTACTCACGAGGTCCGGAAGGGTGTATCAAGCAGAAGATAAAGGGGGGAAAAAAGTCTTTGGTCCGAAAACTGAAGTAGTGAATCCCGATAAAGAAGACCCCATTCTCACTCAACTGAAGCTAACTCAAGCCAATATATCCTTATGGTCTTTGCTAACGTCCTCGTATGCCCACAGGATGATGTTGGAACAGAATCTTGCTGCGACTTTGGTGCCGTCTGATACAAAACCAGAAGATGTAACGCAGATGATCGGCAACATACACTTTGGGAATATCATTACATTTTCAGAGTTGGACATGCCGGAGTTTGGATCGGATCATAATGAACCACTGCACATTACTATTGAAGTCAACGGAAAAAGGTTGCCACGTATTTTCATTGATAACGGTTCTGCGGTGAACATACTGCCTTCCAGGATGATGGACGTCCTTGATCTAAGTCCCACAGATTTGAGACCTTCAGTTCATTCCGTGCGAGGATACGATTCTACTAGCCGGTCAGTGTTATGAATCATCAGTTTGCCTCTTACTTGCGGGACCACTACTATGATTGCCGAGTTTCAAGTCATAGACATACCTTCCACCTTCACCATCTTCTTGGGTAGGCCATGGTTGCATCAAATGAATGGCGTCCCTTCCTCATTGCATCAATGTGTGAAATTCCAGTCGGGCGATCAAGTGACAGTCATTTACAGCGATCCGGTAACATCTCAAGGATCAAGCAGGGGAAAGCCGGTCCTACAAATCGGCACGAAGAGGGTAGTTCAATGTTCGGCGGTTTTCGCTAATAGCACGAGTACAAAGTTTGCGCGGTAGACCTCACAAAGACATCGACAGAGTACGACCAGCTGTAGGATGATGAGGAACATGGGATTTGTACCAGATCGGGCTGGGTGAACATCTCCAGGGACCTACGCAAGCAATGGAAGCTACTGATCATCGCAGCAGACACGGTTTAGGCTATGTTATTACCCCTGAAGATCGGGCTGAAGAGAAAAGAATTGAGTTCCTCAAGAGGGCAAAGCTACCCTACGAGAAGCCAGAGATGAGGCCATACCGCCTTTCCCTCAATAGTTACTTTGTCAAGGAGGGAGAGGAATTCTCTTGCATGGAGTTTAGCGAGCCTTGGTTTGATCACACAGGTAAGCTGCAGAAGGGTTTCGAAATCTTCAGAGATACAGAGGTTGACCGATCGAAGCTGAAAACAGTTCTCATGGATTCACGTCAAAAGAGAGGCAAGGTTGTCACAGTCCAGAGCCGGTACATCATCAAGACTGAAGATGAGTTGGCCAATCAGCTAGGGCAGGTATCTCTAGATGAGCCGTTGGTTGAAAACATTGCAGTTGCAGAGGAGTCAGAGGAATGGGATGGTCAGAACCTACTACAGCATTTGGGGAATCTGAATATAGAAGACGATATGGTTGCAGTCATTGGAACAGAGCAGGCAGGCAATGTTGATCCAAGGACGTTGGTGACACCCATGGTTGGAAAGCTGAAGAATTGGTGCGTATTTGGCGGACCCGTAGCCACGAAGGAATACATGGTTGAAGAGCTGGGACTGATGCCTCCTCCTGTCGAGTCTCCCGTTGGTTCCCCCAAGTCCTCTACTTCTTCAGAGTCATCTGTTTTGTTTGAGTCTGATGTGTTTTCTTTTGAGTTTGAGTCTTCTTCCAAGTCTGATGACCTCACGTCAGAAGACTATGAATTAGTTGCAAATGTTGTTTTCCCTTTCGCTATGAATGAAAAACTAGATCTTTCTGAGTATCCCCTCATAGCCAATCTTCTTAATGATAAATTAACTAAAAATAATGCTCAACTTAATCAAATTAACTTAGTTAATAATGACTCATTAGAAGAAGCGGACACACTAAACAATGAATACATTAAAGAAATTTCTAAGCAAGTTATCAATCAAAAGGAAGGTCGAGCCCAAGCTGCCGATGAGGTGTTATCATGTATTAATTTGGGAACGGAAGAAGAGCCGAGAGAGACACAGATTGGAAGCTTCTTCGAAGGGACTGAAAGGGAAGCGTTGATTGAGCTGCTTAAAGAATATTCGGATGTGTTCGCATGGTCATACAAGGATATGCCGGGGCTGGATAACTCGATAGTGGAGCACAGAATACCACTAACACCGGACGCCAAACTCCGTCAAACGAAATTGCACCGCATTAAGCGAGAATGGTCTCTGCAAGATAAAGAAGAGATAGAGAAGCTCCTCCGGGTGGGCTTTATCAGAGTTATTGAGTATCCGACGTGGTTATCTAATATTGTGACGGTCGAAGAAATCGAATGGGAAGGTTAGAGTTTGTGTTGACTTCCGAGATCTCAACAAGGCTAGCCCAAAGGACGACTTCCCGTTGCCCAACATCGACATGCTAGTAGATGCCACTGCTAACTACGAGGTCAAGTCTTTTGTAGATGGTTTTGCAGGATATAATCGATCAAGATGGCGGAGGCGGACCAGAGAAGACAGCTTTCACTACACCATGGGGAACATACTGTTACACTGTAATGCCATTCGGATTGAAAAATGCAGGGGCTACATACCAGAGAGCGGTCACAGCATTATTCCATGACATGATCCATAAGGAGATTGAGGTATATGTCGACGATATGATCATTCATTCCAAGGGGTCAGACGGTCAGCATTTCATTGATTTGAGAAAGTTTTTGACAGACTGCGTGAGCACGCAATGCGTCTAAATCCTGCCAAGTGTACATTTGGGGTTACTCGAGGAAAGGTCCTGGGCTAAATGGTCACCGAACGAGGGATTGAGGCAGATCCAAGGAAGATTCAAGCCATCATGGAGATGAGGCCACCACGCACAGAAAAAGAAGTTAAGGGATTCATGGGACGGTTACAATACATCAGCCGCTTCATTAATCAATTGACTACTATGTGTGAACCGATTTTCAGACTGATAAAGAAGCCCGCTAGATTGAAAACCCGCAAAGGGCGGTCTAGCAATAAAAGAAAGGGTGCGTTCAAAAGCTCGCTAGATTGAAAACCCGTAAAGGGCGGTCTAGGCAAAAGTTAGAGCAAACAAATAAAATAAAAACATTGTCCCGCTTCTATCTCCCCTTTCTAAAAATAGTAGCTTGATGAAAATGAACTACGACGACCTGAGCCCCTTGGTTCTCATTGTAAAAGGGGAACGTAGGCAGCCTTAATCGGCGCGGTCCAAAAAATAAATAAAAATCCAATTTGTTTTTACTAAAGCAATAAACTTTTTCATTCCCACAATCAATGCATGATTACACTTATTTGATGAGTCTAAGCTCGACTATACTAATGACTAAATAACTTGCAAAAGAAACTAAAAAATTAAAAGACAAAATAAATAACTAATGTGTCTGCATATGACTGTGGGTGGATACTCGGACATATAAGGTCTACTCCTTGGCACTAGGCCCCTCATCTCCGTCCTTCTTCTTCTTGGCAGCTCGTCGAGTCGGTTTCTTCTTATTCTCTCTCTTAAAATAAGGCGAATACTTCTTCTTCAATGGGGGAACCTCCTCGACCGCCTTACCCTTCAACTTCCGCTCCATCTTCTTGGGAGGATTCTCCTCCACTGTGTCTAGAGAAATCCCCAAAGCCTCCCTGTCTCTGAGAAAACGGCTCGAAGATATGTTAGGAACCAATCTCCGTCTCAAGTCATACAAAGTCTCCCTCATCGGTCCCAAGTTTTCTTCATACCATGTCAAATAAGCATGCGACAAATGAGTGCTAAGGGTCCATTTGTGCAAGATAGACTCGTGGCATCCCATGAGAACTCCATAAGCTTACCATCAAAACTGAAACACCAACGTCCATTGGAAGGACTTTGGCAGAATCATCAAACTCAGAAGTTCCCCAAGTTTGAGGACATACCTGCTCCATGCCATATTGCCGAAGTACCCGCTCTGCATAGTAAAAGGTGGTGGTCTCAAAAGCTGGTACACGAATCAGGCATTGCCCAAGCTGAAGGCTCCGAATTAAGGAGAGGCCTCAATGCTTTACTCGCCACTGAATCCTATCAGTATCCACCTCCGCCAAATACATCTTCCACTCCCGTTCTGACAAGCCGGAAAGCGGATCAATCTTCCTCCTACAACCATGAAACCAAGGCCTAACACTCGAAGGTGGAATCTCCAGAACAAAAAGTCGATCCTCAAGCCACGTGGTCAGTAATTTGGCACTGCCCCTAGTCATAAGCGGAGCACCCCTAGCTATCTGAGATATACCATGAAGTGTCTCGCCCAAGAGAACCGGAACAATGCTCCTCCCCGAACGGGCCTGATCAACCATATCCAAGCATCCACTGGTAGCTACACCCACATAAGGAGAAAACAGAACCTTGGAAAATAAGCAGAGGGCCAGGCAATCCAAAGCAAAATCCGAGTCAAAGTCATCACCATAAGCAAACCTTCCCGGCAAATCACAGATATCTATGTCCACACCTTCAACCAAACCTCTAGCCACAGCCGTAGGGAGGTGCAGAAATTTGGCCACCCTTGTCACCAACGGAACTCGATCCTGCGGAACCGCTATCAAACTGACATCATCCCCTCCACACAGAGCAAGAAAATCCTCGTAGGTGGGTGTAATCTCGTTGTAAGAAAAATTGAAAACGTGATTGGATTCGTCCCAAAAAGCAGCTGCAGCATGTAGGAGATTCCAGTTGGGATGCATGGGCAAAAGGGACCAAATACACTTCACCCCAAAACGTTTGTCAAAAGCATGACGAACAGAGCGAGGTACCTTGGATACCCAAACAGCCAAATCACTCTCAAAATTGCTTTGTTTCTCCACCAAAACAGAAGGATGGGAATTCATTATTATGTTGATGTCCACGGCAAGAAGAGAGCAGAACAGTACGAAGAAGAGAGAAAAGAAATTATGTTTTGTACCCGTCGGCTGGCAAGGTTATTTATAAGTTTGGTATAGGACTTCGTGCAGGAAAAGGATTGAGGCAATCCGTTCAGGAAAAGGACACCTTAGGGCCGATCGGCCCCTTCCAGGAAGAACAACCGCCGCCTTTTCAGCATAGGGCCGATCGGACCTTTAATTTTGGGCCGATCGGACCTTTATATTTGGGCCGATCGAACCTCTGTCCTCCCCAAATACAGCACAGCTTCAGCAGATCCCAAGGCTCCACCTTTTTGTTCTTTTATTTTATTTTATTTTTATCTTTATTCTTTATTTTTTTATTTTCTATTTTCTATTTCCAGTTTTTACTTTGTTTTATTTTGTCCTCGTTTGATTCAATGCAGTGTACAAAAATAGATAACGTCCAAAAATAGAAATGTACATAAATAGAAAGTGCTAATTCTTATATATTAAATCCTTAGACCATTACATAAAGCATTCATCAGTGAGTCAGCATAAAATCTAGAGTCTGCATGCTCCTACTTTTTCCCTACAGGTACTACATGAAATAAAAAAAAAATCCTAATGACCCCGACGGGAAGTCGAGGCACGACCGCGAGAAAACCCGGATGTCGAGCTACCATCACCCTGGGAGCGCTGTCTCCACTGCGCCGGATCCACATCTACTGATCTTCGGGATTGGCAAGAAAGTGCCGACACTGCACTCCTCAGCAGACGGGTCAATACATTGCTATGCCTCACGGACCGCACATAAGACTCCCGAGTAACCTGCAAAAATCAAGTGCGAGAGTTACATCACAGCTAAAGCATAAATACCAGTACATGAAGAAGAAAGGTAAAAGGCATACCCCGCCAGCACCGCCGGGAGGAAGCTGGGCACCCTCCACCTCATCGGCTTCTGTAGGAGCCAAGTTTACCCGCACCTCCCCGTCGGCCATATGCACATAGAAATGATCAGGAAAGGGAGGCATATCCACTATCTCGGGAGGTGCAGCACCCATCGGCTCGGGAATAACCGGATCCACGCTCCCCCATACCGGCGGCCTCGGCATCCGCGGCGGCTCGCCGCACCACCTGCGGTGATCTCAGAAAAAGAGCCACAAAATCTATATAAGGCATGTCAAGGCGGAACTGATAAGCGGGGACCCCATACAGATACTCCATCCTCCTCGGCAATCGGTCCGGGTACCACATATTCTTGGGAGGGTGCTGAGGCGCATAAAGAGGAGCCCACGCGTAGTGCTGTCTCGACACCCGCTCGCCCAGATACATCGCATCAGCAAGCAATCCAACTAGCAGTCGGCGGGAAGCAGTAACGTCCCGAACGGCACCAACAGTCTCAGAAGCCTCAGGAGTCCAAGGATAGAGTAAAAACTCAGGTCTACTGGGACCATCAAGCACAGCCCTCAAATCAGATTCACGAACCGTCTTCGGATACCCCTCAATCCGATTTTCCTTCCTCCAGTACCGCAAGACGGGCACATCCCGAGTCTGGTCCCGTAGAGTGAAAGGCGCAACGCCAAAGATCTCATAAACCCAGGCCTGCAAAAGACACAACAGATAGTTACAAAAAACGGAAAGACAAGTAACAAATAAAAGGACAATGAAAATGACAAGAGTTAGCATACCTCCAGGACAAAGTGAAAAGCATCAAAAGAAGAGGTATTGGACCTCGAGACAGTGTCAAGGGCCCGGTACAGCTCGGCCAAGCCGGCCCCTCCCCAGGAAATATCCCGCACTAAGCCCAAGTCAGACAAAGCACCCAATAAGGAGAATCGGCACACCGGGCCCGAGTTGGGAAAGAGGGCCACTGATAAGCCGTACCAAAGGAATCCCCGGACAAGCGCGTCCATCCCATACCGACCGACTACTGTGCCGATCAATGGCAGTCTCAACAAGCTTGTACAGCTTTCCTGCGTCAACACCGAAATTTCTGCTCGGGCCAACGCTAGCGCCAAACAGCTGAATCTGACGAGCCTTATCAGAGTGTAGGGTCTCATCAAAAGGCAATGCTATATCTGTAAATCTCAACCCGGTGAGGACGGCTGGGAAGTCTCGTAGGAGTGATCGTAGTCTCACCCCAACTCAGATGGAAAGTATGTGTCGTGTCCCACCAAAACTCACGACACACCTTCACCACAGCATTACACTTCCGGGTCTGACCCATCAGTGAAACCATATCAAAGAAGGGGCCCAACCCCAAGCTCCACACCATCTCGCGAGGACCACCCTCACCGGCCGGCAAAAGCGCCCACAACTCACCAACCGCCTTAAGGGAACTACGTCCCTTCATCTTCTTCATCTGCAGGTAAACACAACACAGGTATGTGTCATTACTCGCATTTTAAATTAATAAAACACTTTGCACAGGTATTAATTATTATGTTGTTAAATAAAATTGTACCTTCATCCCGACGCGGGAGCGAAGACCAGTGGATCCATGAAAAGCCAGGCCCGCGTAAAAATCCGACTGGTTGTGCAACAGAACGAACAGTCTCGAAGGCCGATAATTGCGCGAAGCTCGCCGCCTCCTAGCCTCAGCATTCCCGCCGGCGTCACTCCGGTCACTCTCCCCGGCATCAGCATCAACCTCCTCTTCATCATCATCACCACCGCGACTACCACCATCATTTCCACCATTCCCGCCATGGCCACCATCGTTGCCGCCATACCCACCGCCATCACCGCCATGGCTGCCGCCACCAGCACCACCGTGACCGCCACCGCTGCCGCCATGGCTGCCACCTTCACCACCTCCATAACCTCCATATCCACCATCAAAACCTCCACCCATTCGGCCATAACCGCCCCAACACCACCAAAACTGCATTTGCCCCCGTCGCCGTGTCCACTAGCTCCAACTCCTCCTCCATAGCCATGAAAACCACCCGTACCTCCGGTGTATGAGCCCAATGGTGAGTAATCCGGTTGATTGAGCAATAGTTCCAAAGCCGCAACGTCGGGATCCATGGCAAAGCAAAACCTTATCAAAATCTCGGCACAAATCAAGGGAACAAAAAGCTTCTCCGGCGAAAAATTTCAGAGAAGAAGGAGAAGAAGAATCGGAGAAGAAGAAGAAGGTGGGTTGGAGAAGGAGACTGCGCCGCTCTTAAGGCCGATCGGCCGACTTTTTAGGCCAATAGGAGTCAAGGGCCGATCGGCCCTTCCATTTTGTGCTTCTTTCAACCGATCGAACGGCCAGGATTTCATCCTGGCGACCCCGATCCTCGTCCAAGGTACTCAGCCAATCACAGCCAAGGGCCGATCGACCCTTCACCGTCTCCGCCTGACGCGTGTCCGTCTCGAGCAGAGCGTTTGACCGGTTCTTTATTATCCCTCTTTTCAAAAAATTTTTCCCCTTCCCAAGAAGCTTCCCCCCATTTTCAAAAAATCCTCCCATTTTTCTTTCCAAAATTTGACCGTTTTCAAAAAAAAAAAAAATCCTTTTAAAATAATTCCTCTTTTATTTATTTGTTTCATAATTCCAAATATTTTTTGTTTAAATTAATGTTTTTTCGGGGTAACTCCCGCAAAAAGTCAAATACTTGGCTTTTGATTCCCACACAGTCTTTTCCCACATTGCCCCATACACTTTCTCTCAGTACACGAATCAAGACTAAACTTGGTTTATTTGCACAACACACGGAGAAATCAAGACTACACTTGATTTGTTCCATCACACACAATTTTCAAGGGAAAAATCAAGACTATACTTGAATTTCCTTTCCACACATTATCTCACAAATCAAGACTACACTTGATTTGTTCCATCACACACAAAGGGGAAAATCAAGACTATACTTGAATTTCCTTTCCACACATTTTCTCACAACATATTTTCCCACGGAGAAGGCAAGACTATACTTGATTCTCCTTTCCGTACATCTCTCAATATTATTCGAATCGCCCTTAGATTCGATCCTCAAAGCCTTGCCACAAATCGCATCTTTGGCTTGAGACGCTGCACGTCCGCCACTCTCGGGTACTAAACGCCCACGTTTTTGAACTACGACTTGGCTTGATTCCTCTTAGGATACGTAGGTAGCCCGACGTGGGTCCAGCCACTTGACCTACCTGGTCATCCTTTTGCGACTCAGCTCGAGTCCAAAAACCTCACATCCACAAGGTCACTTTCCTTACCTCCTGAAATCCCTTTTTTCAGGACGGATCCTATTCTTTTATCGTCGACCCCACTTGTCTTACAAGAAGCGTCGCCGAGGGGCTACTGTTAGTACCCGGTCCGAAAAAAGGCATTTTAAATGCTTGGCCCGGTTAATATTAAAGAAACCCTAAAAAACCCTAAAAAATTCATTAATTCGTCCGTACCTGCGCCGTCATTGTTAGCGTGGAAGGTACGCCAGATAGAAGTGCCGATCGGCCCTTTACCCGTGGTATGGCTGATCGACCCTTTAACCCTTGTGCCGATCGACCCTTCAGTGGCCCAGCCCAAGTACCGAGGCACTATAAATAGGGGTGCCCGGCTCCCTACTTTCACACACAATTTCATACGGGAGAAACGAGACTACACTTGTTTCACCCACAGTTCTTCTTATTCCCTTCGAATCGCCAAGATTCGACCCCAAAGTCTTGCTACAATTGGTAAGACTCTTTTTAATATTGTTGTTCTTTATTATTATTGTATTTATTATTATTTATTGCATGCTTAGTGTATTTTAATTACTTTATTTCTTGCCTATGTCCTATATGCTAGATTTAGGGTTGTTTTAATATATTTAATTATGCATAGCCGAGGATGATCTAAGGTTTCGCCCAAGAAAACCCAATGGATCTAGGAACTATTTCTTACTTTCCACCTTAGTTATAATTATCCCATGATCAACAATCCCCCAAGGATGAACATTGATTAGTGCACCTTCCGAGGGCCTAACTCAAAAGTTCTAGGGTGTGATCATCAATTAATTCTTTCTCTCCCCTCCTCCTTATGCATGATCCCGTTTCTTCTATCTATTCCTGTAAACACCGCACACAACCAACACCCCATATGCTAGAAAGACCGATCCGTCGGGCAATAGGAGTGATAGCGTTTCTTCTTCTGTTGTAACTTGACCCCCGAACCCAATTAACTGTTTAGCCTTTTTTCAAAGCTTTGGGCTATATCAAAGTGGCGTGGCGACTCTCAAAATTAAACTAATATTTTTAATATGGTTTAAAGCGAGTGTCACTAAATGAATATCCTATTTCGATCCGACTTACATAATTATTCTTTTCAACTTCCGAATGCGCGTTGCATCGGGACGGGGTATTCACAACTGCCCACTATCTTTTCATGTAACCCAAGAACTCCATGTAAAACACCATACATATATGAAGCATTCACTTAAACAATATAAATATGATATATGTGCATATCATCCCATTCTATTCACCCCAACAGGCCACATCCACACACAAAAAAAAAAAAGAAAAGAAAGGGGAAAAAAATAAGATATTTGAAGCCCTCAGAGTTACAATAAAAGTGAAACATCCATTAACACTTCATGGACACAGTGCTAAATTATAATTCATACTCTTTCGTCCCAAATTGTGTTAGCAACGTCCTCCACTGTCGAGCCCTGTGATGTAAAGAAATAGTGATCAGAAGCATTACACAAAAGATTTTTTTAACACAAAGTTGAGAGATTGAATACATTGTGCCCCATAAATGACCCTCTTGTGCACAATGAAGAGCCTCCTTCTTTCTACCAGAAACCAGAAGAGTTTGAACTTCAGCAGCAGTGGTCTAAGTGATATACACCCAACAGTTAGTAAATGAAACCTTCCCAAAGGGAATAGCAAAATTGTGCAGATAAAATCACAAAATACCAGCATCTGTCCTTCAGAAGGCAATGTTTGCAAGCAGTTGGCAAGAGCACCATACTCACTATATTGTGCACCGTTCTTCTTTGCAGAAGCAAAAAGTCTAGCAACAGCTAATTCTGGAGCATCACTTTCCTAAAAAGAAAACAAATCCACCAGAAAAAGAAATAGTACACATTAGCAAATGCAAATGTGAAAAAAAAATGATGCCAAACGACATTATGGAGGGAGCTGATTCGCCCATTTAGGCAGATACGCACAAAAGGAAGTGTTGCATTGTCACAAAATTTATATAAGGTGGAGCTCAAAATGACTTCTGATGTAGATATGCATGTATGCATACGTCTGTCATCCATTAGTCCACAGAAAGGGTAAAAAGGAAATTATCAATTTACGACATTTCAGAAAAGAGTTTTTCTGGTTTCGTTAGGATGCCATCCTTTCTAATTAGCATGGTAGGGTAAACCAAATTTAAAGCAAAAGAGTTCATGTATCAAGTCAGACTAAGACTAAATCTAGCAATTGAATTTTCTAACGGTACAATCATGGACTACAAGCCATGACAATCCTTGAAAAGAATATCTTACGATATCACAAACACAAAAAAATTGCGCTGTTCCATCAGTATAGCTGGTAATTCACCATGAGATTAAATATATATATATATATATATATATATATATATATATATATATATATATATATATATATATATATTAGAAAGGATCAGCTAGAGAGTTAATCAAATAAGAACATTGATAATATACCTGCAGGGAGGGGGAGAGAACAATAGTATAAATAGCAGAAAGATCATGTAGCCAGCACAAAAAGAAGGTGGAGGGATGGGGGCATGTCTCGGTTCCCTCAAGTTGAGCTCACACATCATAAACAATGCATTTCAGCATTGACATGATTATGCTTTATTGTGCCATAATTAATGGTGACAAAGATATTGGAAGCAAATTTTGCACATTAAGTAGTTTACCTTTGATGCAGTGTCAGTGCCAAAAGGTGAACGGAATTTTCCATAATGCTGAGAAGCTATTTTCAGCAATGAAAGGAGTAACCTCAAAACTTCACCTTTCCTGTAATCCATATTAGGAGACTCACAATAAGCAATCCTCTCATCAATCCATTTGTTTAACTCTTTACTACCAGCACTCCCACCAGTAAGGGGGGACGGTAACGTTTGCCGGCAGAGAGTATTAAAGTAATCGAAAGCGCCTCCACTGCTTGCAGCATCAGCTCCTCCAGTAACAACCTCCGCCAAGTTAAGAACTGACAATGACCCATCTCATCTGCAAAAGCCAAAATGTACAAAAGAAAGATGATCAAGATTCCTTACTCCCATCTCATAAAACAGTAAATGTTCTCGTAGTTCCTAAGAATTGACGCCTGATCCAGACTCTAAGTTAACAACAGTGACAAAAGCCAAAATGTACAAAAGAAAGACGATCAAGATTCCTTACTCCCATCTCATCTCCCATCTTATGGCAATCTTCAGAGGACTTGCTTCACATATTGCAATATTATAGGTCTTACTCATATATTTGCCACTCCGTACTCAAATTGTTTAAATCTGAACTTTTTCAGAATGTCTTGTAAAAGTAAAAATGGACACTCATTTAGAGACGTAGTGTGTGTGTGTGTGTGTGTGTGTGTTTATCAAATAGTAGCAGCAAGAGGACTTACTTGACGTAGTGTTCTTCCTTTAATATGAGAACAATTGCCCTGTTCTGTGGCCTCTGCACCTCTCATGTCCCATATTACTTGGTCACCTTGCCATTCCCAGCTTAGTTTCCATCCTGGAAGTTCTACATGTCGGAAATAACTGGTAATTGATTATTGACACTTTTACCTACAAATCATTGGACAATGTAAGTGGGGCCCTTTTACCAAAAAAACTCAAGAATTTACATCTACCCTAAAGCTCTGATGCTCGGACTCTTTGGTTTACCCAGCCGTACCCGTGTCGGACACTCCTATTTTAGTGTTGTTGACAAGAGTCCGGCGGGGTAAACCAAAGAGTCCGAGCATCATAGCCCTAAAGCATTTCTGAAACAGAACAAACTTGTTCGCTAACATGACACAACTACTCAGGAAAACCAGTAATACACATATATTTACACACACAGAGAGAGAGAGACCACTCTTCTTTCATTTTCTGCAAAAAGACTACTTATTGACTGCTCATTCATACATACATATATGTATATACAGAGAGAGAGAGAGAGAGATCTTTCAATTTTTTTTATTTATTTTTTTTTTTGCAAAAAGACTACTTATTGAGTGCTCATACTTAAGTGTACAGAAATCAAATAGTTCAAAGATTGAATTTTTAAACAACCCTTTTAAGTTCTTAAAACCAAGAGATCATGACAAATCATTTACATGTATAAATTTATAATAAAACATGTTTCTATCCCTATGCATGAGGTACAACTCCATACTGCATGCAAACCAAATCACATTTATACATCAAATCATCAATCAATAACACATACTACTACCTCAATGTCCAAAAAAGAAAATCAAATTTCTCTAAATTTGAATTTTTTAAGACATTCATTTGGGGACGGAGGAATACAACACAAAAGAAAAAAAAAAAGCTTACATCTTGGTTGCCACCATTGTCTTGCAAAAGATCCCATGTTATAGTGATGTTCCCCAAAGGATCCAAAGCATCATACCCATCTGCAATTTCATCATCACCATCAAAAATTTCCCAGAAACTGGTCATCATTTTAACATTTAATTTGTTAAAATAAATAATAATAAAAAAAAGATTGAATTTTTATTACAAGTAAGGTAGTGACAGTACTTACATATTGAATCCTGAATCATGGACGGTAACACCCCTCCCTTGCAGCAATTAGCAACCTGTAAATTGAAATTAGCTCCGGGAAAAAGGTCAATTATAACTGGTTTCTTTTCACAGCAATGTGGAGGTGTTCTTCCTTTAATATGAGAACAATTGCCCTGTTCTGTGGCCTCTGCACCTCTCATTTACTGTCACTACAATGATGATCAACACAAACGGAGAAGGAACTTCATCTTCGAGAAAGTTAATTGTATTAGTAGCATAAATACATACAACCCCTCGGTGATCTCACCAAAATTTGGACATTCATTTTGGGACAAAACTTTTGGAAATTAACATTCCAGTCAACTGCCCTGGTGGCATATCTATATGCTAATCTTTGAAAGCAATAATTCAGAGGTCACGCCAATAGCTTTTCAATCTGCATCAAATTCTACCTAAAGTATTAATCTTTGAAAGCAATAATTCAGAGGTCACGCCAATAGCTTGTCAAAATTGATTTTCTGGTGTCATTTACAAATCATGTTCTCTCAGGACAAATGGGGATTTTTAAAAGTCGTAAAGGGAGAGTAGAAAAGACTAATGAAAATTAGGACTAACTTCTGATGTATTCTCGTTGATTGACTAATGAAAATTAGGACTTAGTTGATCTTAAAAGACACTTTCTTCATTGGTATATGATTATGAGCATTATGCAGTACATACTGTTATATCCATCAACAGTAAATGAGTAAATGGACAGACCTTATTTGATTAATTGTTTCAGCTCTTTGAAGCCTCATATAGTGCTGAAATAATATGCAGAACTGCTGTCAAATTTTTAAATCCACTGTTCACTTACGCCAATCCTCCTTGTATCTAGTGTTATGGTTTTCATATTTCCAATCCATCAATCCTTTCCACAGTCAGCTGGGTGATTAGATTGACATCATACCTTTCCAGGGCATTAGTAAATCAGTTAATTTCATCTGCATAATGCGAGAAAATCATCTCAGATCCTTTTCGAAATTCCTTGTTCTAGTCAAGAGTGCTACTTACCTCCAAACACTTTTCGTTCAATTTTTGTTATGTGTGATTCTTCAATCCCCAAGCTTTGCATATTCAGTAACCCATAACCTAATTTGATGAGTAATACTACAAACAATTTGAAAAAGTCCCAAGAGTGGTTTCATACTATACTGCCCTTATCTTGACAGTGGAGCTTAAAGACAATATCTGACTCTGTCAACCCAAGCATAGTTGAATGACCTAGAAATTCAATCAGTACATGGTTGAATATGCAGAGCCACCTAGGCACGAATATGCAGAGCCACCTAGGCTGGTGAGTTCATTTCATATATTCTTTTTCAATGATGTATTGAGGATTATCCATGTGACTGGTGTCAGGGTGTCTCATTTTGTAAAATAAGTGAAGGAAGAATTTACTACTTTCCCCCTTCATCCCAATTCCCAATATCAACAACATTGAACCATTTCCTTCTCGAAGAATAAAAAACATCAAAAATGGAAGTATTAAAACAAATATGGTCTTAGACCAATTTCCTTGACGGCATTTAGGATCAGAAGCATTCAAGTATGGTAAACAATTTTGATGTAGCAAAGGTTGGAAGAGTTCGAGTTACAGAATCCACTATCAGTACCCATTGCCTTCAAGTGCTTTAAGGGGCTCTAGGATATACAGCCTTAACTACATCAGCAAAGATAATATTTGTATTGTTCTAACTTGTGACACCCAAACCAAATAAAAAAAAAAATCATAGCCTGATTGAAGCAACGGTGATCATCATTGGAACCATCAGTAAAATAACCAACATCAGCAAACAATAAAAAACGGATTAGTCAACTAACCAATATCAACAACATTGAACCATGAAGATCCTACTAAACTCATATAAACCCATCCAAACAACAAAAAATTCAAAGCAAAATTCCTGGGACACTACAATTTGGGTCAGGCAAAAACTCAAACACATAGAGTGCTACCCAATTGATGAAGAAGAGGCTTACCTCAATTGATGAAGAACAACGCTGCAGAAAATTTGTCTGTGTTACTGAATGAAGGTTATAAACAATTGAAGAAGAAATCGTAAATGGCAATTCGAAGAACTCACCTTACACCTTAGAACGATTGAGCAGAGGAGAAGCAGGGAATGAATGGTTTCTTGTCTATTTAACACGCTGAAGAGGCCCAGCGTCGAATATGGAATTCCTAAAATTAACGCCTCATAATCGGGAATTGGCAAATTGAATATGGCAAATTGGCAAATTGAATGCGTAATTGGCAAACCCCACATTCCTAAAATACAAGGAATTGGCCGGCGATGTATGTGACGGGAAGAGGAAGGAACAGGCTGGATCAAATACCTGAGAGGTTGCGATCAATTTTGAATTGCTGTGAGTTGAGAGAGGGGATAAGCTTCAGTTACATCAAGGAATTGGCCGGCGAGTATGTCACGGGAAGAGGGAGATAGCTGCGGCGTAAATTTGGAATGGCTGTACGCGGTATCCAGCTCAGAATTACACGCTGGAATTCCAGCTCAGATTTCCACGTGGATAGGCTGAGAGGCTTAGGAATGATTTTGGTTTTACATATTATATAGATACACACTTTGGAATGAATTGGATGTTGAACATAGAAAGACTCGTCTACGGACGAGGCGTGTTGGGTGAACTCTCCGTTCTTCCCAACACGTAACTTGACCCCCGAACCCATTTTCTATAAACAAAAAGGTTTTCAATGTTTCCTCTTAAAACGGCGTGGCGACTCCTTATTTCCTATTTTTTCGGCGAGCGTTCATTCAGTGGCGACTCCGCTGGGGACTATTGAAACTTGTTTTTCAAAAGTGGGTCAAACTTTCGTGATTGTTCAACATCCGTCTCATTCATTTGTGTGTGCCTTGTTGTGTGACATTTTATGTATGTAAATGCATTTAGTGCTTTGCTTTATTCCCTCCCTTTCCTTGGTTCCTGTTTGCTATTGCTTGGGGTTGAGCTATTGTGCATATGCTTGGAGGCTGGGGTTGTTTTGTTCATTGTTCAAATTCTGGTAATGTGACTCCTTCTGTCACGCGACAGAAAGTGCCTGGGTTATCCTGTGTCCCGCGACAGAAGGTGGTCACTCTGCAGGTTTTGGTTTTCAGTTCAGCTGTGATTGTGGGGCAGTCCCCCATGATCAATTATTGATCCTTGATTATTGTATCTATGTGGGGCGTGTGTGTGTTGTTTTTTCTTTTATCCCCCTTTTCAAAAAAAATAATAATAAAAAAAATAATAAAAAAATCATTTTCGCAAATAAAGGAACATAGCCATTCCGCACACTACATCACGTAGATCTAGAACCCTCGGGTGCGATTGACGGCACGCGGACAGTGATGTATGTCGCCTACGCTTGAGCGCCTAATATCAAACCTATCCCCCTAGCGCGTTATAGGTGGCGCCACACTTTAAACCTCACCCAAAACGGTTGGTTTTTGACACGCCATTTTCAAATACACTAAAATGAATTGTTCCAAAATTTCTAATAAGCCTTCGTACCTATCTCAAAACCTAGCACGTGTGGGCATGTTGCCATCGCAACATGATTTCACGTAGGGACATGTCACTCCCGTGGCGTGTTCTAACGAGAGATCATGCCGCTTTGTCAACGTGCACCGACGAGAGGTCATGCCGGATTTTTTCCTTGAATTTCTTCAGGAATACCCGTTATGCTGCCCAAATTTCTCCAAAAATTGGGGCTGCTCGTTCGTCCCATAAATGCTTTGGTTTTGTTTAGGTATTATCGCCTGTTATTAATTTTGAACCAATATGTTTGGTGTATTTGTGGATGATGTGTCCCTAGGTTCCCCAGAGTCTAGATTGCGTGAAATAAAGGATTAGCCTTTTTCAACCGTCTCTAGGACTTAAAAGACACCGATTTTTACTTGAACATTATAAAGTGTTGCGCGAGTCCATCTCCTTTCATATTCTTCCCTCTCCCGTACCATCTCAAAGTTTCCTATCCTCCGCCCTATATACCTTTGCAAAGGCTACGACAAGTTGGGTCTGCGCTCTCATTCCCGGCGCTCATTGGTCCATATTCCTGAGGCGGAAGCAGTTCAAGTGCCCGACCAGTCGTCCATCTGATGCGGAATCCAAAATGCTCGGTGCAGAGAAGACTATGGCCCACCAGTCTGGAAGTTCATATCCCATGGGTCAGCAGCAGAGTGCAAAGGGTGTGTCCATCGAAGAGTTGCGAGCTACCCTTGAAGATATTTCTTCCTCGCGAGCGGGAGGCCCGGGTGCTTGCTCAGAATGTTAAAGCTAAGGAGGACGAATTGTGAAGGGAAGAAATATTGAGAAGGGTCCTCACAACACCGATGGCAATGATACCCTCCCTCCCGTCCGAATGTTGATGCAGTCGATCAGTCCTCGTAGGGTCTAGAATGTCCACTGTCGAACATGAGTCTGTCGAGTCCAAGTTGGACCAGTTTTTTGCTTTGCAGTGATAAAATCTTTGTTTCTATTCTTACTAGACTCGAGACATTACTAGCACACCTGCATTACACTCAGTTGAAATGGTCTTATTCCAAATGATCACTTGTGCTGCTCACCGACCAACGCTTTGAAATGGCTAATGTTTAAATTGATCGGAGTGAGAAAATCGACTGATATCCTTCCCAGAGTGGGGCTCATCAACTCCCCACCTCGATTCCCATATGCTCACATATCTTCCTTCGTCCATCTCGTTGTTCGATGAATTTACACGGATCTTCCTCAAAGTAAGCTTAAGCAAGCAAATGAAGACTCAACGTTCGGATCATCCGGTAGGGACTGCGGTTGAAACCTTTCGCCCATAAGAAAGCCGTTACCTTACCCTCACTAAATTATACCCCTTCATTTCAAGATCAGCATATTTAAAACCCGTTTAACCATCTCAAGAAGGAGGGACTATCCTTGAGGCTCCAGTCATTCAAAAGAAGATCGACCTGTTCCAAGTTCAAGAACTGCAGAAAGCAATGATCCATCCTAGGGACTAGCTGAATTTCTCCTCTAAAAAACAAAATTGAAAAAAAGAGAGAGAATAAAAAAAAGAGAAGAAAGAAAAGAAAGAGAGCCTAGTCCCTAGCGATCCTCGTAAAAAAGCAAAAGTCAAAAGATCCGGTCGTTACTCAAAGAGGAGTCTCAGAGCGAACAAAGAGACAGCATGGATGTCCGCTCACCATTACCTCTAACCGATCCCAAGCCGTCCTCTCGATTTTAGAGGACATTCCCTTTACCATTACCCTTACCTTTGCCTTTAGCCAAAGCCAAGATTGACCTCTCATTCTTAGAGGCAACAAAGATGCAACCACAGATTTTCTTCACCTTAGAAATCCCAAACACTTTCCTGCAAGCTAACCTCTCTTTTTTAGAGGTCCAGTCAGCAAAAGGCCCAGCCGACCTCTCATCTTAAGAGGTCATGATATCCCGAATCACCCGAAGACCGATCGAAACCCTGAAGCCCAGTCGCAGTTCCTACCGGATAGCAGTTTCATTCCAATATCGTCGGGATCTAAAACAAATTATTGCTTAAAGCGGAGCCAAATCCATCCCGGCTCAAAGGTCCATCAAGCGAAGATTGTGCAAATTCCCTCCGTTCATTCGACGTTCCATGTGAGCATATTTCATTTCTCCTCCGCAAACACCTGGCGTGAATGTCCCACTGGGACTTCACATCTGTGTCTCCCATCGACACTCCAAGAGGACATGTTCTTTCAATTCTCAAAATCCTCAAAGGTCCTCAGATCCTCGAATTTCAACGTTCATTCTTTTCATTCGGGATAAGCCCGAACTACGGCGACCTGAGCTCCTCCCAAGGAGGGGAACGTAGGCAACCATAACTGGTCCGGTCGAAATCACAAACAAATCTCAGAAAATCCGGTCTCCTCAAGGACCATGCCCATACACTGTCTATCCTTCCGAGTTTGATTCTCGATATCAGTGGGCTTTCTCCTTGGGATTGATAAAAATATTTGCTCATATCGGCTTTGGCGGTTGACTAACCCGAACATCAATAAAGGGTTTTAAGAAGCTTTGTGATCATCACGAATAAGACAAGTTTTCAAGTGTCTCGACAAGTCTTCTCTTGCTACATCATAGGAAGATAGAGCTAAACGCCGTTTCGGTCAGCAGGGGCTTCCATACACTTTTCCACACCTTGCGATGCTTATACTCTCCCAAAAGAGTTAAACCCAAAAGCGAGAGTGTCATACAGAAAATCGGGATACATTCCCACCATTCGAAAGATATGCCCCTGCACGTAAACACTTCCGAGTCTTGTCCAGCGACTGATTGACTGCAGTTTGAAATGATGGGTTGCCTCCTCGGCCACAAGATGACTCTGCCTGCGAGGAAGCTGCATGGAATGTCCTCAAGCTGGGGTTTTTGTTAAGGTATCCCTCCGGCTCTCCTTACCAGATTCCCTCCAGGTTTGCTTTGCACTGTCAACAGGGGCTTCGCCAAGCCAAAATCGTTCTCTGCACATTCTCTACTGCTTGCTGTCTCAAATGCGCGATACACTTTGTCCTCACCAGCAATAGACCTGATGCAGCCAGTGCTCCCGAGAGCGTCCCCGACTTGCCTAGCCGCGCCATACGTTTCCCCACCTTATGGGAGAGGGTCCACCCCGTTATAAACACTTTCAATCCCTCATAGCATAATGGCTACATACATATCTGCTTACCAAGCCGTGCAAAACCCTCATTTCCCTTCTCTCCCCAGCTGATATGGACTTGTGCAACCAAAAATTAATAATGCATAAGCAAGAGGTTAAATAAAGTGCAAAGTGCCTAGAGTGTTGTGTCTCCCCCCCCGCAGAGTACAATAATCAGGTGATCGTAATGTGATCGTGAGGACTGCCCCTCGAATCACAATTTTGGACAAAGATTCCAAACCCTGCAGGTAGCAAACCCCGCCTTTATCATCAGGCCCGGACTCATCGGCATTATATGAAAGAGCCCCAGTTGTCTCAGTCTCCAGGCAATGCTTGTCAAAGAGAAAGAGCCCCAGCTGCCCCAGAATCCAAGCAATAATGCTCACCAGTCCCGACAACTTCAAAGCCTGTGTTGCAAAGACCGTCCTGTGAACGGCCATCCAGCAAGCGTCGACAAGTGGTAGCCTCAGCCCCCAAATAATCCTTGTCAAAGAGAAAGAGCCCCAGCTGCCCCAGAATCCAAGCAACAAGGCTCACCAGTCTCGGCGACTTCAAAAGCCTATTTTGCATGATAAACCGAGACAAAGAAGTCCATATCTATGTTAGTCTCCCAAGCAGAGCACACCAAGATCAGTGGACCCAAAGCACCAGAGGAACCTGCTCCCTGGCAAGCAAAGTTCCTGCATCAGCTGCCCCAGCACCGAGGAACTGCTCTCGGCAAGCAAAGTTCCCGGACAGTGGCTCCAAAGCACCAAGAGGAACTTGCTCCCTGGCAAGCAAAGTTCCCAGATCAGTGGCTCCAAAGCACCAAGAGGAACCTGCTCCCTGGCAAGCAAAGTTCCCAGATCAGTGGCCCCAAAGCACCAAGAGGAACCTTCTCCCTGGCAAGCAAAGTTCCCAGATCAGTGGCCCCAAAGCACCAAGAGGAACCTGCTCCCTGGCAAGCAAAGTTCCCAGATCAGTGGCCCCAAAGCACCAAGAGGAACCTGCTCCATATGTAAGCAAAGTTCCAAGATCAAATGGCCCCAAATCACAAGCAAAAATCCCGCTCCCTGTCAAGCAAGGTCCACGGCTTACCAAGCGAAGCTCAGGACACCAAAAAGGCAACAGTCAACAAAGACCGTCCAGCAGCAAAACCGGTAAAAGAGCAACAAAATAGCATGAGCCCCCTGGCAGCTACACTTATCCCCAGCAAAGCAAAAGAAGTAGTATGAGTCCCCTGGCAGCTACACTTATCCCCAGCAGAGCAAAAGAAGTAGCGTGAGTCCCCTGGCAGCTACACTTATCCCCAGCAGAGCAAAAGAAGTAGCGTGAGTCCCCTGGCAGCTACACTTATCCCCAGCAAAGCAAAAGAAGTAGCATGAGTCCCCCGGCAGCTACACTTATCCCCAGCAAAGCAAGAGAAGTTGCGTGAGTCCCCCGGCAGCTACACTTATCCCCCAGCAGAAGCAAAAGTAGCGTGAGTCCCCTGGCAGCTACCCGGCACCAACAAAGTGGTATGAGTCCCTCCGGCATCCACAAAGAGCAGAAGCAGAAGTAGCGTGAGTCCCCTGGCAGCTACCCGGCACCAACAAAGTGGTATGAGTCCCTCCGGCATCCACAAAGAGCAGAAGCAGAAGTAGCGTGAGTCCCCTGGCAGCTACCCGACACCAACAAAGTGGTATGAGTCCCTCCGACATCCACGAAGAGAAGCAGCAGTAGTGTGAGTCCCTCCGGCAACTACCCTGCACCAACAAAGTGGTATGAGTCCCTCTGGCATCCACGAAGAGAAGCAGCAGTAGTGTGAGTCCCTCCGGCAGCTACCCTGCACCAACAAAGTGGTATGAGTCCCTCCGGCATCCACGAAGAGAAGCAACAGTAGCGTGAGTCCCCTGGCAGCTACCTTGCACCAACAAAGTGGTATGAGTCCCTCCGGCATCCACAAAGACCAGTTGTAGCATGAGACCCTCCGGCAGCTACAACCCGTCAACAGCGATAGCATGAGTCCCTCCGGCAGCTACTCGCAAATACCAGTTGCAGCATGAGACCCTCCGGCAGCTACAACCTGGCACAAATGGCAGCTACTAGCCACCCGCAGTAGTACCAACCCCTCAAGAAGTTACAGGTAAGCACAGCAAAGGTATGAAGACACATCCCTACCCCTTTCTTGCTTGTGGTTAGTTTTGGTAATTTCGAACTACGATTTGGCTTGATTCCCTTTTAAAGGGATACGTAGGAATCCTTTCTCCAAAAGGTCTAGCCATCCGATTTCCCCAGGTCACCTTCTAGCCCGTTGCCTTATCCCTTGATGCTCATTGGGATTGGGCCTTATTTTATTAACAACCTCACTTTTTCCAAAAGTGACGTTGCCGAGGGGCTCTGTAAGTACGCCAATCCAATTCGAGATCCCTTTTCAGGTGCATTTTAAATGATAAAATCGCACTAAGGGGCGTTTTGGTAAATTCCCGGTCCGTTCCGAGACTTTCGGAAACATTTTATGAGTTTCTCACGAAGGAAGTATGTTTTAGTATTTTGCCCGAACAAAAGGACCTACAGGGAATTAACTGCTTTGGGTTTTTAAGGAATTAATTCGGAATATTCCAGAAGCAGGTTTTGGCGCCAGAAACAGTTACGGGCGTTCACAGTCGTGCGACAACTTGAGGCATGGAAAAGCGGAGCATTGGGTCGTGCGACCAATTAATCCAATTTCCCAATCACTCTTTAAATACCAAAATGCTTTCATTTGTAAAGGATCCAACACACAGTTCACACACAACACACACAGACCTCACCTCTCTCTCTCTCCTCTCTCTCTCTATACTCAGAAGGCGTAATTCCGGCCAAACCTTCACCTAATCTCCTCCCTAACCAAGCTACCTCAACCTCAACCTAGCTTCTCCTCGCCGGAATTCTCCCCCAGTCGTCCTCTTCACCTAACCTGGTCCTTCCCAATCAATCGGCGACCTCCTCTACCTCAATTCCCTTCTTCCCCGAGCCAATCAATAGACAATTCCACACCAATCGCCGGCAACCTTCTCTCCTTTAACCTCTGCACCAGTTCTCCCTCTCCGGCCAAAACCATCCCCAAGTTCTACCCTCCTCTACCTCAAATCCCTTCTTCCCCGATCCAATCTATCCCTCAACCACATCAAACGGCGACAACCCAATCCATTCAGTCTCAATCGTTATCCAACACCGCTCTCCTGTCTAACCCCTAAGCCTACCACCGAAACCCGTCGTAGCCTTCATCCCCTGTTTCTAATAGCCCTAAGCCGACAACCACAGTCATTTCCCCTACTTCCAGAGTCCAATTCCGATCGATACACACACACATACTGGGAATTGCGAAGTGACTTGGTCTGGGATTTGAGTTCGTTCCGGAGCCGATTTGAAGATCCTTCTTCCTAACGTGGTTGAAGGAGCGTGGATACTACGAGGGTAACGACTTCCCTCACTTCTATCTCACATTTACTGCTTATTTGTTTCATTGCAATTGATATTCCTTGGACTTGATAATTGGACTCCATCCGTCCTCAATTATTAAGTCCCAACTGCCGATCTCTCTATTTAATTGTCATTGTTTAGTTTCATTGATGTTCATGATGTGAGTTTGTTGGATTTATTGCCTATTGGCCAAGGGAGTGTGGATCTCCCTATATCCACATCCCCTTGGTCAATCTATTATGAATTCGTTGGTTTCTGAGTTGTTTGGATATTGTGTTGGGATTTGATTTGCTCTCTGTTCGATCTGTGCTCACATTGTAAGGTTCCTGCAGACGGTTAACTCGTGTCACGCGACACAATTGGACAGTTGGAGTCCTGTGTCACGCGACACAAGTGGCTCTGTGCAGAGACCACATTTCAGTTGTAAGTATTATTCCTCGATGTAAAGTGGGATGTGGCCTCCCAGAGTCAATGGCTTACAAGTTGTATTTCCCCTTGGTGAGCAATAAAACAAAGCGTTGATTTGCATTTTAATACATATCTTGTCATACACACTTTGCACACACTTTTGAATGAATTGGATGTTGAACATAGAAAGACTCGTCTACGGACGAGGCGTATTGGGTGAACTCTCGGTTCTTCCCAACACGTAACTTGACCCCCGAACCCATTTTCTCTAAACAAAAAGGTTTTCAATGTTTCCTCTTAAAATGGCGTGGCGACTCCTTATTTCCTATTTTTTTCGGCGAGCGTTCATTCACCAACGCACGCCGAAACTCTGCCCAAGTGAACACCCGACAATCCCGAGGCACGCCGAAGCTCTGTCCGCAGACAACCGACACATCCCGAAGCAATCCCGGTCCGTCCCGAAACACTATTCCATCCTTAAACACTATTCCCCCGCGGAAGACAGACACGAACCAACATTGGTAAGGCTTCCTTCCTACACTATTTCAATACATTTCAATAAGCAGTGTACAATGTAGACATCCGACACAGCATGCATTTTTTAAAAGCACACACATACACACACAACAGTTAAAGAAAGAAAAAGGGGTACCGAAAGACTCGTTTTTACGAGGCTCTTCGGGTGAGCTCTAATATTCTAATATTCTCTTCCTGAGGAGTAATCTGACCTCCGAACTCAAAAATCTCATCACACAAAAACAGTTTATTATTATTTTAAACTGATGCCTTTTCTCAATGTTTTGGGCTTAATCAAAACGGCGTGGCGACACTACAAGCAAAAATAGCGAGACACCTCCTCCAACGCAAAAGCGAAATGCCAGATGTCGGGGCGCGATTGCGCTGCCTCTCGGATCCGGGTAATTTCAGTTAGCGACTCCGCTGGGGAAATTTTGTTTAAAAAAAACTTTTAAACAAAAACAAAAGATTTTTTTTAAAAAACAATGATGAGGGTCAAACTTTCATTTTACCCCTTTCTTTAAATGTTGTGTGTGTGTGCATGTGCTTTACTTTTTATTTTACAAAAAAAAAAAAATACAAAAAAATGCATCAATATACATCTGTGTACATACATTTAAAATTCTTCAAAAACTTCTGTTTTACTCAGAAAAAAGAATTTTAGAGACCGCACACTACTCGCACTGCTGCCTCGGTACACCGCACGCTACGCGCACTGCTGCCTCGGATACACTGGACACTACAACCCTCAACCCGGAGTGGTCTCAGTTGCAGTCCGTTTGGTCTTCCTAGGTCTCTTGGATGCGCACGGGATTATTCCAAACATCCCATCCTAGCCCAGCGTCAACCCTGCACGTTTGAGTCTTGAGTCACACTCTGTCCAGACTCGGTTGGTTTTTACCCAGTCCATGTCATACAAGCCTGGATACATATCCCATGCCGGCCATTTTCTGAGTCGAGGCTCGGAACTCAAGATCCCTTGCGCAAGCAAAGCGATGAAAGGTCATGCTAAAATCTTGACCTGATCTTGATTTTCCGAAGCTACACCTAGACGATGTTCCGCCTCGGATATACATCCATGCTCACATGACACCATGTCATCGAGCCTTTAATACGTCAGCCATGACTATATGACCCAGTTAACGCCTAACGTCACAGATCCCTTGCGCAAGCAAGGTAAAGAGAGGTCATGCCGAACTCTTGACCCGATCTTGACTCAGGTGCCGGCTCGGCTCACTATTCACATGGCTAACGCATTAAAACGAACATGACAGGCTCGGTCCTTAGGTTCGATTTTTCTTTTAGGCCGGTGGAAACCGCTTGCCCTATAGGACCCTCGCCTGGGGCTGTCCACCCCGTGATGTCGAAATACAGGTGCAAAACGAGGGGCTTATAGCCGCACAGACGGTCTCCACCGACCCAGGATCTAGCATAGTTGCGAAAAAGAAGAGCAATCTTTTCCAACCTACCTAGGATTCTGAGAAAACACTGTTTTAAGTAAATTAAAACAACAAAAAAAATATAAAAGCGAAAACCGCATGTCACGTGAGGTTTCCCCCTTTTATCCCGAAAGGCCTTCCCGTGTCTAAACCTTACCCGTCACCCCCTCCAGCGAACCGAGAGTGGTTAAGAATACCCGGGAGCCGCCTTTTCAGTATCGAGGTCACAAGGTCCGACAGCCCTTCCGGTTCAACGGTCCGAACAGTCTGCTACTTTCCCATGACGGGATCGACAGACAACAGTGAGGGAAACGGAACCCCACCACTAAGGAACCTTCAGACAATGGAGGAGGTTCTGTGAGCCTTCGAAACTCTCAAGAAGCGCCAAGAGGAGCAGCAAGCCTGGATCGTAGACACCCTGCATCTTCGTGGAACCGTTGCTGTTCCCCAAACTGACGGGACCTTCGTCCTCATAGAAGACGAAGAAATGCCAGCTCCCCCGGGTCCTCAAAGCTATCAGCAGGTCCCACCTCCGCCAAGCTATGAGATCCCAGCAACGCAAAGCAGCTCTCGTTCAAATCTCCACTCGGGCATCAGTCAAGCAGCTCCGACGGGCCCGTCTCAGCACAGCCAGTTTCCCGGCCCTGCGCCCCAAGCTCAGTATCAACAGCACACCTACGGGCCTGCTCCACCAGACCCCAGTGGATCTCGGTACCCCCAGGATTCAATCCTCTGCCTCTATACGAGCCTCGCAGCCATAACCTGAAATCCCCATGCTTAACCGGGACAGGCATCCCAAGCGAATATCCCGACATCTCAAACTTACCACCCGCTAGTTTTCCACTTGGGGCTAATGAAACATTTCCCCAATTCCCAAACACAAACCTTGGTGGCCCGGGCAATCACGCCCTTAATTTCTACACTCCAGGGTATGGGTTGGTGTACACTCAACTACCTCCCCAAGACTCCCGAATGGCGATCCCATCAGCCAATCCACCGCCATCTTCGGTGTCCATCCCCGAAAACGGCAACCCTCCTCAACCTGCCGATTCTCACATGGCTTGGTTGATCGAGCAAATGAAAGACATGCAAGGAAATCTAGCCAGTTCTCGGAAGTACTCCCTCATGCCCACTGATCCAAACAAGGTGGTGTAAGTGCTCCAATTTGAGCTTGTTAGTATTTTCGTTAGAAAATTAACGAAAGTTATAACATTCCTAACAATTCCTAACATTCCTAACATTTCTAACCAAGTAAGGGTAGATTAGGGATTGCCAAAAAAAGATAAACCAAAGAAAGAATCAAAAAAGCAAAAGAAATGGTCAAAAACCCGAAATAGAAATGGCTGGGACATTTTCTGTTGCTTAATTTGAATTTTATTCCTTGTGTCCAAAGCCTGAAGCTGTAATTAATGAACAGTGCACGCTGCATATTATGTCCGCGCGGATGGTATTGCATTTTTCAGAGGGCTATAAATTGAGGCCTTCAGTCTCAGAAAGAAAGGAGAAAAAACATAATTTGCAACTGCACCTTGGCGAAAATAGTGAGAGAAAACAGTGAGAATTCTCTAGAATTGTCACCTTTTTCTCAACTATTCACCCAAAATCACACTCACTCAAACACTCTCATATTCAAGCCTCAAACACTCTTACATTCAAGCCAAAAACTCCAAAATACATAGAAGATTGATAAACCCTCCTTCTCCTTACCCTAAACTCCTTCATGCATACATTTTTAAACTCCAAAATGTAGTTTGTTCATCTTCTTGCTTTAGATCCAAGAAGATCACCATGGAAGTTCATCAATATGGATGATCTTCTACAAGGATCAACATTATTTTCAAAGTGTTCTTACTTACTTGCAAAGAAAATACATTTTCAAAACCCTAAAAATCATTTTCATACATCAAATCTCTTTTTCAAAGGATAAAATTCCCCTTCCCAAGCAAATGAAGTGCTTAGTCTTAATGTACCCCAAGGATGGTTTGATATAGTTGATTCACCACTAAAATTTCAAGTGATCACTAATCAAAACCTAGGGAAATGGGGACAAGCATGGATGCAAAACCCCCATTTAAAATCATGTTTTCCTTCTTGAGAAGTTGTTGTCCAGTAGCAATTTTCTAAGACCTCTGTCCATGGTTTAATTTTTTGGACACAGATAAACTTAGAATTTGGTGTTGACTACAAAACACTTTTTGTAACCAACATCAATATCTTTCCAGACATATTTTTACTTTATTTTTTTCGTGAGTAAAACTCCATTTTTCAATTTTTCTTTTGAAGGTCAGATCACCAGTCTCTGGGAGTCCCGATCTCATATCTGAGATTTTCAGAAGGTTTTGGATCCTCAAATCTTCTCCAAAATGAAAAATTCTTTCACAGAAATCTTATTTAAGGTGTCTGGAACAACTTTCATTCTCTGAGTTTTCTCAGATTATGAAGTTTTAAAGCCCTTAAATCCATTTCAAAATCAAGTGTCCACTGTCTTTTTCATTCTGGCAGAAGTGGTTTCCAACTTCCAAAAATCTTTTGAGTACCAAAACTCAACCCAAAAATCACACAAAAAATTATGGGATCTTTCCAAAGTCTAATAAATAATTCCCAATTTTCACTTTCTTCAGTTTCAACATATTTTGACCAAAGTAACACACACCCACACACACACACAAACAAATGATTTTTAGCTTGGAAGACTCGTTTTACGAGGCATTCCGGGTGCACACTAACGTCCTTCCCGGCATGTAACGTGACCTCCGAACCCAAATCTCTAATCTCGGGCATTTTTCAAAGTTTTGGCCCTTAAAACAAAAATGGCGTGGCGACTCCGGTCTTTTCGATTGATTTTTCAAAGAAACCAAAATTTCAAAGTAACCTTTCGGAAAAATTTTGGTGGCACATCATCACAGTGGCGACTCCGCTGGGGACAAATAAGCTTTTAAAAAAAATGATATTTGGTATATTGGTGGAAACCATTAAACTTCCCGTTATCGCCTCCTAACACGAGTCGGGGATAAATTGTGGTTTAACAATCCCACGTACCGGTATCATTGTTTTTTTAAAAAAAAAAAAAAGCTTTTGAGGGTCAAGCTTCCGTCCCGGCATTTGAAACCGTTTGTTTTTGTGTGTGTGTATCGGGTTTGCACATTTTCGTGTTGTTTTGGCCGCCTCGAAAAAAGTCAAAATTTTGACTGTTGGACCCGTTGCCTCGGATTTTGAATTATGTGCTTATGTGTGCATTTACTTTTTAAAAAAAAAAATTTCAAAAAAAAAGATTTTCAAAAAAAAAAGAAAATTTTCAAAAAAAAATCATGCATCATTCTTTTTAAGACACATGAAAAATTTCTATTTTACTCAGAAAAAGAAGATAGACTGCTTGCACACTACGCGCACGTGGCCTTACACTGCACACTACGTCCCTAACCCGGGGAAATCCCTGTCGCGGTCCGTTTGGTCTTATTACGCCTCTCGGTGCAAGCACGGGACTACCCAAACATCCCATGGAGCCTCGTGTCGACCATGCACTTGTCCGTGACACACTTTGTCCGAGACCCGGTTGGTTTTTAGTCCGCTGGTTCGTGTGCCATGCTGCCCTGTCTGTGTATAGACCTTTCCTTTCAAGCATTTGTCGGCATACCGACTCAATATCTTTCGGGGACCCTAATCAGTCGAAGTCATGCCGGTTTTCCGCCGCAGACTTTGACCAAGATATTGACCGGCGCCTTGACTTTGACTCTGACTGGCACAAATTATACACTGACTCCCAGCATGACACTGAGTCATCAAGGATTAATGATTATTCCATGCCTAATTACGGCCTAACTGACGACGAGTCAAGATCAATTGTGGACATTTATCAGTCCAAATCATGCCGACTTTTCGTCGAGCTCTCGGACACGATCTTGACTTTGACGTCAGCTTTGTCCGTAATTTACATCGAATGCTCGTTAAGACTCGATTACCCGCGTACTTTAGGATCGTTTTTCTTTCGGTCGGTGGGACCCGCTGCCCTATAGGACCCTCGCCCTGGCCGTCCACCCTGGGAGGTCGAAATACAGGTGGAATACGAGGGGCTTATAGACGTAGTGACGGGGCCCACTGATCCAGGATCCAGAGTAGTTTGCGAAAAAAAAAAGAAGAGCAATCTTTTCCAACCGATTAGGTTAATAAAACACGTTTTAAGTAAACCAGAACAAATAATTGCATGTTGCATGAGCCCAAAGCCCAAACACCTACCCACCTTCAATTCCCAAACATCTGAACCCTCGTGTCTTTCCCCCCGCAGCTCCGCACAAAGCTTGGTTTCGGGCACCGGGTCACCGTTTGATCAGTTGGGAAGAGTCAAGCGCATCGTCAGCTTCACCGTCTTTTCCGACTCCGAGATTCAGAATGTCTGCGTTAGCTGGTAACGATGGGGACAATGTCACTCCGCCACCTGGGACCCCTCAAACAGAACAGCAGTGGTATTCCTCCCACCAATGCACCACCAACATCTAGTCCTCTTCCTAGCTCAAATATCGGCTCAGGCATTCTCGCTCCACCTTTGGATCCCCAATTGGCTTGGTTTATGGAGCAACACAAGGAAATGAAAGCGCAGATCGCTGAATTGGCCGTCAAAAAGAACACTGCTCTTCGGCCTACGTATCCCGACTCAATTGTACTCGCCTCACAAGTTCGTGATGCCCAATCTCGAATCTGGCTTGTTTGATGGAAGTGCGTGCCCTAAAACTCACTTGGACACCTACACTTTGGCAATGAAAGCTAAGGGATGCACAAACTAAGATTGGGCCGACTACTTCGATCTCTTTGAAGTCTGTGGGCTTTGAAATGGTTTTTCCGATCAGGTACTCAAGCTAGGGCTACTTGGGAACAGATTACCAAGACTTTCACGTATAAGTATAAAGCCAACTTGGAATGGGAAACAAACAGAGTTGACTGCAGACAACGATGCAAAGGCTCGATGAGAATATTGGGGATTTCTATAAAAGGTGGAACCTGAAGCTTAGTGAAATGGCCATTCCTCTCCTCCGACGAGGAGCAGCTTAGACATCTTTCAGTCATGCTTGAAGCCTCATTTGAGAGCTTCCCTCGGTCACTTCCCCTACGCCGACTTGCGTGCAATGGTTAATTCTGGGGCTAAGTTCGAAAAGGCTTACAATCGCAGCTCGACTGCACTCGCATACGTATACCGGGTTTCTTCCACCTCCAACACAGCCCCTCCCGCCCAACCAAAAGGTAAAGAAGTGATTAGCTATGCAGACAGATTGTAACAATGCCACTTCCTTTGTTCCCAAGAAACCCGATGCATCCAGGATCCCGGCTCCAAGACTTGAGAAACTTTAGGATGCCTTTGAGTGATATCTTCAGAGGTTTGGTGAGAGAAGGTTTGCTCCGGCCCTTTGGAAAATTATCGCCCTAGAAACCCCAATGCTCCTTTGGATACCTTCCAAGCATTGTGCCTTTCATCGCACCATGGGCACCTGATAGATGATTGCGTCCCCCTGAAAAAGGCAATCCAAAGTTTGATTGAACAAGGGAGGTTAGAGGTGCCTGAAGGGCCTAATACTATCAATAACCCGCTCCCTAGAAATAACAACATGGGTGTCAACATGATCGAGTTTGGTGGTTCAAGACTTGGGAACATAATGGAATTTGACTCACCCCTTTGCGAGGTCAATGAACCAGTCATCACAGGCAAGGAAAATGGTTGGATTGAGCAAGAAGTCGACAAAGAAGTCCGGATGGGAAGACTCGCGATAGCTCCCTGCCTCCAGCGTCGAAGAAAAGATGCATGATCCAACTGCAAAGAGCAGCTAGACTAGGGGCTACCTATCTCTAAAATAGTCTTTTAGTCAACCTTCGTAGGTTCTAGTACTTTTCTTTCACCTAAGTCCATCTTGGACACTTGTCAGTTTAGTTCACCCCGAATGTTGTGGAAAAAAGTTTAACTATCGTTTAAAATTTTAATATATATAAGTCTTTTCTTCTTTTCTTGCCAGACTCGAGACATCACTTGTACACCCACGTTACACTCAATTGAAATGGTTTTATCCTAGATGATCACTTGTGCTGCTCAACCACTAATTCTTCGAAATGATTAATATTTAAATTAATTGGAGTGAGAAAACCAATGGATATCCTTCTCAAATTGGGGCTTATCAACTCCCTATTTTGCATGCTCACATCCCTTTCATCATCCTCATCATCTCGTTGCTCGATGAATTTGCATGGATCTTTTCTCACATAAAGCTTAAGCAAGCAATGAAGACTTAATCTCGTTTAGGTCATCCAGTAGGGATTGCGGTTGAAACCTTGCACCCATAGGAAAGCCATTACCTCACCCCCACTAAACACTACCCTTTCATTTCAAGATCGGCGTGTTTTGAAACCCGGTTTAGCCATTATTTTTGCTCCTTACTGAGAGAAGTCCAAGCAAGCCCAAGAAGTTAACTTCGAGAGTCGGCGATGCGCAAAATATCTCAAGCCATGAAGGAAGGACAAAGATAATCCTCAACTCCTCAGGAAGCTTTCCAAGTCAAAAAAGAAAAGAAAAAAGAGCTCAAGCAAAAGAAGCTTCAAAAAAAAAAAAAAAAAAAGAAGGACTGTCGATCCTCACAATTCAGTAAAAGTCCCCGACTCCTCAAGAAGCTCTCCAAAAGGAGTTCGAATTCTCGCAAGTTCGCAAAAGTTCTCGATAGCTTGGACTTCCTCTCACCATTACCCTAAATCAATCCCAAGCCACCCTCTCGATTTTAGAGGATACTCCCATTACTATTACCCTCGCCTTTGGCCAAAGTCAAAATTTGACCTCTCACTCTTAGAGGCAATCAATCTTCCCCGCCATAGATTTCCCAAACACATCCCTGCAAGCCAACCTCTCATCTTTAGAGGATCAGTCAGCAAAAGGCCCAGATGACCTCTCATCTTAAGAGGTCATAATTTCCCAAATCACCCGATGGCCGATCGAAGCCCGGAAACCCAGCTGCAATTCCTATCGGATAGCAATTTCATCATAATATCTTTAAGATCTAAATCAAATTAATGCTTCATTGCTTGCTTAAATTGGAATCTAATACATCTTGGCTCGAATGATCCTCAATCAAAGATTGTGCAAATTCAATCCTTCCCTTCGACACTTCATGTGAGCATATTTCATTTCTCCTCCGCAAACACTTACCGTGGATGTCCCACTGGAGCTCCGCATCCGTGTCTTTCATCTACACTCCAGGAGGACATGTTTTTTCAATTCTCCAAACCCTCAAAATCCTCAAAGGACCTCAAAATCTCGAACTTTCACATTCATTCTCTCTTCAAATCGGGCTAAGCCCGAACTACGGCGACCTGAGCTCTTCATAATGGAGGGAACGTAGGCAACCAGAAATGGTCCGGTCGAAATCACAAACAAATCTCAAAAAAAAAAAATCCGATCTCATCAAAGATCGTCCCTATACACTTTCCGTCCTTCCGAGCTTGATTCTCGATATCAGTTGGTTTTCTCCTCGTGATTAATCAAAATATTTGTTCATATCAGATTTAGGAGTTGAATAACCCGAACATTAACAAAGGGTTTTAAGCAGCCTTGTGATCATCATGAATAAGACAAGTTTTCAAATGTCTCGACAAGTCTTCTCTTTCTACATCATAGGAAAATAGAGCCAAACACTGTCTTTCTGTCTGCAGGGGCTTCCATACACTTTTCCACACCTTGTGATGCTTATACTCTCTCAAAAGAGTCAAACCTAAAGCGAGTATGTATGCACAAAATGGGGATTCATTCCCACTTTTCGAAAGATGTGCCCCTGCACGTAAACATTTCTGAGTCTTGTCCATTGACTGATTGACTAAGATTTGAAAAGATGGGTGCCTCCTTGGTCACATGATGACTCGTCCGCAATGGGACCGCTTCCGAATTTCTTCACACCGGGGCTTGCTAAGCGGTTCTCCTGTGTTCTCCTCAGACGCCTCTTCAAGCCGGAGCTTCTATAGTCATCTTTGGGTCCACATTGGGTCCTTCACTACGAGATAGATTCGCCAAGTCACTTCTTCAAAATCTGGACTTTGCCTACTCAGGATCCGGGGACTTTGTCAAGCTGGTCTTTTGGACCCGAATTTTATCAAGTCGCAAGAAAGAATTTCACTTCGTAACTTGGTACATAGCAGCCTTCCCGTAGTATCGGAATTTGAGATCCGGGTTTCTCCCGCATTAGCAATTTCATCAAATCATTCTCCGAACAAGGTTTCGGCCAAAGTCACAGCTCACCCAAATGAAAGAAGCTTCACTCATATCGACGTGCCCTAGAGCTCCGTCAAGACGCCTTCAAATGACCAAGAATGAGAGGGAAAATTTCAACCAAGACCCGGGATCCGAATTCAATCTCATCAAAATTGAGGTCCATGTGATACTGTTAACAAAACCTCATCAACAACCGCTGTTTAAACCGCGATCGAGGGCTCTCACCCCCCACTTGCTCAAAATCTGTTCCAAACAGTCTCCAGACACATACATCCCCTCTCATCACCATGCATCCCCACAAAAATCTCCCCAGGGCTCATGTAGCATGTACAAAACTTGAATCAATAGGAACAATCCTAAGTCATAATTTTCCTGCCAAAAGCTTAGGCTAAGTGCATCTCCAAAAGCAAGTAAATGCATCATCTCGCGAACATATGCACTGATATTCTCATAATCATTTTGATTCTATGCATGCATCCATCATCATGAATGTCATATGTGCATTTGTCCCTCTACTAACAAATGTAGCAATTCAAGCACGAAAGACCAGTTTTCCATCACTACCCGAAGCCTCTCCGCAGCGAGAATGGTCTCCACCAAAGACGACCTCCAATGTCCACGAATGGATGAAGATGACCTCCAAAGATCTACGGTTGGCAAAGATAGCCCCCATGTCTATAGCTTGGCAAAGACAAGCTCCGGCGTCTGCAACTTGGTGAAAACAACCCCCAACATTCACAAACATATGAAGACCGCCTCCAGTGTCTACAATTCGGTCAGGGACGCCAAGTTCTCAAATACAATTCGGTCAGAGACGCCAAGCTCTCAAATGCAAATTGGTCAGGGACGCCAAGTTCTCAAAATGCAAATCGGTCAGGGACGCCAAGTTCTCAAATGCAAATTGGTCAGGGACGCCAAGTTCTCAAAATGCAAATCGGTCAGGGATGCCAAGTTCTCAAATACAAATCGGTCAGGGACGCCAAGTTCTCAAATACAATTCGGTCAGGGACGCCAAGTTCTCAAAATGCAAATCGGTCAGGGACACCAAGTTCTCAGATACAATTCGGTTAGAGATGCCAAGTTCTTAAATGCAAATCGGTCAGAGACACCAAGTTCTCAAAAGCAAGAAGTCCCAATGTGAAGACAAGCTCAACAACTTCTACAAGGTTGACTATCACCAGCAAGATGCAGACTCAACCAAACTCCTCCTTCAGGTCAAAATGCCTCCAAAGACAGCAAATCGTCAGCAGAAACCGTCCCACGAACGGCAACCCAACAACTCTTCATCAACATCAGCCGTAGCCTCAGTCCTTCCGGCAGCTACAGGTAAGCACAACACAGGTATGAAAGTATATCTCATTTAAACTGCAAATCATAGGGCGACTTCCCAAAAACAGTCAAACCTCGGGTGACTCCCAAATACCGTCAAACCATCAAAGACCATCCCCAGCAGTTTTCGAACTACGTCCAGGCTTGATTCCCACTCGGGATACGTAGGTAGCCTACCATAGGTCCAGCCACTTGACCAACACGGTCACCCTTTTCCCCGGTAATCCTCGTAAGCTCGAATCTTCCCCAGCAAGAACGCCCTCAAACAGTCTCCCTCAGGTACAAAACCTCGACTTAGGATCATACTCCTGAACTGGGTCCCCATTTAGGTTCATACTCCCGAACCGAAACCCCGACTTAGGATCATACTCTGAACTAGGTCCCCATTTAGGTTCATACTCCTGAACTGAAACCCCGACTTAGGATCATACTCCTGAACTAGGTCCCCATTTAGGTTCATACTCCTGAACTGAGTCCCGACTTAGGATCATACTCCTGAACTAGGTCCCCATTTAGGTTCATACTCCTGAACTGAAACCCCGACTTAGGATCATACTCCTGAACTAGGTCCCCATTTAGGTTCATACTCCTGAACTAAAACCCCGACTTAGGATCATACTCCTGAACTAGGTCCCCATTTAGGTTCATACTCCTGAACTGAGTCCCCATTTAGGTTCATACTCCTGAGCTAAGTCCCCATTTAGGTTCATACTCCTGAACCGAGTCCTCATTTAGGTTCATACTCCTGAACTGAATTCTCATTTAGGTTCATACTTCTGAACTAAACCTCAGCTTAGGTTCATCCCCGACGAAAGTTAACGGAATTCCGGCCCCTTCAAATGAAGTCCACCAAAAGACTGTCTATCCCCTCGGAGTCTGTCCCCAACGAAAGGATACGAACATCGAAGGAAATCGTTTCAAAACAAATTGATACCTCCAGATCACTCTTTGTCAAGGTTCGAAGCACCTAAGACGCCATCATTAAGGTTTGAGGCACCTAAAACGCTATCACACACAACACGAGTAAAGCGATAAATCGCAATCATCCCCTAATTCGACAAACCGAAACCATTACCAGGGCGACTTCCCAAAAATAGTCAAGTCACAGGGCGACTTCCCAAAATAGTCAAGTCATAGGGCGGCTTCCCAAAAATAGTCAAATCTTAGGGCGACTTCCCAAAAATAGTCAGATCTTGGGGCGACTTCCCAAAATTAGTCAGATCTTAGGGCGACTTCCCAAAAATAGTCAAACCTTAGGACGACTTCCCTAAAATAGTCACTCCAGGGTCAAAGACCCGAACTACGACTGGCTTGATTCCTCTTAAGGATACGTAGGTAGCCTATCATTAGGTTCAGCCATCAGACCGAAAATGGTCATTCCTATCCCCAGCAGAGCGGATATACAACTCTAGCCATCAGACCAAAATGGTCATCTCCTATCCCCAGCAGAGCGGATAGCCCTCCGACCAAAAATGGTCATTCCTATCCCCAGCAGAGCGGATAGCCATCAGACCAAAATGGTCATCTCTTATCCCCAGCAGAGTTTCTCTCCAGCAACCTATTGCAGAACTCGCTCATCAGGATCGAGGCACCTAAAACGCCATCATCTCCAGGGTCAAAGACCCGAACTACGACCGGCTTGATTCCTCTTAAGGATACGTAGGTAGCCTATTAAATAGGTTCAGCCACTCGATCACTTGATCATCTTGTCAAATATGGAGCCTTACTCTTATCGACGACCCCGCTTCCTTCGAAAGCGCCGTCGCCGAGGGGCTACTGTAAGTGCTCCAATTTGAGCTTGTTAGTATTTTCGTTAGAAAATTAACGAAAGTTATAACATTCCTAACATTCCTAACATTTCTAACCAAGTAAGGGTAGATTAGGGATTGCCAAAAAAAGATAAACCAAAGAAAGAATCAAAAAAGCAAAAGAAATGGTCAAAAACCCGAAATAGAAATGGCTGGGACATTTTCTGTTGCTTAATTTGAATTTTATTCCTTGTGTCCAAAGCCTGAAGCTGTAATTAATGAACAGTGCACGCTGCAGATCATGTCCGCGCGGATGGTATTGCATTTTTCAGAGGGCTATAAATTGAGGCCTTCAGTCTCAGAAAGAAAGGAGAAAAAACACAATTTGCAACTGCACCTTGGCGAAAATAGTGAGAAAACAGTGAGAATTCTCTAGAATTGTCACCTTTTTCTCAACTATTCACCCAAAATCACACTCACTCAAACACTCTCATATTCAAGCCTCAAACACTCTTACATTCAAGCCAAAAACTCCAAAACACAAAGAAGATTGGTAAACCCTCCTTCTCCTTACCCTAAACTCCTTCATGCATACATTTTCAAACTCCAAAATGTAGTTTGTTCATCTTCTTGCCTTAGATCCAAGAAGATCACCATGGAAGTTCATCTCCATGGATGATCTTCTACAAGGATCAACATTATTTTCAAAGTGTTCTTACTTACTTGCAAAGAAAATACATTTTCAAAACCCTAAAAATTATTTTCATACATCAAATCTCTTTTTCAAAGGATAAAATTCCCCTTCCCAAGCAAATGAAGTGCTTAGTCTTAATGTACCCCAAGGATGGTTTGATATAGTTGATTCACCACTAAAATGTCAAGTGATCACTAATCAAAACCTAGGAAAATGGGGACAAGCATGGATGCAAAACCCCCTTTTAAAATCATGTTTTCCTTCTTGAGAAGTTGCTGTCCAGTAGCAATTTTCTAAGACCTCTGTCCATGATCTAATTTTTTGGACACAGATAAACTTGGAATTTGGTGTTTACTACAAAACACTTTTTGTAGCCAACATCCATATCTTTCCAGACATATTTTTACTTTATTTTTTACGTGAGTAAAACTCCATTTTTGAATTTTTCTTTTGAAGGTCAGATCACCTGTCTCTGGGAGTCCAGATCTCATATTTGAGATTTCCAGAAGGTTTTGGGTCCTCAAATCTTATCCAAAATGAAAATTTCTTTCACAGAAATCTTATTTAAGGTGTCTGGAACAACTTTCATTCTCTGAGTTTTCTCAGATTATGAAGTTTTAAAGCCCTTAAATCCATTTCAAAATCAAGTGTCCACTGTCTTTTTCATTCTGGCAGAAGTGGTTTCCAACTTCCAAAAATCTTTTGAGTACCAAAACTCAACCCAAAAATCACACCAAAATTATGGGATCTGTCCAAAGTCTAATAAAGAATTCCCAATTTTCACTTTCCTCAGTTTCAACTTATTTTGGCCAAAGTAATACACACACACACACACACACACACACAAACAAATGGTTTTTAACTTGGAAGACTCGTTTTACGAGGCATTCCGGGTGCACACTAACGTCCTTCCCGGCATGTAACGTGACCTCCGAACCCAAATCTCTAATCTCGGGCATTTTTTAAAGTTTTGGCCCTTAAAACAAAAATGGCGTGGCGACTCCGGTCTTTTCGATTGGTTTTTCAAAGAAACGAAAATTTCAAAGTAACCTTTCGGAAAAATTTTGGTGGCACATCATCACAGGTGGTCCCGCTTCCTCCAAAATTCAGGATGCCGGAAATGGAAAAGTTCGACGGAACAGAATGCCCAAAAACCCACATCGACACATATGTCTTGGGTATGAGAGCCAAAGGGGCAGCCCCTCAACAAATGGCGGATCACTTCCAGCATTCTCTCAAATCCACAGCGCTAAGGTGGTTCCTCAACGTAAAGGCAGAAAACCGCTCCACGTGGGACCAAATCAGCGAGATCTTCCTGGAGAAGTACCGCGCCAACCTTGAGTGGGAGACAAACCGCCACGATCTGCAAGCCACCGAGCAAAAGGACGACGAGCCTGTAGGCGAGTTCTACAAAAGATGGAACTGGAAGCTAAGCGAGATAATGGATCCGCTTTCCAAGGAAGAGCAAATGGACATCTTCCACTCCTGCCTCAAACCATCTCTGAGAACCTTGATCAGCCATCACTTCTATCCAGATCTCCGTGCCATGGTCAACGCCGGAACCAAGTTCGAAAAGACCCTGAGCCTTCAGAAGACAACAGCAACCCCTGCTTCGTCTTACCGCTATCGGACAAACCTGTCAAATCCAGCACCTGTCCCGAACAAAGGAAAAGAAGCAGCCGGAACAGTACACTACATCCAAAACGGAGCTCAAGTAAACCGTGATCAGGCACCCCCGAGGAACAACAATCCCCCTCGCATCCCACAGTTCCAGCATTTCGACAACCTCGAAATGCCTCTGGGCCAAGTATTCGAAGCATTGGTAAAGCGAAATCTCCTCAAGCCTTTCGAGAATTTCCAACCAAAGACTCTCAAGCCCAACATGGATATGAGCAAACACTGCGCCTTCCACAACTACCCCGGTCACACCACCGACAATTGTTTTGTCCTGAAGCAAGTGGTCCAGGGGCTAATCGAAGAGGGAAAGTTGGAACGCCCCCGTGGCCCCAACACCATTGGAAAACCATTCCCCTGAAATGACAGGGTGAACGCAATAGCCTTCGACGAAATTCCAAGCGAGAGTAGGCCTCCTGCGATCTCTGAAACCGTCAACATGCTATCCCGCTACGACTGGGAGCGCGAAACCAGAGTCAAACGGTCCCATGACCGGGAATCCAGACAAGAACGCCCAAGGGCAAGTGTCTCCCTACGATCTCTGCCACGATCAAGACACACCAATGGATGGATCAAACGCTCCCCGGAGGAGACTGGATCGAACGGCAGCACCAGAAGCAGTTTAGCCTTCACAGACGAAGACTTGCTGATGTGTGAAAATAGACACAACGAGGCTCTCCTCATTCTCAAAAAGATAGAGATGTTCTACCTTCTGAACGTCTTGATCGATAACGGCTCCGTAGTCAACATCATTTCCTTGAGTACACTGAAACGCCTCCGCGTCGACCGCTCCCTGATGAGACCTTCACCCCGAATAATCCGAGCTTACGACTCACTCCACGCCCTGTCGTAGGAGTCATCAATCTGAGGATCCAATTTGACGCACAATTGGAGTCGGTGGAATTCCAAGTGGTGGACATCAAGCCAACCTTCTCTGCCCTGCTGGGACGACCTTGGATACATCAGATGAAAGTGGTATCATCTACTCTTCACCAATGTGTGAAATTCATCAACGCCAAGGGAATCCTCGAGGTAATCCGCAGAAGCAGCACGATGGCAAGCGCTTGGCCAGCAAGCTATGACCCAGAAGAAGGTCCCAACATGATTGAATACTCCTCCGCAGTCGAATCTCCAGCCCTATCATGCTACGAAGTGGATCCCTACATCCACGCTTTAAGCCGCGATGAGCTAGAGATCGAAGAGCTCATGGGTCAAGACGACAACTCCGACCTATGCGACTGCGAAGAATGCTTGAAAGAGGATCAAGAAATGGACGCCCAGATGGAGATTGATCGAGGAGTAGACCCATACTTCGCCGAAAACCCTCTTGAAAACTGGCTCATCACCGACCCACTGGTGCAAGACAACCCTCTGGCCGACACGCTCGGATCTTACGGAGACAGCCATCACAGCATAGTCCAATTCAACATCCCGGTGTCTGACATAGTCGAACAATGGCGCAACCTCCTCCAAAGCCTAATCAGGGAAGGAGAGATAGCACGCCCCCTCGATTCAGACATCGTAAACGTCGTCCAAGCAAAGATCTCAGATAAAGAGGCAGATTCTATGAAAATGATCAACATCATCAAGAATCAACTCCGAATCAGTGAATGCTTTGCCTTCCTGGAAGTAGCTCTCAGCGACTTCTATCATCAAGGTCCCCCAAGGTCTGGCAGCAACACTAATGGAGGGACATCATCAGGAGAGCAACCAAAAACCTCCGCAATCTGGTTTGAAGTCGAACCACAGGCAAGCTATCCTCCGGGATCCGCCTCGACTGAAGAATGGCCACCAAAGCCATTGCCGCCCCCTCTTAGCCTGCAGCCCGCAAAGAGTAATGAAGCCTGGTCCAATCCCTCGTCGCCTAGAGTCTAGCTTCGAGTCATGTTGTCCAGGAATTCATGTCTTTTGAGTCATCTGACGGCTTTATGCCCAAAGATTGTGAGTCCATGATCAACAATGTATCTTCTCTACGCTTTCAATAAAAGGTCCGACCTTTCTAAAATATCCTTTCATTGCATCTTTAACGAATGATGAGTTAACTAATCAAAAACAGTTAATAACAATTCATCTAACAAAGAAGCAGACCCATTAAATGAACAAGTGCATTAAACAAGCATTTAAACATGTTGTCAAACGAGAGAAAAACCGGGCCCAAGCTGCCAAGAAAGGTTTTAATCAAAGTAAATTGGGAGAACTACTGAAGAGCCAAAGAGACGCAAGTCGGAGGCCTCCTCATCAAGCATTGCAACCAGATCTTCCAATACCTCAAAAACGGGGAAACCGCTTTCATGAACGAAGAAGGTCAACGCAGGGAAGGAGCCAAAGCCAAGAGCATCATGGCCCTAAAACGCCTCGCCTCTCACTTTGTCATCCTTGGGGACATGCTATACAAGAAACGCTACCAAGGACCGCTCCTACGCTGCATCAGCCAGGAAGAAGCAAACGAGCTCATGAACGAAGTCCACAATGGGGCTTGCGGCCCCCATACGAACGCCAGAGCCCTGATGCAAATCATTCTTCGGATGGGCTACTACTGGATCTCCATGGAGGCAGACTGCATCCACTTTGTCCGAAGCTGCGACAAGTGTCAACGGTCTCCAACATCAATCATCTACCTCCTCACGATCTCTACTGCATGACTACGCCCTGACCCTTAGCCACGTGGGGAATCGACGTCATCGGGAAAATCACTCCGCCAGGTAGCAACGGCCACAAGTTCGTCTTGGTAGCCATCGACTACTTCACCAAATGGGTCGAAGCCAAGTCCTACAAGGTGCTCACCTCCAAAAAAGTGGCACATTTCCTCAAGGAAAACATCATTTGCCGATACGGCATCCCGAACGAAGTCATATCAGACAACGGCTCCCACTTCGAAGGAGAATGCGACAGACTGCTGACCGAATTCAAGATCACGCGCCACAAGTCTTCTCCCTACCGGCCACAAACGAACGGCACCGTGGAAGCAGCAAACAAAACCCTCGAACGGATCATCCGAAAAATGATCACCCGAGGGCGCGATTGGCCCGAAAAGCTGCACCTTGCACTTTGGGGATACAGAACATCAGTCAGAACAGCCACGGGAGAAACTCCATTCACCCTGACATACGGGATGGAAGCAGTACTGCCCGTTGAATTGGAAATTCCCTCACTCCAAGTGTTGCTGGAAAACGAAATCAACGAAGTCGAATGGCTCCGAAGCCGACACGACGAACTGGCTCTGCTAGACGAGCGACGACTAAAGGCCATGGAACACGTCCGAGCCTACCAAAGCAGGATGGCTAGAGCTTTCAACAAGAAATTCAAATCCCAAGACATCAGGGAAGGTGATCTGGTACTCAAAGAAAAGCCTCCCACTTGAACCAACCCACTGGGAAAATGGGAACCAACATGGATCGGCCCTTTCGTGGTTCAAAAGATCTTCTCCGGAGGCGCCATGAAGCTAACAGACCTAGACAGCAATCCCTTCATGAATCCAGTCAACGGAAGCAAAATTCGCAGATACTTCGCCTAAAGAAGAACAACTGTGCATCTCTTGGCACTCCATGTAGTGTCGAACTACGAAGACCTGAGCCCTCTAGTCCGGGGAACGTAGGCAACCTTAATTGGTCCGATCTAAAAACACACAAAAAAGTCAAAAGTTTGAATGTCAATCAAGACCTCCATTAAACTACACACTTTCCAAGAGCATGCCCCCAACATCACCTTGACCAAGTCAAACGAAGGCGGCAACATCAAAGGACATCCGAAGGTCACTCAGCGTCAAACGACTGACCCATGTCGACTTCCAAGCCAGGGGCTTGTCTTCGCCCTCACGCGCTTCAAAAAAAAAAAAAAGAGCTCGAGCAAAGGCTCTCAAAAAAAATAAAATAAGCTCAAGCAGAAGCTACACAAAAAAAAAGAGGTCAGAAGCTACACAAAAAAAGAGGTCAAGAGCCCGACGCCAACAAACAAGAGGCAAGGAAGCCACAGAAGACCGTCAAAACGACTTGTCAAGGGATCATCCAACCTCCCATACGAATACAAAACCCAGGCGAAAAGGGATTGCCGTCAAGGCCCAGACTGCTTCAGTCCGCAAATACAACAGAAAAGTCCAAAGATGGACGCCATCAAGGCTCCCAAAAGAAACAAAAGACAAACAAGGGATCTTGCGTCTCGACAAAGCTTTAAAAATAAATCACAAATCACTAACGATTACAACATTTCTTGATGAGTTCAAGCACGGTCTACTCTCAAGTTCACAACATGCTAAAAGACAGCTTAATACATTTAACAAATAATGTGTCTGCAATGCAATGAATGGATACCTAGGAGGTCATTCCGCGCCATCTGCGCTTGTCCCCTCGCCATTCTTTCCTCTCTTCCCTCGTCCCCGGCGGGTCTTCTTTCGCTCCACGCGAGCTAGCTCTGCATCTCTCAGTCCGAGATTAGGGGTCCTCCTCGTAGAGTCAAACAATCCAGTAGCTCGCAGGGCTTCATTCGCCCGTGCCTCGGCTCGGATCTCCTCCTTGCGAGTCTGCAAGAGAGGACCCCTCTCTATCACTCGGTCAACTCTGGTCTCATAGTCAAACAAAGTGTCTCCCGTAACATCCTAAGGGTCAGACCAGGCTTCGGCACTCCTAAGGCAATAGCTGCGACGGCAATCGGGCCCCAGAATTGCCTCACGCCTGCTCCCCAAAATCACTTGGGACTGCCCAACACGCCGCTCGTACTAATTTAGGTACACGGTAGTCAATACAACGCTCTCCCGACATCGAAGGAGCACAACAGGAGGGAAAGCGAAATACTTCCATACCCTCAGGAAATACAAAAGAACCTGTAGCTGCCATACAAAGAGGAGCCACCTCCGCAGTGGCAAGGTCATCCCAGCCCAACAAAGGCTCCTGCCTCATCCCGAACTGCCGGGAAACAAGTGACGGAATGTAGAAGGAGGACCAAGACAAACCTGGAACTCTGACAACATAGGACCCTTCCTGAAAGGCCCTCCTAGACTCAATCCCCCAGTGCGGAGCCCACCAGCGGATCTGATGCGTACCAAGCTGTGCCATCCATCTCTCCCAGGCGGACTGATCCATATCCAACAGAAGAGGTCGCTGAGCAAACGACCACGGGCTAAACGACGTCGGAGCCTCGGGCATAGCCTGAAGTCTCTCTCGCAGCCACAAGGTGAGCAAAGCGAGGCTTCCTCCTCTCATGAATCTATCTCCAGTCGTCAGATGATCAATGCCATGAAGGGTCTCCCCCAGCACCAACGGAACAATATCCTCTCCGGCTCTGCAGTGCCCAACCACATCCAGCAAAGCGCCATCGCAAACCCTAAGGGAGCTGACCATGAAAAGCGTCGCTATCACGCACAAAGCAAATGCATCCCACGAGACGTCACTCTCATCATCACTCATGAACCGCCCCGGCAGCGCAGAAATGTCAATGTGACCCGAATCAAAGGTCATACCTTTCACTTCTTCCAACGAAACCCGAAGAAAGCACGCAAGCTTCATACTCACGGCAGCACCGCCAATCAAAGGAAGCGAGATGGCCTCCACCTCCGGTCCTCCCATCAAAGCTCGAAAATCTCAAAAGTGGGCGTCACTTCATTGTAGGAGAATCTATACACATGCCTCCTAACGTCCCAGAACCTCGCGGCAGCCCGCAACAATTCCCAATCAGGAACCAACTCCTTAAGGGACCAAACCGAGCAGAGTCGAAACCTCACCTCGAAAGCCCGCCTCTGATGCCTCATACGGTGCCGCATCCACATTTTCAGCCGCTCAAGGAAGTATGCTTGCCTCTCCTTCGAAAGCCTCGGCAAAACTCGTGGAACATACGAAGAATCCATGGCAAAAATGGAGGTTCCTAGAGAAAATGGGGAAGAAAGCTCGAAATGACTGCAAATGGGAAGTGGGGGAAGTTCAGACATCCTGGAAAAAGCTTATCCTCTCCCTAAAAGCAGAAGAGATCTGTACGGACCTCTTTGCATGCCTAAATGGTCCGTACAGACCTTCTTGCATCAGGGTCCCACATTCTCAGCAAACAGTACAATAGCCACTGTTCCCAGCTGGACCCGGCTCCAAACTGTCCAAATTCTGGCCAAAGCCATTCCCGGCAAGCATACACTACCCACAAACGCACTCCCAGCTCACGTGGCATGTACAAATAATAAATTAGCAACAATTCCTAGGACAAACCCCGGGAATCACAAAGATACGACATTACATCTTAAAATAAAATACTTTGCTGTGCAAATACAAGTGTTTTATTACAGGTACTCAAAATGTCTGTTGCTAAACAAAAAAAAAACAAAAAAATGGAAAGAGGGAAAGCAAATGAGCCCTACTCCGACTCCTCGTCATCAACCTCATCAAACGTGAAGTCAGGCATATCGCTGAACTCGCCGGTCACGCCCTCGTCATCCGAATACTGAACCCCCTCCTCGGGCAAGTACTCGAAGTAATCCGCCGGATCGAGCCCAATGAAAGGATCAAAGAAGAAAGGCTCCGACGAACCCTCTCCCTGAGACTCCTGCGCCGGCAAGAACTGGTGGAAGATCGGTTGCCGCCGGACCCCCGAAGACGTCCCTGCATCCATGCTATGCCGCCCCCGAGAGGGTCCCTCCTGCTGCGGCTCTGGCTCAGCTCTCGAAGGAGGAACGCCAACAGAATGCCTCGAAGGCATCGGCTCGTACACCGGTACACGCCGCGAAGACCTGCAAGACAGCTTCCTCGCCATCTTCTTCGCAAAAGACCGCATCGCCACATAACGGCGGGTCAACGTGTCAAAGGATCTCCCCGAGACCTGCACAAGCAAACAACCAAAGAAACGCTCAGCAAAAGAGATACAGTCATACTCAGCAAAAAGAGAAAAATACAGAAAAGATGCCAAAATGGAAAAGAGTAAGCATACTCACCGGCGCATCCGGGTCAACCTGATAGGCAGCAGGAGCCTGCTCAGGGATGGGTACTGACACCCTCCGACTCGACGAATCGCCCCATATATACGTGAAGTCCGACCCAGGCACCAGAACATCTAGGGGACGTGGTGGACCATCCCGCCTCTCTCTCGCCAACACCTGAGGCGTCCTCAGCTTCCTTCGGACAAGGCCTATTTCAGCAGATTCAATGCAGTTTGGCCCTTAACCCAACAAAACAAATACCGGCCGTCATCGTAAGCCCGGACCTTGCCCACTAAACGGTAAAACAAACACAAAAGGCACAAACGCCCCCAAAACACAAAACGGTGAACCAAGCACTGGCCATCAAAGTAAGCCCGAAATCACCTTCTCAACGGACAAGGCCCCTACGAGACTACGTGCCCCCAGCAGACAAACATCGGCATTCATCGTAAGTCCAACCTTTCCCCAGCGGACAAAGCACGAGGCAATCACGCCTCTCACAAGCAAAGCACAAGGCAATCACGCCTCTCACAGTCAAAGGACACGACACATCCTCACGCACGACACAAACACAGTCAGAGGACACGACACATCCTCATGCACGCCACAAACACAGTTAGAGGACACGACACATCCTCACGCAAAACACAAACACAGTCAGAGGACATGACACATCCTCACGCACGACACAAACACAGTCAGAGGACACGACACATCCTCACGCATGACACAAACACAGTCAGAGGACACGACACATCCTCACGCATGACACAAACACAGTCAGAGGACACGACATATCCTCACGCACGACACAAACACAGTCAGAGGACACAACACATCCTCACGCACGACACGACCACAAGTCACAAGGCATAACATGCCCTCATCTATCCGCAACTCGGAAGGCTTTAATTCACCCAGTCCGGGAGACTCCATAAATCAGCCACATCACTATCCGCAGCCCGAAAGGCTTTAAATCACTAAGTCCGGGAGACTACATAAATCAGCCACATCACTATCCGCAGCCCCGAAGGTTTTAAATCACTCAGTCCGGGAGACTGCATAAATCAGCCACATCACTATCCGCAGCCCGGAAGGCTTTAAACCACTCGGTCCGGAAGATCGTATAAACCTCCCAAATCATTATGCCCAGCCCGGAAGGCTTTAAACCACCCGGTTCAAAAAACCGTAAAATTACCATTTCAGGACACCACCACGTCCTCACAATCGACCTCAGCGGTCACATCACTTCAGGGCACCACTCCCGCCTACACTCACAATTTCACAACGGCAAACTACGATCAGGCTTGATTCCCGCCAGGGATACGTAGGAATCCTATCAAAGGGTCCAGCCAACCGACCTATACGGTCACCTAGGATGCCACCACGTCCTCACAACCGACCTATACGGTCACCCAGGATGCCACCACGTCCTCACAACCGACCTATACGGTCACCCAGGACGGAACCACGTCCTCACCACTGACCTATACAGTCACCTAGGACGCCACCACGTCCTCACAACCGACCTAAACAGTCACCTACAGGACACTGACACGTCCACTTCCCCACACACCCGAACTACGATCAGGCTTGATTCCCGCCGGGGATACGTAGGAATCCTATCACAGGGTCCAGCCAACTGACCTAAACGGTCACACACACCTCAGGACACCACCACGTCCTCACGCGATCCAGATCAGGACCCTTATCTTATTAACGACCCCACTTCCTCCGTAAGTGACGTCGTCGAGGGGCTTCTGTAAGTACCCCAATCTGGATCACCCTCTTCCGAGCTCCCAGGAAACACCGCAGACTCACTCAATCGCAGTCTCGAACACCCAAAACCCTCCAAACCCTTCAAAAACCCTCAAAGGTCCAAAAAAACCACCAACTAAACCAAGGGGGGCCTTTCTGGGACAAACAAACACAGAAGGACATTGGGGGAATTATGCAGAAATTGGGAAAAGCATGGAGGTCCGTACGGACCTCTTTGCATGCCAATAAGGTCCGTACGGACCTTCTTACTACCAACTCTCATCATTACAAAATCCCTCTAAAGTCCACAAGATTCCCCCAAATCAGGGAAAACCAAAATTTTAGTTTAGCACCTAGGTCCGTACGGATCTTCTTGCACGAAAATTTTGACTATAAATAGAGGGCTCCCCCTCCCTCATTTCACACATCTCCCTCTTCTACTATCTCCCTAGGCCTTCTGGCTCCCCCTCTAAGTCCTTCCGAGGCACTCCCGGCCCCTTTCGGATCCTTCCCAGGCCTTCCGAGCTCCCTTGTGGTGCTTTGAAGCCTTTCCGAGCGCTCCCGCGCTGCCCCGAGGCAGTCTCGAGGTACTCTGAGACCCCTTGTTGTACTCCGAGGCCTTTCCTGGTCTTTCTCGAGGCGTCCCGGCTCTTTCCGAGTCAAACCGGCAACTCGGACGCACGCCAGAACTCTGCCCGAACGCAATCGACGATCCCGACACACGCCGAACCTCTGCCCGAATCCAACCGACGATCCCTGCGATCCCAACGCACGTCGAAACTCTGCCCGAGTGAACACCCGACAATCCCGAGGCACGCCGAAGCTCTGTCCGCAGACAACCGGTACATCCCGAAGCAATCCCGGTCCGTCCCGAAACACTATTCCATCCTCTAACACTATTTTCCCGCGGAAGACAGACACGAACCAACATTGGTAAGGCTTCCTTCCTACACTATTTCAATACATTTCAATAAGCAGTGTACAATGTAGACATCCGACACAGCATGCATTTTTTAAAAGCACACACATACACACACAACAGTTAAAGAAAGAAAAAGGGGTACCGAAAGACTCGTTTTTACGAGGCTACTCGGGTGAGCTCTAATATTCTAATATTCTCTTTCCGAGGAGTAACCTGACCTTCGAACTCAAAAATCACATCACACCAAAACAGTTTATTATTATTTTAAACTGATGCCTTTTCTTAATGTTTTGGGCTTAATCAAAACGGCGTGGCGAATCTACAAGCAAAACACAGCGAGACACCTCCTCCAACGCAAAAGCGAAATGCCAGATGCCCGGGCGCGATTGCACTGCCTCTCGGATCCGGGTAATTTCAGTTCCCCTCATTGAGAGGAGCTCAGGTCGCCGTAGTTCGGGCTGAACTGTGTTTGGCTTTGGGAAAGGGTATGAATATTTGTGGTTTCTTTAGTGAAATGGACCTGGTGAGGCAGTGCCAGAGCGGAGGAGATATCGTGCCATTGATCTTGGGTGAGACATTCCTTGGCATAGGTCGAATGGTGACCGGTAGCCGATACATGTGGGGAGGAAGTCCCGCTATGCATATTTTTTCTTGAGGGAGCGGTTGCATATGATGCCCGAGGTACCACCGACATGTGATCCCTGGTCTTTTTCTTGATGACCCTTGGTGATAGAAGGCAGTCAGGCTGACTTGGAGCTTTGGATGGCCAAACTCCGCACACATCATCTGCGATGGTGGGTTCCTCACTGGAAGTTGCAGACTTGTCGGATCGTTCAGGAGGGTCTTCTCATTGTCAGAGTTCCGGGGCTGTCCCAGTCTTCTTTCTACATTCCATATTTGGTGCTGCGGCAGTTCGGGCTAGAGCAGGTGCCGTTGACGAGCTTGGGTGATGCTGCTACCTTTGAGGTGGGATCGCTCCTTATGGAAGATCCTTCGACGTTATTGCTTTTCATGCGGTTGTGGAAATATGCGTCTTTTCCTGCAAGGGTTCTCTTTCACCGGAGAGGGGGCACTGTTCTGTCCACTCGGTATTTGAAATGGTATGAGGAGTGTATAGGGGAGATTCAAATGGCTATTTTGTGGAGGCGAAGTGAGCTATTGGGCCTTGACCGTAGTGATAGCTCGACTTTGAGGAGGGCCGAAGTGATGGCTAACCCTCATGATTGTACCGGGGATGATATGTCTGACTATGAGGCCAATGCTAGTCGGATGGCCGATCAGAGCATGGATATGACGACTCGAAGAGAGGTAGCTCGTGATAGAGCTAGGGAAAGGGCTGCGTTGGCGGCCGCAGGCTTGACAGAGGCGTCGGGAAGGGTCCCAGAGCCAGGTAGAAGGACTACGGGGATATTCCCTATGAAGGCAAAGAATACCCCTCGTGGAAAAGGGAAGGGGAAGAAAGACAAAGGACCGAGTACGAGGGACTAGGCTGACCTTGCTGTCCGGAATATCCATCCACTGACATTGCAGTCATTACCTGCCTCACCCCAAAAACGTTTGGACAAACCAGAAGTAGGAAGCATGGTTTTAACTCTTTCTAAAAGAGTTCTATTCATACGTTCAACAATACCATTTTGTTGCGGTGTATTGATAAGTGACTATTATATAGTCATTTATCCCATTATTTATTAATCATTTCCTTAGTTTTTAGTATCATTTAGTTTGCATTTAGGTTATTTTAGCTTCTTTTATCATATATCTTCGATTTTATGCTTTTGGTAGATTTTATACTCTTAGACAGATTTTAGAGTCAAATTATGATCAAATTGGAGCCTTGGAAATAATCAAGTGTCAAAGCCATGGAGGGACAACATCGAAATAAGCATAAAGGCCAAAATTCAGTCGGAGCGGCCGTGCAGCCTAGAGCGGAGCGGCCGTGCAAAGTGTCAAAACTCAAATTCAAATCGGGCGCCAAGGGGTGCACGCCGTGCAGCCTCTTGACTCGGCCGTGGCCGCTGCACTGCTCCAAAAGGCACCTTTTGGAGGCACCACTTTGAAGAGTCCCAACCTTTAGCATAGATGTCTATATAAAGAAACCTTTGTACTCAGTTTAGAATATCCAGAAAATCCAAAAATGTTCATAATACACATTTAGAAAGGATCATATCATACTTAGATTATATAGCAAAATTACTTTAGCAATTTATACACGATGTTCAAAGTTTATCAAGGATTCGTGACAAAACTTGTGTACTCTTGAAGATTGTGAATGAAGATTATTTCCAGCCATTGTCTCTCTTATTATGAATAAGTATTTCTTTCCTTATCTTTATTTTTTTACTTACTTCCTTTTATTATTTCAATGGTTTGAGTAATCCTCCATTTCTCGGAGTTGGAAACTCGATTATTTATATTCATGCTTCTCCTACATGTCATTTCAATTCTATTCTTATTAATCTTAAAATACTTGCAATTAGGGAGACGTTCTTAATTGTGTTGCCTCAGTTGATCAAATAAAAAACATTGATTAGCGGAACTCTAAGAATTGAACTAGGTCGATAAATTACACAAAGTGATTTAAAGACCTAGGGATGATCCTTTAGTGGAAAATACGTGAGATGATAGACTTAAATGGTATTTTTGATTTATTTGGTACCCTCGAGAGGTGAGTCGGACTTCCCGCGTGACGAACGGAATTACACTAAGCCGAACCCTCGAGAGAAAGGCCGGTGGGTCTTAATTACATGTGCTAGTTAGCACAACTTAGCGTATCATCCTTGACTTGACACTTTCATCTTAAAACAATTTCTTCATATTATTCTTGAATTGCTTGCAAGTATAAAAACGTTTATATTTGTGGAACCCTAGTCAATTGAGAGAAGTACCTAGCGGAGAATTTTGATTGACGGAATCATATGAAGGAACTAGGTTCCATTGATCACGAGAGTAGTTCAACGGCCTAGGGGTGTTCTTTGAATGAAAAGTACGTTGACTTTCGATCTTAATGGATTCTTTCTAATTGTGGTCAGCTAGAGTTAAGCCGGAATGCCCGTTTGTGACAGGGCGGGAGCACCATAAACGGAAATCTCAAACAGTTAGAATATGATTAGTGAAAGATACAAACGCTACTGTTTTAACCCGAAGTAGTGTAGGCCTAACGTACCATCCTTGTTATTTTGATAAAAGTCTTTATCTAAAAGCATATTTATTTGTTTTCAATCCCGAGAACGCTATCATTATATGTTAGAGTAGTTTTCTGTATCTTCCTAGTATTTTCTCTTATAAATTCCTATCTCCCCCCAATCATTTTATCTATATTTATATAAAGACAAATATCATCCCAAAGTAAACCCTGTCTCTGTGGGATCGACTCGTACTTGCACCCGCTATATTACAATAGCCCGTGCGCTTGCGGATATAAATAAACCGTTAGGTTTCGACCGAACAAGTTTTTGGCGCCGTTGCCGGGGACAACGGTTTACTTTTTTATATTTGTCTTTATCATTTATGTTTATGTTTATATATTATTATTATGTACTAACTCTATTTTGTAGATATTTGAAAAAAAAAATGATGAACAAGAGATGCGAGCCGTGCACTTTGCAAAGCATATGAATATGAAGTCGACCATATTTCGTATCAACCCTCTCTAAAAAGCACCATCTTTTGTAAGTTCATCTTTCGCTTCCTCCACCCCTTTTTTTGACTTGTTTTTCATATTGTCCTTGAAACATTGAGGACAATGTTAATTTCAAGTGTGGGGGAGGATTCCTCGTAGCTGTTTTTTTTATTTTATTTTTTACATACTATTTTTCTTTGAAAAAAAAAAAATTTTTGCTCATTTTTATGCTTGCTTATTGCCTTAGATTATATATTTCCTTCCCTTCTCTTATTTTTATATATTCTTTGAATCATTAAGAAAGAACTTAGGGATACTTTCTAGGAAGTAATTAAGGCATCATAAATCAATATAGCATTATATAGGATTTTGTAAAGGAAAGCATACTTAAAATTTTTGAAATTTTCCGATCATCTTGAGCTTTTGGTTGTTTTAAAAGTTTGTGAAGACTTATGAATTATTTTTTCAAAAGTGTACATTCTATTTTTTTAATTTTTTCCTTTTTAGGAATATTCATAGGTGTTTTGCATCGTTTTGAATCACAACCCCTCATGAAAATTCCATCTTTCCATTTCCACTAATCGAATCAAGTTTAGGCATTTTTATCTTATTGCTAAAAGAGTGACTTAGTCACCAAATCTTAAAAGTAAAAAGAAACTTATTACTTCCTAAGTAACTCGGGGCACGGCGTTCGCTGCGACGATGCTTCCTTGCTAAACGGAAGTAATATCCAAAAGTATTCTTGATCTAAGTATTAGGAACATGGGGTTCGCAGCCACAATGTCTCCTACTTGAAAGGATAAAAAATAACTAAGGTCTTTTGCAAAAATATAACACGTGCAAAAATAAGATAAAATTGTTGAAACTTTGATGAGATTTTTTCACTATCATCATCCATCTCCATCCTTGTGATTCAAAAGTATATGTCAAATCCTTGAATACTTCTAACTTGTGAATAAAATGATCATTATTTTGTACACTTTCAAGCAATAATATTTTTCACAAAAACACTCTTGAAAAGTAAAAGTATCTTTATATGCCAAGCTTGTGATCCAAAAGTTCATCTTTTTTATATTATGCTTTGCTTCATCGAATCTCATTTATGTTATAATGATTTATTGTTTTCCAAGATTGCTCTCTTAAAAATTTTCCTAAATCTCTTTCTAAATAATCTAAGGTTATAAAAAGTTTGAGAAGATAAAAGAAAGACAAAATCTTCATGGCAATAAGGCTTGCAACATTTATTTATTTTCTAAGGGATCCAACTGTATGTTTTTATCATTTGCAATTTTTTTCCCTCTCCATCTTCTTTTTATCCTAGACTTACTTGAGGACAAGCAAGGTTTAAGTGTGGGGGAGTTTGATAAGTGACTATTATATAGTCATTTATCCCATTATTTATTAATCATTTCCTTAGTTTTTAGTATCATTTAGTTTGCATTTAGGTTATTTTAGCTTCTTTTATCATATATCTTCGATTTTATGCTTTTGGTAGATTTTATACTCTTAGACAGATTTTAGAGTCAAATTATGATCAAATTGGAGCCTTGGAAATAATCAAGTGTCAAAGCCATGGAGGGACAACATCGAAATAAGCATAAAGGCCAAAATTCAGTCGGAGCGGCCGTGCAGCCTAGAGCGGAGCGGCCGTGCAAAGTGTCAAAACTCAAATTCAAATCTGGCGCCAAGGGGTGCACGGCCGTGCAGTTCCCTTGACTCGGCCGTGCAGTCGCTGTACCTGTTCCAAAAAGGCACCTTTTGGAGGCACCACTTTGAAGAGTCCCAACCTTTAGCATAGATGTCTATATAAAGAAACCTTTGTACTCAGTTTAGAATATCCAGAAAATCCAAAAATGTTCATAATACACATTTAGAAAGGATCATATCATACTTAGATTATATAGCAAAATTACTTTAGCAATTTATACACGATGTTCAAAGTTTATCAAGGATTCGTGACAAATCTTGTGTACTCTTGAAGATTGTGAATGAAGATTATTTCCAGCCATTGTCTCTCTTATTATGAATAAGTATTTCTTTCCTTATCTTTATTTCTTTACTTACTTCCTTTTATTATTTCAATGGTTTGAGTAATTTTCCATTTCTCGGAGTTGGAAACTCGATTATTTATATTCATGCTTCTCCTACATGTCATTTCAATTCTATTCTTATTAATCTTAAAATACTTGCAATTAGGGAGACGTTCTTAATTGTGTTGCCTCAGTTGATCAAATAAAAAACATTGATTAGCGGAACTCTAAGAATTGAACTAGGTCGATAAATTACACAAAGTGATTTAAAAACCTAGGGATGATCCTTTAGTGGAAAATACGTGAGATGATAGACTTAAATGGTATTTTTGATTTATTTGGTACCCTCGAGAGGTGAGTCGGACTTCCCGCGTGACGAACGGGATTACACTAAGCCGAACCCTTGAGAGAAAGGCCGGTGGGTCTTAATTACATGTGCTAGTTAGCACAACTTAGCGTATCATCCTTGACTTGGCACTTTCATCTTAAAACAATTTCTTCATATTATTCTTGAATTGCTTGCAAGTATAAAAACGTTTATATTTGTGGAACCCTAGTCAATTGAGAGAAGTACCTAGCGGAGAATTTTGATTGACAGAACCATATGAAGGAACTAGGTTCCATTGATCACGAGAGTAGTTCAACGGCCTAGGGGTGTTCTTTGAATGGAAAGTACGTTGACTTTCGATCTTAATGGATTCTTTCTAATTGTGGTCAGCTAGAGTTAAGCCGGAATGCCCGTTTGTGACAGGGCGGGAGCACCATAAACGAAAATCTCAAACAGTTAGGGCATGATTAGTGAAGGATACAAACGCTACTGTCTTAACCCGAAGTAGTGTAGGCCTAACGTACCATCCTTGTTATTTTGATAAAAGCCTTTATCTAAAAGCATATTTATTTGTTTTCAATCCCGAGAACGCTATCATTATATGTTAGAGTAGTTTTCTGTATCTTCCTAGTATTTTCTCTTATAAATTCCTATCTCCCCCCAATCATTTTATGAAATGGTCTCGGACATAAGTTGACAACTTTGATCCGGAACCCGAAAGAAGCTTTCACGAGAGATTAAAAAGATTTAGAGAAACTTTGAAGAAGCATATGGACGGAGAACAACAAACACCCGCTAGGACCCTACGGGACTTTGTTAACCCAAGTACCCCGGGAACTAGATCCCCTATTGTTGTGCCGAATGCCGGAGCGGCACACTTCGAGATAAAGCCGCAGTTATTGCATATGGTTATGAATAACCAATACAGCGGCACCGCTTTCGAAGATCCCCATCTACACATCCAAACATTCCTTGAATACTGTGATTCACACGTATTCAAAATGTTACGGTGAAAGCAATTCGGATGCGCCTTTTTCCTTTCTCTCTTAAGGATAAGGCAAAACAATGGTTAAATTCGATCCCCCAGAATTCATTAACAACATGGGACCAAATTCAAGAAGCATTCCCTGGTCGATTTTTCCCACCAAGCAAAACTGCCCAGATACGGACAAAGATCACTAACTTCTGTCAAACAGATAGTGAGACTTTGTATGATGCATGGGAGCGGTTCAAGGAACTTCTCAGAATGTGCCCATACCACGGGCTTGAAAAGTGGTTGATTGTTCACACCTTCTACAACGGTCTCATATTCAAAATAAGAGAGACCATTGATGCCGCTGCAGGAGGAGCATTGATGAACAAGGGAATCGATGAGGCATACGACCTTATCGAGAACATTGCATTGAACCATTACCAATGGTCAAATGAGAGGGAGCAGCAACAAGGTACGCCCGGTAAATATAATGTTGATGCAGTTACTCTTCTCTCCTCTAAAGTTGACATGCTTTTGAAAAAGTTTGAAAATCTTAATGTCAATCCCATTGCTAGTGTAAATGTGTTATGCGAATTATGTGGGTCTAACTCACATAGTACGGATAACTGCGAGTTACTTGACGTTACTTCTAACGATCAAGTGAACTTTGTTAATTCTTTTGGTCAAAAAGAATGGAGGAATCACCCCAATTTTTCCTATAAGAATAACAACGTTCTTAACCCGCAATCATTTACACAACGTCAAGGACTTACATTTGGAAATTTCAATAATGCTTCAAATATTTTTTCTCCCCCTAAATCAAAATTAGATCTTTTAATGGATTTTATCGTTGAAAGTAAGAATGAGCAAGAAAAGACTAATGCTGAATTTAGGGAATGTTTTAAGTTATTTAATGATAAATTTGATAACTTAGCCGCCCATAATAAAATATTAAATGAGCATGCTAAAGCGGTAGTTACTAGAAGTGGGAGAGAGCTTATTGATTGTCTGCCTAAAGAGAGTAGTCCCATTGAAGAAAGTATTAGTCAAAATCCACCCGTGGTCAAGACTAATGATGAGGATAATAAGGGGACGGAATCCCCTAAAATAACTAGAAATTTTGATCCACCTATACCTTACCCTCAAAGGTTGGTAAAGGCAAAACTCGATAAACAATTTGCAAAATTTTTAGAAGTTTTAAAATCTATCTACATTAATGTACCTTTTACTGATGCTTTGCAACAAATGCCTTCTTATGCTAAATTCCTCAAAGATATTCTTTCTAACAAAAGGAAGCTAGAAGAAAATGAAACTGTTGCATTAACGGAAGAAGTAAGTGCTGTTCTACAAAAAAGGTTACCCCCAAAATTAAAAGATCCCGGCACTTTCTCTATCCCTTGTAATATAGGTAAATTTGATGTTGATAATGCCATGTTAGATCTAGGAGCTAGCGTGAGCCTCATCCCGCTTTCGGTAAGCAAGAAAATTGGTGTAAGGGAATTGAAACCTACAACCATATCCCTGCAATTAGCGGACCGTTCCATTAAATATCCAGTGGGAATTATGAAAGATGTCCCTTGCCAAATCGAGAAATTAGTCATCCCGGTTGATTTTGTTGTTCTCGAGATGGAAGAGGATAGTCATATTCCTGTAATTCTAGGTAGACCATTTCTTGCCACAGCTGGGGCAGTTATAGACGTTAAACATGGTAACCTAACTTTGAATGTAGGAGATGATAAAATAGAGTTTAACTTGTCTAAATTCATGAGAAATCCTAATCTTGAGAATCCTTGCTTGAACATTAACATGTTAGAATCAATTAGCAAGGAATTGGAAAGTCCCCAATCTAAGGATCCGCTAGAAAAAAGTCTTATAGATTGGAAGAGAACTTTGCATGATAATGACGATGAAGAAATTGCAAATTATACCATGCTTTTAGATACAAAGAAAGTCTAGTGGCAACAATGATTTCGAAAAATTGGAGACTACAGCGGAGCCATCCAACATAAAGGAAAGAGAGGTAATTAAGGCACCTCAAGTTGAGTTAAAACCTCTTCCTGCAAATCTAAGGTATGAATTCTTGGGACCTAACTCCACTTATCCTGTGATTATAAATGCTAACCTAGGTCCTCTAGAAACTGAAAAATTATTAAATGAGCTTAGGTTGCATAAAAAAGCCATAGGATATACAATAGATGACTTAAAAGGGATTCATCCAAAAATTTGCATGCATAGGATTGATTTAGAGGAAGATCATAAACCTTCCATTGAACATCAAAGAAGACTCAATCCTAACATGAAGGAAGTAGTTAAAAAGGAAGTCCTTAAATTACTTGACGCAGGCATCATCTATCCAATTTCAGATAGCAAATGGGTGAGCCCTGTTCAAGTTGTCCCTAAGAAGGGAGGAATGACAGTCATTCAAAATGATAAGGATGAATTAATCCCAACAAAGACTGTCACGGGTTGGCGCATGTGTATAGATTACAGAAAGTTAAATAAAGCCACCCGAAAAGACCACTTTCCCCTTCCCTTTATAGACCAAATGCTAGAAAGATTGTCCAAACATTCCCATTTTTGTTATTTGGACGGATATTCGGGATTTTTCCAAATCCCTATCCATCCAGACGATCAAGAAAAAACTACTTTTACTTGTCCTTATGGTACCTTCGCTTATAGGAGAATGCCTTTTGGGCTTTGTAATGCTCCCGCCACTTTTCAGCGTTGTATGATGTCCATTTTTTCCGAATACATAGAAAATATAATGGAAGTTTTTATGGATGATTTCTCTGTTTACGGATACTCTTTTGACGAATGTTTGAAGAATTTATCTAAAGTCCTACAACGCTGTGAAGAGGTCAATCTTGTTCTAAATTGGGAAAAATGCCACTTTATGGTAAATGAAGGGATAGTGTTAGGACACATGGTGTCCGAAAAGGGGATAGAAGTAGATAAGGCAAAAATCGAAATTATCAAAAAATTACCTCCGCCTACTAATGTTAAGGGTATAAGAAGTTTTCTTGGTCACGCCGGATTTTACCGACGTTTTATAAAAGATTTCTCAAAAATTTCTAAACCTTTAACTAATCTACTAATGAAAGATGCTCCATTTGTGTTTGATAGCCATTGTCTTGAAGCTTTTAATAGGTTAAAGGAAGCTTTGATATCCGCTCCTATCGTACAACCACCCGATTGGGATCTCCCTTTCGAAATAATGTGCGATGCAAGTGATTTCGCGGTCGGGCTGTTGCAGGACAGTGAAAAGACAAGAAAACACACGCAATATATTATGCTAGCCGAACACTGGATGAAGCACAAATGAATTATGCCACCACAGAAAAAGAGCTATTGGCCGTAATATTTGCTATGGAAAAGTTTCGATCATATTTGGTGGGATCAAAGGTAATCATATACACGGATCACGCTGCAATTAGATACTTGTTGACAAAGAAGGATGCAAAGCCAAGATTAATAAGGTGGATCCTTCTCCTCCAAGAATTCGATTTGGAAATCCGTGATAAAAAGGGAACGAAAAATTTGGTCGCGGATCATTTATCCCGTCTTCCTAAAGAATTAGAAATTTCCGATAATGATGACCTTCCCATTGATGACTCATTTTCAGATGATCATCTTCTTGCTATAAAAAATGTCGAAATTCCTTGGTTTGCAGACATTGTTAACTATCTAGCATGCAAGATTCTTCCCCCAGAAATGAGTTATCAACAAAAGAAGAGATTTTTATCAGAAATTAAAAATTACTTTTGGGAAGATCCGCTCCTTTTTAGACATTGCGTAGATGGAATCATTAGGCGGTGTGTACCTAATGAAGAGATCAATGACATTCTTTATCATTGTCATTCATCTCCTTATGGCGGTCATGCAAGCACAGCCAAAACCGCCACCAAGGTTCTTCAATCAGGTTTTTTCTGGCCCACACTCGTCAAAGATTCTCAAAATTTCGTTATCTCTTGTGATCGTTGCCAAAGAACCGGCAACATTTCAAGAAGAAATGAAATGCCTCTCAATAATATTCTAGAAGTTGAGATTTTTGACGTATGGGGCATTGATTTCATGGGACCATTCCCCGCATCCTTCAACAATAATTATATTTTGGTAGCAGTGGACTACGTCTCAAAGTGGGTAGAAGCTATAGCATCTCCAACAAACGACTCAAAAGTCGTCATGAAGCTTTTCAAGGATACAATTTTTCCAAGATTTGGGGTTCCAAAAGTCATCATAAGTGACGGAGGGTCGCATTTTTCACACCGCCAGTTTGATGCTTTATTAAAAAAGTACGGAGTCTATCATAAAACAGGCACCGCATATCATCCTCAAACAAGCGGGCAAGTGGAAATATCAAATCGAGAAATAAAGTGGATCTTGGAGAAAACGGTAATAAATTCAAGAAAGGATTGGTCAATAAAGTTGAGCGATGCTTTGTGGGCTTATCGCACCGCTTTTAAAACACCTATCGGAACCACTCCTTTTCGATTGGTTTATGGAAAGCCATGTCATTTACCGGTAGAGCTTGAGCATAAGGCATATTGGGCAATTAAAGCCCTAAACTATGACTTGGCAGAAGCCGGTGAAAAGCGGAGACTACAGTTACAAGAGCTCGAAGAACTCCGATATGAAGCATACGAAAGTGCCAAGTTATACAAGGAGAAAACGAAAAAATGGCATGATGCTCGTATAATAAGAAAGGATTTCAAAGAAGGAGACATGGTATTACTTTTTAATTCTCGCTTAAAGCTTTTTCCAGGTAAATTAAAATCAAGATGGACGGGCCCATATCAAGTGCGTAAAGTATATCCATACGGAGCCATCGAAATTGGAAACGAAGCACAAGGAGATTTTAAGGTAAACGGTCAAAGATTGAAACACTACATGACCGGAGACCCAATTGGAGTAGTTTCATACGTTACTTTGGGCGAACATACCTCACCATTTTAGTAAGTTTTTCTCTTTACCCTCCCGGGATTTGGCATTGTTCCTTGAAACATTGAGGACAATGTTCATTTCAAGTGTGGGGGGGGGTATATCTAACCTTTTATTTTATTTTTCGCTCTCTAGTTTTAAATTTTTACTTGCTTTCTAGATTAGATTTAACTGCTTTCTAGTATAATTTTTTCTTTTTAATTTAGTTGCATTTTTTCTTTTATGCATGTATAATAGTATATAAAAAATAAAAATAAATAATAAATCCCTATGATGATCCATAATCATTACTTCTATGCTTGCCATTTGCCCTAGTATAATGCATATTTATCTTTCCTCTCATATTTTCTATAAACTTAAAAATCTATAAAAGGAAAAATATAAGGATATTTTTAGGAAATAATTGAAAGCTTCATAAGTTAGTATAACAAAATATAGAGTCTCATCAAGGAAAATGCATTTGATTAGAAGGAATCTTTTTATATACTTGGTCATTTATGCAAATATTAAAAATATTTCTTTAAAATTGTACATCTTTTATCTTTATTAAATGTTTATTCCCTTTTTAGAAGCACCTTTTTGTTTGCATCCCTTGAATCACACCCTTTCATCAAAAATTCCATCTTTTCATTTCTCAAATCAAATCAAAGTAGACATCTTTATCTTATTAAAAAGAGTGACATTTGTCACCAATCCTTAAAAAGCAAAAAGAAACCTATTACTTCCTAAGTAACTCGGGGCATGGCGTTCGCTGCGATGATGCTTCCTTGCCAAACGGGAGTAATATCCAAAAGTATTCTTGATCTAAGTATTAGGAACATGGGGTTCGCGACCACAATGTCTCCTACTTGAAAGGATCAAAAATAACTTAGGTCTTTTGCAAAAATATAACACGTGCAAAAATAAGATAAATTTGTTTAACTTTGATGAGATTTTTCCACTATCATCATCCATTTTTTACCCTTGTGATTCAAGAATGTAATACAATTCTTCGGAAACTTCTAATTTGTGAATAAATGTTTATACATTCTCTTGTACATTTTAAAGAAATAAATTCATCTTTTCTCAAAAATCACTTTAAAAAAGTGAAAGCTTTTCTACCAAGAAATAAATCTAAGAATTATCCTTCTAGCATGCTTTACTTGGTCAAAATTTTATATATGCTATATTAGGTTATTGTCTTGCATTTTATCTCTTTAAAATATCCCTAAAATACTTTTTCCTAGATAAATTTTTAAAGGTATTCAAAATATGATTAGAAAGACAAAGGCATTATCTAAAAGGCAATTAAGGCTTGCTACTTTATTTCTGAGGGATCAATCTTGTTTTTTCTCCCTCTCCGTATTTTCATTCTAAGTTTGCTTGGGGACAAACAAAAGTTTAAGTGTGGGAGAGTTTGATAAGTGACTATTATATAGTCATTTATCCTTAGTTTTATATACTTTTTATTGCATAAACATCATTTCTCATTTCATTTTATATACTTTTTAGTTTCTTTTTCATATTATCTAGATTTTACGCCTTTTGGTACTTTTCTTGCAATTAAAGACAGGTTTTAGGTTCTTTTTATCAAAAGGATACTTGAACACTTCAAGGCAAAATACATGGAAGAGCACCAACCAAATCAAGCACACAAAGCTAAATTCAAGATGGAGCGGCCGTGCAGCCAAGATGGAGCGGCCGTGCACCTGGCCTTTTTCAGGCCATTTGTGGCCCTAAAATATAGAGTGGCCGTGTCTTGAAGAGGGAGTGGCCGTGTCATTATATGGAGCGGCCGTGCAGCTTGGACAGGAGCGGCCGTGCGAAGTGTCAAGACTCAAATTCAAATCTGGCGCCAAGGGTCACACGGCCGTGCAACTTCCTTGACGCGGCCGTGCAAAACGCGACTGCAGATGTAAAGGCACCTTTTGATGGCACCCAATTGAAGAGTCTCCTCCTTTTTATAAATAGGACCCTAGTGATCAGTCTTAGATACGAAAATTTTAGAGAGAAAATCACTGATACTTCATAGATAGAAGATACAAACACTTGTGATAACAATTTTCTAAGGAGATTTGAAGATCAAGTTCATTATTTGTTCTTGGAATCACTTTGGAGGAAAAGCAATAAAAGTGAAGCATTATTCTTAGCATTTGCCTTCTTTATTCATAAGTCTTTCTTACTCAATCTTTTATTATTGCTTATACGTTATAAATGGCTTGTGAGTAATCCCCCTTATTCTTGGGATTGGAAACTCAAAAGCATACTTGTTCATCATCTAAAAATGTTAAGTCTTGTCTTCTTTCTTCATCTAATCAATTTCTTTATATTATTCTCTAAACGCCTTACATTTTGGAGATATCCAATTTGTATGATTCAGTCAATTGAGAGAAGTACCTAGCAGAGAATCTCGATTGACGGAACCATATAAAGAAACTAGGTTTCATTGATCACGAAAGTAGTTCAATGGCCTAAGGATGTTCCTTTAATGGAAAGTATGTTGACTCTCGTTTTTAATGGATTCTTACTAATTATGGCCGCCTAGAGATAGCCAGGAACGCCCGTTTGTGACAGGGCGGGAACAACGTAAACGGAAATCTCAAACAGTTAGGGCATAATTAGTGAAGAATACAAACGCTACTGTCTTAACCCGAAGTAGCAAAGGCTTAACATATCATCCTTGCTTTTTATGAAAACCTTTTATCTCTAAGACAATGACGATTTGATGAACAAAGTTATGTGTATGATTTCCAATCCCGAGAATGCTTCGTTTTATAAAAATTTAATCAAAGTACTTTCTGTTTATGTTCTCTCTATTTTTCTAAAAACAAATTTTATCTCCCCCCAATCTTTTCTATTACTTTCTAAAGACAAAAATATTCCCTAGTAAATCCTGTCTCTGTGGGATCGACCCGTACTTGCACCTGCTATATTACAATAGCCCGTGCGCTTGCGAAATTAAATAAACCGTTAGGTTTCGACCGAACATGTATAAGGCACAATCTTATGCCTTTTAAACCCATTATCAAGGCAAAAGTTATCAAACTTATGATTGCAAAATTCAAGTCCATTATCAGTCCTAAGCACCTTGATTTTTCTACCTGTTTGATTTTATCATGACTTTCCAGATTTTGAACTTATTAAAAACATCTGATTTATTTTTCATTAAAAACACCCATATTTTCCTGGAACAGTCATCAAGTATAGACAAAAAATATATATTACCACCTTGAGTGATCTCACTAGCAGGACCCCATACATCAGCATGTAAATACTTAAGTATATCTTTAGTCGAGCAATGATTAGGATTAGGGGGATTGGAAAAAGACACTCTATGTTGCTTACCCATCACACAAGAGTCACAGAAAGGCACAGAAGATACTTTATCTCTATCAAAAACTCCATTTTTATTTAAAATTTCTAAACATTTATTACTCATGTGTCCAAGTCTTTTATGCCACAAATTAGTTTTATCAACTTTAACAACATTTGCATAACCAGACATAGGTTCAGCAGTACAAACATACAAGTTTCTAATCTTTTCAGCTTTGAAAATCACAAGAGGCCCCTTCAAGATTTTCATGCACCCAGAAACAAAATTACAGTCAATTTGCAAGTCTTGATTCTTCTCTTTAGGATTAGGACGGTCTTTACGAAAACGTCCCGTCTCACCACAGTTGTAACATTTTCTGTTACTTTTACCAGTTCTAGACTTACTTATTTTCCTCTAATTATTCTTACTAGATTCAGTCTTATCATGTTGCTTATTCTGATTATGATTCCTTTGAGTCGATCGATCGTCCTCTCACCATATTAACCTCACCAACAATTGATTTACACTTATTAACTCTTAATTCTAATTCTTTGCTTTTAAGCCCGTTAATCACAGTATCAAGCACAATAGCATTCCTACCATACTTAATAGCAGATCTAACATCAGCATAAGAATCATGTATACCATTCAAGAGCACAATAGGAGTATATTCATCAATGTTCTTATCACCGGTTTGCTTAATATCTTGCACAAGTTTAGTAAACTGATCAATGTTATCATTCTTGTCTTTGTTTAAGTCCAATTTAAACTGAAAAAACTTCTCAAGTAAATACATCTTATTAGGTAACGATGTTTCAACATATACTTCTTCCGGTTTATCCCAAAGAGCTTTAGCACTATCGTGTTTACCAACTTTTCTAAGAACAGAGGCAGATAAATTCAAAATAATCGAAGAATAAGCACATTCATCCATTTCAAACCTTAATTCTTGATTATCCGATTCAGTATATTGTTCGGTTACAACTTTGAAAACTTTTTCTTTAATTAAAATGTCTTTCATTTTTTGTTGCCAAATTGAAAATCACATTTGCCATTGAATGACTCCATCATATAAGCATTCATATTAACAACCATACAAAATAATGAATTTCCAATTCCAAAAAACAGATAAGGTATCTAATAAAATAAGTATCAAAGCACTCAAGCACAGCAAGTAGAAAACAAAGAATTAAAGACACTTGAAGAAACCTTGTACTAGGTTTTTTTATTTTACCGTTCACCGTTCGCGAAGTAGAACCAGAGCTCTGATACCACTGTTGAGATTTCTTACCTCGAATGCCCATGATTTCACGAACTCAGAACATGCATGAAAGCAAGAAATATGCAGAAGTTAGTAACATAACTAGAAAATCTGGACTGAAAGTAATAAACTGAAATGAAAGAGTGTAAGTAAGAATTCGGCTCATGCCCAAATATCCTTTTTCTGTCCGAATTTCAGCCACAATCCAAGGCACCAATCCAAGATGTTACTGAGAAATTAAGGCAACACAGCTGACCCAAGAACCCCAATTACAGACCCCAAATTCGCAGCCTATATTGGTATCACAGACCAACAACCTAACCCCAAGAAAATCAACACCCACAACCCTCAGATTGCCTCGCCAATCAACACAAACACTGACTGATCAAAGTCCTACTTGAGGGAGAGCACCAAGACAGAATATGAGAGTAGAAGAAAACGATCTGAACCTCGAACAACCTCACAAAACTCTCAACTATACCTCTGCAATTAAGCTCACTAAATCCTCTCTATTTACCACCGGAGAAGAAGTCAAAATTGTGTGTAAAAGACTCGTGTGTTGTAGCTGCAAAGGGAGAATGTGGGGGTTTAAATAGGGGCTGATGGAAGAAGAGATAAGAGGGGAAGATAGCGATAAACACTTACCCGATAACAACCATCATCAACGCAACAGAGGGAACGAAGAAGAAGGATGCGAAGACTGCGTATAGCGAGGAAGAGATCAGGTCAATCACAATTGACACAGTCAACAAATGGTTGGGAACAATTAAGGGTTAAGGAAAAAATGGGCCAGCAGACTTGGGTTATAAAGGATTGGGCCAAAGCCCAAACGAAAATAACAACACTCTTGGTTTCCATTTTCGCCCCAAACCCCAAGAATGCTCTGAGTATTTGATTTGCAAAGTCGCCTCCAAACCCTAACCCAACCCTAACACACAGAGACGCATCAATGGAGTTGAAGCAAATTCCTCTTGGTTTCCATTTTCGCCCCAAACCCCAAGAATGCTGTGAGTATTTGATTTGCAAAGTCACCTCCAAACCCTTACCCTGCGATGGCGTCATCCTCGATCTAAACCCTTACGACGCCAAGCAACTCGACGAAATCTTCAAGTCTGTGGAGAAACGCGATGAACATGGCCTCTTCACGTTCACCAAATTGCGCAAGAGGACGAGCAAAATGCATGGTTACGATTGTCCAAGGCGCAAAGTCGGCAAAGGAATTTGGCACCCTGAAAAAACCATTGATCAAGGTAGCGTCGCGGTTGAAGGTGAAGAACATACGTACATTGGCTCTGCTCAAAAGTTGAGTTATCGTGAAAAGGGTTCTAAGAAGGATCGCCGATTTCTTATGATGGAGTATTCTCTGTATAAGGGACACTCTTACGACCGCCAATCTGATGATGGTACTCCGGTGAAGTATGATCCATATAAAGACTATGTTCTTTGTCATGTTGTGAAGAAGGGTAAGAAAAGGCCCAATTATGATGCTTTGGCTGCTGTTCTGAAAATCCCAACTCCTTCTTCTACATGTTCCAGTTCTTCTCAATCATCTGAAACTGACTCTGACTCTGAACCCCAAACCCTTTAAATCTCATCCATGGATAGCAGCTGGGATTTTCTAGTTTTTACTCCCTCCATCCCGAAACGATCTTCTTACTTTTTTTTTCTTTCTGAAAGGTACTTCGAGCAATGATTTTTAGATTTCGTTACTGATTAGTTGGTTTTAGATTTATTTGCTTGTTAGTTTCCATAGATTTCGTATTAAACCCTTTTGGTAGAGTGAGTGGGCAGTATTATTATTCAAAATTTGGTTTCAAATTCTGACACTTATGATGATTGGGTACATGAGATTACCATTAGGATTTTAGTTTCCAATTCAAGCCTTTGCATTTTACTTTCTTTGTTCATGCTTAGTACTTGGACAGTGGTTATTGGCTTTGTGCATATATGAATCTTTATATCTATCCCTCGCTTTTACGACTTGAATTCTGGTGCTCAGTTTCTCACCCGATTGCAGAATATGGCCATTGATTGATGGTATAGTTAATCTTATTTATAGACCGTGATAATAGTATCCTCGTTATATTTTTTTATTTTTATTTTTAACTTTCAGGATCAAGTAATTTACCAGTGCAACTTAAGCTTTTATATTCTGAAAAGGAGAGAAATCTCTAAATTTGTGTGGTTGATGTACTTCTCGACCTTCATATGAAGGTTCATGGCTTAGCGTAAGTGACTCTGGAATCTGTTACGTTAGTTGCAGATATGGCCAGTGGCTGCTGTGAGTTGGAGAAGTTACATGCATACTCCCTCTCCCACCATTCTAAAACGATTTGTCCCATTTAACTAGTCAAGCTTTCTTTACTTGCTTGTGCTTTCTTAAAATTTCACTGTGATTATTGCCGCTTCTTAAAATGGGAAACATTTTCTGGGACGGGGTGGGGTGGGGGAGTATAAGATTGGAATGCATTATTTTTTTTGTGTAAAAGTGATGGCATTAGCAAAGCTACTTCTTTTATTTGTGTTTATTTTGCGGTTTTTTGTTTTTTTGGGAATTCTTATTTTAGCAAAAGGTGATTGACCTTGAACAGTTGCATTAGATTTCTCTCTTGCTGAAGGTATGCTATTTTAATACAACTGTGCATTCTTGAGTGTTTGAAAAGGGGGGGGGGGGGATTTAGGCTGTTGCAGTTTGGATTTAAGACAGGACTGCTTATGTTTTGTTCCAGAAACATGTAACCTGCCATGGTTTTGTGAGAGGCTCATCTCATCAATGACAATGTTACACGTACTGTCTGAAAACGGCCGTCTCAGTACCCCTCTGATTCAAAGGAGCATTTGAACCAGAGTTTCAATGAGAGGTCATTTCCATGGATGATGTCGTACTCTGTTATCTAGCTCAAGAAGCTCCATGTTTGCTGCAAACATTGATGTCGATATGGTCATTTCTTTTATCTTATCTGTAATTTTACGTGATCTCCCCTCCCCGCTTCAACGTGTTATAGTTGATTGTCTTGACTCTGTCAAACTTGTTATGTAATTGAGGCCCTTAACTTTACAGCTTGGATGCCATGTCTTCTTGCAACAATAGTTGAGTTTCTTCTTTTGCAGTTTTATCTTTCAAAAAATACTCCCCTCCTTTCCGGTGCATGTTAGGAATCCACGGTTTGGCCTAAATTATTGCTCAAAATTCGCTCAATTTGACAACAACAAAAAAATGGGAATATTATTCTGGGACGGATGAAGTGAATTTCAAAATTTCTGCTGCTAAAATTCCCATAGTCATTTCATTCTATGTTACACCTTTCAAAATGGGAAGGTAGATACTGCTTTTATTTTGAAGCATGAAACCTTTGGATGCTAATTTATCCATTCAGCATTATATATTCAGTTGCGTAATTACATTCTTCTTTTTCCCGGGAGAATGTGATGGTTATTCCTCAATACTTATTTATTCAGTTGCGTAATTACATTGTTCTATTATATTATAGTATTGATGCTTATGAATTTATTATTACATTATCTTCCTTACAACTGTCATAGAAATTATTGTTATTGAAAATATTTCAAAAATTATAAATAATTCAAAATAAATTATTTCTTGATAATGGGAAAATAGAAAATCGAAGGAGATAAAGAGACGAAAAATAAAGCAAAATTAAATTTATTAACCGGGACGGAAGTCGAGTCTTGTGAAACACAATTTTCGTAAGAAGAATTTGCCCCATGACCAAGTGCTAACGGATTAGCGGCAATCATCTTGTTGTAAGATAAAACGACTTTTCGACTCTTGATAGAAGAACTTCAAATCAAGAGACCTGCCAACTAACGGTGTTTGGAATTTCTGAACTTTGAAGCAGAAAAAATGTTTCAATATGCTTTAACTAACAGATTTATTTATATAATGCTTGGATGAAGGAATGGATTAAACTGACATTCTTGAGGGCTATTTATAGTTTTCCAAGAGTTGTGGTGCTTTTAGGGAATAGACACAATTCATATCGGATGGATCTGGACCGTCTGATCTGATCCTGATCAAAGCACCAGATTGAGCAGAGCGACTCACGCCCATTCCAGAAGACGCGAATTCTCCATCTATACCGACTCATGCCCATTCAAATGGACACATCCGCCCATTGCACCTATTCGGTCCAATTTGTTCGCCCATTGCACCTATTTAGCCAAATTCGCGGCCCGCCCCACCTGGGTGTCCATGGACCGAATCGAATCGTCCCTTGGTTCGAACCACTGCATGCATCGAACTGCCTGGTTCAATTCACGAGCTGAACCATCTAGCTGGGTGAGCTAGACAAAACTTTAAGGCTCATTAGCTTCTAGCGACGATGCGGTCATGCGAAGCGCAAAGTGTGCCCTTTGCGGACTCGCCATCCTCGTGGTTTAAATTTGAGCTAATCCAAAAATAGCACAATTGGGCCACTATTTGCATAGCTAGCCCAATAGACCAATATGTTGCATAGTAGGTGGATAACACTTGATTGTTACTTCATTGAAGTGGATGAGTTTATAAACTCTCATACTTTGTGCTTTCTAGGAAATGTGGGATATGACTTTCCATATTCACAAAACTTTTCATAAACACATTAGAAATTGCATAGTTTGATCATTAATTTCTCATTCACCATAATTTGATTTTGAGAAAATAAATACATCACATTAATCTACTCCAAATATAGATTACAAATATGCAATCTATTTTCATTTACACAAAATGAAATTACATTTAATTTTTGATCAAATATTAGTTAAACCCAATATTGCTACAAAACTTATGCAGAAGGAAAAGATTACAGAAAATAAAATACAGAAAATAATAAACTGTAAATACAAAAGAAGGATAGTCGTTGTTGTACGAGCCCAATGATAATCACTGCCTCCTTAAGACATATTCGTCCCCTCACCGAGCGTGCTTGAGATTGGTGAAACGCCTGTCTCCCAGGATAGAACGTGCGGACCGGGGGCACTTTGCACCTAAGTATCCCGGCGAGCTGAAAAGTGCTTGGACAAAATCACCTCTTGTTACTACGGATGCAAGGAGGCCAAAGAAACGAAAAACAATATGCAGCAAAGAGAAATGGAGGAGGATTGAAGTTGCAAGTGTTTCTTGTCTACGTTTTTCTTTGTTGTCAACAACTGAAGTCCACCTCCATTTTATAGCCTCAAAGAATCAAAACTGAAATATTATCATTAATTCGAGAATTAACTCTAATAATTTCGGTCATTAATCTGAAAAATTAAACCCATTTAATTTTCGATTTCAGTTTTGATATTTATTTCTCGGCTATTACACATTTGAAATCAAACAAACATCATTCCAGAAACTAACACGTCTGTCCAGTCTCTGCTCGGGCAAGTCCCAGCAGTGCTTAGTCGAGCATATCAGCGAATGCTCGGGGTTTTATTTCGATTTACAAAATCAAAATAATAGCAAAAGGTGGGGTTTTCTGCGTAGGCAAATTCGGTGCTACATTCGTGTCCGTAGGACGCGCACATGCACGAGTACGCAACTCGCAAGCCAAATTGGAAACTTGATTTGCACCCCCTGCGCGCGAGAGAGCCTGTATGCTACATAATCTTGAACGCTACTCTAGTGTCCAAGTTTTCATACTAGCACCAAGATCAATTTCTTTCCAATGTGGGATAATTTCACTTTTCTTTTACTTTGAGCGTTTATATCTCATCCAATGTGAGATAACTTAATTTCCTTTCCAATGTGGGATAACTCCGTTTCCAACCCACATACTTTGAGCATTCATATCTTATTCATCCAACAACCATTTTGGACAAATAAATATTTGATTTCTTGTTCTCATGGAGTATAACACAAACTCATAAACAATTTGGTAATTTGACAAAATTACCCTTTAGAAAATAATTCATAATTTCCTTTAAAAACACACTATTTTTCAACAATATTTTGGAACCAACAATTATATCATCTGCAGACTGCAAATGCTGTACATATGCTTAGGATTTCCATGTTTGATAATCGGTTAATGCCAGGTATATATACATTTATATACATATGTATATGCATATGTATGTATGTATATACGTATATGCATATATGTATGTATGTATATGTACCAGGTGGTTATTGTTGGAAAAATGAGTGTGTTTGATGTATTTTCTAAATGAGTTATTTATTAAATGATCAAATTAATTGTGGGTTTGTGTTCTACTCTGTAAAATTATTAAAATCGAATATCCATTTGTTAAAATTGATTAAAGGATGAATGAGAAATTGTAATAATTTTGCTAACAGTTGTGGGCCTTTTAGCTTGTTAGCCATGAAAGGGAACCTTTATTTGTTACTCTCTCTCTCTCTCTTCCCTAAATGAATTTAGTTGAAAAATATTTCAAAAAATTTGCTCTTATCAAATGAGAATTAATGATGAAATGACAAAATTGCCGTTAAAGGGTTTTTCACATGAGTGGCACATAACCACTTAACAAGTTTTTTTTTGGGGGGGAGGGGGGGGGCAAATTACAAATAGGCGTCACGATCGAATGGGGACATTTTGAAGGCGTCTCGACCAAATGACGGTATTTTGAGGGCATCTTGACTGAATGAGTACATTTTGAAGTCGTCTCGTTCGAATGAGGACATTTTGAATGCGTCTCGATCAAATGTGGACATTTTGAATGCGTATCAACCGAATGAAGACATTTTGAAGGCGTCTCGACCGAATGAGGACATTTTGAAGGCGTCTTGCCCGGGTGAGGTCATTTTGAAGGCGTCTCGACGAAATGGGGACATTTTGAAGGTGTATCAACCGAATGGGAACATTTTGAAGGCGTATCGATCAAATGAGGACATTTTGAAGGTGTCTCGACTGAATTAGGACATTTCTTAAGGCGTCTCGATCTAATGAGGAAATTTTTAAAGCGTCTCAAATGAATTGTTTGCAATTCAGGGTCCAATGATTTTTTTTTTTACTATTGAGGGTCTAAAGTCGTGAAAAGTTGGCAGTTAAATCCTTTTTGACGGAAACGTTAGATTTTTTCGTTAAATCATCACGTGTCGTCCACGTTGACACTTTTCAAATGACATTTTGAAAATAAATATTAGTAAATAAGGGGTATAATGAAATTTTAAAATTAAAAGGGCTAAAATAATATTTTTCCTAAACAAAACACATAATCCACCGACGTCACCCTCCCATGCCACCTCCATCACCTCCATGGCCGCCGCCCCTCCTCCCCACACTGCCCCCTCTATCTTATTACTGTTATTAGCCCTAAAATTAATTAGAAAAGCAAAAAACAATACATTTTTCTTCATCTTCTTCTCCGTCCCAACTCTAACCCACCACCGTCTACCCTCGTCGTCACCCATGTTCACATGCACCGGTGACTTACTCTCCCCTCGCCTCTTCCTCGATTCATTCCCTCTCACATCTAGATCTAGATCTCCGCCATTTCTCTCTCTACTGTAAATTGGTTCTTCTTGATTTGTGTGAATTATTCGTCAAACTTGTTTCGTCAACTTAACTTTAACATGCCATAACTATTGCAATTTAAGTCCAAATTAAATAAATAAATAGTCTATGAAAAGATATCACGGTGTAGAACAAAATTCATGTTGACATGTTTCATCAAATCTGAGTCTAACAATGTCAAAAAAAGCCATAAACTTCCGAAAAAAATTGCAATTTGTAAAAATCAAAATTGCAATTGCTCAAACAGATCTCAAATTAGTCAAAAAAAAAAATGCAATTTATAAAAATCAAAAGTGCAATTGCAATTTTTAAAAACCAAAGTTTTCAATCATAACAACTTTTAATTAAATTAAACTTTATTAGTCAAATGCTAGATTAATTAAAAGCCAAAGTTTTCAAATACTATGAAAAAATCGTTCAAGTGTTTGGTATATATCCACTCAAGCATACGGTTGTTACAGTTTTGGTTAATTTGTTCATCTTCTTCTTGACTTTCGCCTATTACATTTCCTTTTTACTTTTCTTATTTTCTAAGTCAAAAATTCATTTTTATTACTAAAAAGGAATTTTAGATAGGTGGCGAAGCCAAAGCATTATCTATAATATAAATGAGGGAAGTAGGATGAATAGTTGTATGAATAGTGCCAAATTTTTTTTCCCATTTTACCCTCACTGAGTTGTCCCTTTCCTATTTTGCTCTTACTTTTAATTAAAAAAATATCATGTGTCCTCGGACACGGGCTTTTACTAGTATATATATATATATATATATAGGGGCAACTGCCCTTTCTTAACTTATGGAATATAGAAATTTAGTCGTGCATTTTAGTACATACTTCCTCCCTCCCAAAATATTTGTCTCATTTGACTTTTTTGTTGAACTTTGATCACAAATATATGACAATTTAATTATGTTCATGAAATTCTAAAAATTCCTATTGATTCACCATTAATAATATTATCAACAACAACTTTTAGAATTTCATGAACATGATTAATCTCTCATAAATTTGTGGTCAAAGTTCAACAAAAAAAAGTCAAATGGAACAAACATTTTGAAACGGGGGGAGTGTTATTAAAAATAGGAATTTTAATGCAAAATGCCCCCGGTACCATGAAGAAAAAAAATTAATTTTATTTTTGCCGCCTTTTAGTTAGGGCAATTTTTGTGATTTTTTTTTGGTCCTCTTTTCAAAAATTGGGGCCTTTAACCTTAAAATTGACACTTTTTATCAAGTTTTAAAAGTGTCAATTTGAATGTTATAAGTATTAATATGAATAGATAACACTTTATAACACTAAAAGTGGTTTACGAAACTCTTTTTTTTTTAAGAGAAAAAAAATCTAATTTTTTCATATAACTTGTGCATGATGGACAAGGACATTTATCACCAGAATTCTCTATTTTCTCAGACTATTATGTTCTGAATTAGATTAAAAATTATTTAATTCATTATTTTATCAGAACATAATCCAAATCATTAATTTATCAAATTAATCTCGCTATTCATTAAATTGTATAGATAAATAATATAATATCTGTACCAAAATAAATAATCAATTTTTTTTAAATGTACTCTTAAAACAGTTTGATTATTCCGAGATTGCACAATACTGTATTAGTAATACATTATCATCATGCAATCTCGGAATCTTAAGGGCAAAGTAAGAAAATTCTCTTCCGTGGAAGAGAATTTAATTCTGAAGTTGATGGATAATCCTCTTCTCTCTTTATTTATTGACTATAATTTCTTTTCTCTCAAGTTATTATTATTTTGACGAGAAGTAGATTTTGTAAAATTATTTTGGAACATATTTTCAATGCAATACCAAATACCGAAGAATACATATTATTCAAGTCGTGATCATTTACTTAATCTCATGAAAAAAAAAATGGATTACTAAAAGTCTAGATATTAATTATCACATTTTGGCCTTGACAACGACTATACTCCCTCCGTCCCACTATACTTGACACCCAAGGGGTGGGTTCAAAAACCAAGGAAAAAGAATAAAATAAAAAATGCACATGTAAAATGTACAGTAGAATGAGTAGTGATTGATTTGAATAAATATGTGGTAGAAAATGAAGAGAGAGAATGAGGAGCTGTAGAGAGCTAATATAAAAATATAAAACTTTGCTATTTTTGGCGCCACAAGATAAATGCTGACACTAAAATTGGAAAGCAATACAAAGATAGCTGACGGCCCAGTGAGTATGTATTATTGTTAACTAAGTACTCTTTTTGTTCGTATCATTGCAGCGGTGACAAAGATAACAGTTGACAAGTGTGAAATTGATCGGTATTATAAAAATGTACGACGTATTTTGCGATTGAGAGATTGGAGATAAGTCAATTGTCTGAATTTATGATTAGTTTTACACCACCACCACATACATCCATACGAAAATATTTAAACAACAATAAATAAAAATCGTTAAAAGTATAAAAGAGAAGGCTAAGTCTTATGAATTTCACCAGAAATACAAAGATCCCAATATTATACTAAGAAATTTATGACAGTAAACTTAGACAACAAAATGGGAAGAAATGGGCATCCCAAAAGTGGGACTGAAACTAAAAAACAAACTTCATTTTTTACTATCTGAAACCACCAATGAAGTGAACTTCAAAAGCCACATAAATCTATAGTATAAATTACACCATGGGTGAACAGTACTATGAACAGTACCAAATATCAAATTTTTCATTTTGTTCTCACTAAGTTGTCTCTTTCCCATTTTGCCCTTAAAAAAAACACATGTCCTCGAACACGAATTTTTACTAGTTGATTGATAATTACTCGTATGATCTACTGCAATGTAAGTGCAAGTTAAATCTGTACGGCACTAATATATAGCCTTAAAACCAATAAAAGTCCCATCATATGAATTTAAATAAGGTTAAATTTTCAACAAATCAACAAAAATCATACAAACCAATTTGTGGGAATTTAGGGGTTTCAAAATATGAAAGTAAAATGAAAATGTGAAATTAAATGTCTTATCTCAATCTCAATGAAACAACTATCAACAACTACCAGGACAAACAAAGCAAATTCTATAAAATATGACCAAAAATGTCTCCATCTTTATCTCCGGCAAAATAGGAACTTAGGGGTTTCAAAAACTGATTTTTTTCCCTGAAGTATGATATTTTTTTTCCTAAACTAAAGGTGTTTAAAAAATGATAAAATTATCATTTTAGTAGTATAAATGGTATTTTATTAAACTTGAAGTAAGTAAAAATGACCGTTCAAAATCACGGGGCCAATTGATTAACATGTGTTATTCACCGTTCTGTAAAAACATGATACTCCCTCCGTCTCAATAAGTGCTTCATCCTTTTGGGTGACACAAATATTAAGAAAATGGGTGAGAAAAAAAATGTTGTAAGTGTAATTTAAAAATAGGAGAGAGAATTAGTGGAGGGAATAGTAAATTTGAAAAGTGTTGTGAATGTAATAGTGAATTAGGAGAGAGAATGAGTGGAGGAAATAATAAAGATTCTTTGCCAAAAAAGTAAAAGTGAAGCTTCTAACGGGACGCCCTTTTGGGTAATTAGTGAAGCTTTTATTGGGACGGAGTATTAATAATACTCCCTCCGTCCCACACCAAGGTTCCTTGGTATGGATTTCACGCTTTTTAAGAATTTTTTTTAAAGTGGGTAGAAAATTAGAGGAGAGAGAATGTAAAAGTTAAATGTATGGTAGGGAATATGAGAGATAATGTAAAAATTAAAAATATTTAATAGGAGAGAGAATGAGTGGGAGGAATAGTAAGTTAATGATTGGTTTTTTTGTAAATATGTTAACTTTATAAGAGTATAATGAATGGTTTTTTTTGTAAATATATGAAAATGATAAGAGTATAAATATATGAAAAACTTTTCATTTAAGAAAGGAAACCTTGAAATGGGACGGATCAAAAGAGAAAGAGAAAGATGAAACTTTTTAAAAGTGGGACGGAGGGAGTAGAAAGCTTGTATGTTATTATATAAATTAGCCCTCTTGTCCTCGGTCATGTACTGTATCTACTAATTCTTTAACGTTATCATAAATGATCATATCTTTGTGTATCTAGTTTACTTTGAGAAGGTCTGAAACTTTGTGGTAGGTTTTACCTTCAACCACAGCTCTAATTGATTATTCAAGTAAATGTGGTGAAGATACCAGGTGAATAGAAGATAAATGTAGAAAAGAGTGATGCAAACGACGAAGTGGTGTGCGAAATTTTGTCATCAAAATCACTATTTTTGAACTTCAAAATTATTTCAAATAAACTTCTGGAATCATGTCTGTGAATTGCTTAACATGCAACAACATCATACTTCACCCCATAAAAAAAAAAAAAAAATTACTCACTCTACTCTGTCTCTAAATTAATGTCCAAAAAAATTCAAATTTACTTTTGATCAAAAGAAATATTGATAATTTTTTAGACATTAATTTTGGAACGTAAGGAATAACATTTACCAACACTTCAATTTATATCCTTCAACTATTAAGTACTACACTACAGACAACCCTAATCTAAGGCCATTGTCCAACTTAATTCCCGTATTATTACTAACCTACTATTATTCCTTAGTAGTATAATTTATCAGATGTGACAATAGAGTGTTGTAGGGATGTCCAAATCGAAATCGAAATCGGCTCGAAATCGTGAAATCGTCTCGAATCGGAATCGAAATCGTCTCAAACCGGAATCGGCTGGAACCGTAATCGGCAGTTTGGCAGTCCAATTCCGGTTTCCACTTTTTAAAAACCGTGAACCGACAGTTTCGAACCGCCCGAACCGGAACAGGAACCGTCATAAATCGTTAACTGAACCGTCAGAAACCGTTCAAAACCGTCAGATTCGTCAGAATATAGCCGTTATACCCGTTAACTAACGGCTAGTTGAACAAAAATAGCCGTTTTTGACCCTTTTTTTAACCAGATTTCAGTCCTCAAAAAAGTTTGTAATCTTAACAAATTTCCTCAACTATAAATACCATCCCCCTCCCCTCACATTTTTTTCACACAAACTCCATTAAATCTCTCTTAACTTTCTTTAACGAATTTCGTTAAATTCTTTGATTCTCAAGCTCAAATCATAATCCAACTTTCTTATTTTCATTCAATCTCCATATTTTCATCTAACATCTTTATTTCATCTTCATTTCATATATTTTCATATTTTACATTATAAATATTTTCAAAAACCTCACAAGCAAGAAGGGTAACAAGGGTAGAGGGCAAAGAGAATATTCTTCTCAAACACCACCACCACGATTTGTTGAAAATGAAAGTGGTAAATTTTATGATATGGGGCTTTCGGGGCAAAATGAAAATGAGGTGAAAGATTGGGAAGATGATGACGAAGTGGAAGAGATTTCAAATTTTGTGTCACCACAAAATATTGATAATCTAACTCCAACTATTTAAAAAAGTGATGGCAATACTATGTAAGCCACAATGGGAGGGCGGCGGCGTAAAGAAAAAAACAATCCCTCTTCCGTTCCAAAAAACAAGAAAAGTGAATTCGAATTATTCACAAAATTCTACAAAAAAAAAATCCCGATGACGTGACGCGAAAGAATTTCAAAGCAATATGCAACTTTTGTCCAACAAATAACAAACAAACATATGATTACTCTACCGGTGGTGGATACGGTAATTTGAGAAGGCATACAAGAGAAAAACAACCCGAAAAATATGACATAGATAGCACTAAAGCACAATTGCAAGGATTCGCTTATTCGGAAAATATTGGTTAGTCTTCTCAAACTTCTTCTAATTTATTTACATATAATCATATAAATCATAGAAGAGAAATGACTAAATGTTTATAAACAATCTCTTCCCTTTAATTTTCCCGATAACGAATACTATGAACAATTAATTAGATATTGTTTTAATCCCGACACTAGCAAAATAACTCGTACAACCCTAACACGAGATGTTAAAAATATAGTAGCAGAATATAAATTTGATTTTCGTAATATTTTTGCTAATTTGTCATCTAAATTTTCTATTTGTTCCGATATATTGAGTGATAAAAGAATAAGACATTTTTATCTGGGAGTAACATGTTATTAGATTGATGATTCTTGGAAAATTCAAAAGAGCTTACTTGAATATAAATTATTTGAGGAGGCACATATCGCACATAACATTGTTCATATGTTACAAACAATTTTGCATAAATATAATCTTGTTGAAAAAGTTTTTTCAATGTCTTTTAATAATGCTAGTTTTACTATCGCTAGTTTACACAAATTAATTTTAGTTTGTAAATCATCAATAGGTGGTAGATTTTTTATATTCGATGCATTTGTCATATTTTAAACTTATGTGTGTAAGATGGTTTGCGTGCTTTGAAAACTTCTATTAATTCAATTAAAAATGTTGTTTACGATATTATAAAAACTAGATTGACTCCCGTGCGATGCACGGGACGTTACTATATATTTAAAAGAAAAAAATTGAACTAAAATAAATCAAGAACTCAATTCGTGTAAATATTATGGAATACTTTCTTAAAGACTACATCCTCATTATTTGATTCGATTCGAAATTGATATTCGAATTATATGATTCGAGTATTCGATTTGACCTTTTTTTTTTTTTTTTAAAGTCAGGGCCAAGGCCACGGCCGACCAAGGCCAACCCGACCATTGATAATGCCTAAGACGAATCATGCATGCTTGGCTAGGCTTCATCCTCATTATATAACCAATGCAACTCATCTTCCTTTGGGTTTTTTTCCATGTGGGATAAAGTTCAAGGCCAAGTCCAAGGCCAAGGCCGGCCAAGGGCCGAGCCAAGGCCAAGCCGACCATTAATAATGCCTCGGACGAATCATGCATGCTTGGCTAAGATTCATCCTCATTATATAACCAAGGCAACTCATCTTACTTTGATTTTTTTTTCATGTGGGATAAAGGCCAAGGCCGGCCAAGGCAAGGCCAAGGGCCGAGCCAAGGCAAGCCCAAGGGCCAAGCCAAGGCAAGCCGAAGGCCAAGGTAGGCCGAGCCGAGGCAAGGCCAAGGCCGGCCAAGGCAAGCCCAAGGCAAATTTCCCACATCGAAAGGAAACGAATCAAAAATTGCCTTGACCTTGGTATATAACGAAGCTTTAAGTTCAAGGTAGGTGTTATATTTATATACATATATAATGATTAATATTAAATATACATATATGATTTAAAAAAAAAAATATACATATATAATTATTAATATTAAATATATATTCAACACCATTCTAACTCATCATCTTATACCCCACCAATTTTATTTTATTTTATATCATTTATTTTTATGATTAGTAAAAATATTATTATTATTATTATTATTATTATTATTATTATTATTATTATTATTATTATTATTATTATTATTATTATCATTTATTATTTAAAATAAATACTTCACACTTATTTAATATTAACTACAAAGACCATGAAAAATACAAAACTAAAATTATCATATATATATATATATATATATATATATATATATATATATATATATATATATATATGTATATATATATATATATATATATATATATATATATATATGTATGTATATATATATATATATATATATATATATATATATATATATATATATATATATATGTATATATATATATACATATATATATGTATATATATATATATATATATATATATATATATACATACATATATATATATATATATATATGTATATATATATATATATATATATATATATGTATATATATATATATATATATATATATATATGTATATATATATATATATGGGTTTTGTTAGGATACCCACAGTAGGAGTATCCTAACAAGTGGCCCATTATTTTTGGACCAAAATGCCCCTTCATCTTGTATATGAACTAAAAATAAAGAAGTGGTATTTTGGTATTTTAGGCACGTTGATTCCCGTGGCGCACCTCGATACCCAGTCCGATTCTAGTGGCGCTGCTGATTTCCAAGGCGTTGCTGATTCCCAGGCGCTGCTGATACCCAGACGCTGCTGGTGCCTAAAATACCAAAATACCCCTTCTTTATTTTTAGTTCATGTACAAGATGAAAGGGCATTTTGGTCCAAAAATAATGGATCACTTGTTAGGATACTCCTATTGTGGGTATCCTAACAAAACCCTATATATAGATAGATAGATAATTCAACACCATTCCAGCTCATCATCCTATATCCCACCACTTTTATTTTATTTTTTATCATTTATTTTTATGATTAGTAAAATTATTATTATTATTATTATTATTATTATTATTATTATTATTATTATTATTATTATTATTATTATTATTATTATTATTATTATTATTATTATTATTATTATTATTATTATTATTATTATTATTATCATTTATTATTTAAAATAAATACTTCACACTTATTTAATTTTAACTACAAATACCATGAAAAATACAAAACTAATATTATGAAATTAAAAAAAAATGCATTCACGTGCCTCTTTAGGCCCGTGCGGCTCCCATAATTTTAACCAATAAAAAATAAGAAACAAAATAAATCATTTACTATCCACTTATATTATATTATATTATATATATATATATATATATATATATATATATATATATATATATATATATATATATATATATATATATATATATATATATATATATATATATATATATATATATATATATATATATATATATATATATATATATATATATATATATATATATATATATATATATATATATATATATATATATATATATATATATAGATAATTCAACACCATTTCAACTCATCATCCTATAACCCACCACTTTTATTTTATTTTATATTCTTGATTTTTTTTACACCAAAAAAATAAGAAACAAAATAAATCATTTACTATCCACTTTATTTGGGTAATTGTTAATAAAAGTAATTAATATTTTATTTACTATGCTTCAATTTTTTTAAAATAAAATAAATAAATTATTTGATGTTTCGAACTAAAATAAACCAATAACCATATTACCCTTCCAACTAATTATCCTATACCCCATAACTTTTATATTATTTATTTTTATAATTAGTAAAATTAATATTAATACCATTATCATTTATAATAAAAAAATAATTAACACTTAAATAATTTTGACTAAAACCATATTGAAAAATGAAAAAGAAAAAATAACAAAGGATAATTAGAAATTTATATTTTTAAAAATAGTTTTTTTTCTGTGTCCAAATCAAATGAAAATAGTCTCTATTTAAAGAAAAAAAATTATGAATTTTGGTGAAAAAATTAAAAAAATAATTTAATATATAATAATTGAGGTCAAATAAATGGGATAATTTTTTTTTTTTGAAATCCGTCCAGCCAATGGGGAGGTGCCATGTGTCGCAAAAAAAAAAAAAACTGGAAAAGCACAGCGAACGCGCCCTTGTCGGCGCGTGTTATGGACGCGCCAAAGAAATGACTGAAGTGCCCCTCCTCCTTCAGGCGACACGTGGCCAAAATGATTTAAAAAAAAAATTAACTCCGTCGAATAAGAGGCTGCCACATTGATTTTTGGACTTGTTATTTGCCACTTTGCCACCGCATGAAATGACTAAAATGCCCCTCGAAGACCAAACAATTATCACTATCTTGTTATTATATATATATAGATATGAAAAATTACAAGGCTATGGAAGCAATATTGCACAAACCATGTGAAAAAACAAAAAGATTCCCAATATATGTTTCAACTATATGTAATTTCACCCTTCATGTTTTAGAAGAAACTTATGATTGGAGAAATAAAATTTGCATATTTTTGGGATCCATTAATCATGGTAACCAATATGGTACAAAATTATATACTACACAATGGGAAGAATATGCAAATATTATTAATTTGTTGAAGAAGTTTGATTCGACAACCTTGGCATTATCCGGTACGTATTATCCTACTTCTACTTCAGTTGTTGATCATTGTGTGGAAATTTTTATTATATTTTTCGAATTTAAAGATGATATTATTTTTAAATATGCGATTTTCAAAATACGAGAAAAGTGGAAAAAATAGTTGCTTAACATTCCCGATATTTTTTTGGTTGCTAAGTTATTAGATTCTAGAGTTAGAGAGTATGATTTAACTCAATTTTTAGAATATTATTATTCAAACTTTTATTTGGTGAGAGATTCCAATATGGCGTAGGTCAAAAAGTTGCTAGTGTTAGAAAATCATTTTTAGAAATTTATCAGAAATATAAGTCAATATAATGTCATGCATATGCAACAACAAGTGAGCCTTCTTCTTCGGTACTTCAACATTTCTTATCATCATTTGTGGCAAGTTTTTATGCAAGATAACTACCTCGTGACGGTGTTAATGGCGAATTTGATAAATATTTGACCACCGAATTGAACAAGAAAATCCATTTGATATTTTGAGTTGGTGGTTAAGGAGAGCACACACTTTTTCTATTATTTCTAGAATTGCACGAGAAGTACTTTATTATTCCGAATCAACGGTTTTGGTGTAGCAACATTTTATCATTGGTGGGAATATGAAGCATAATCGTAACAATTTATCATTCGATAGTTTTGAATCTTGTAATTTGTTGAATGATTGGATTAGAGCAGAAAGAAAAAAGCAAGACGACAAGCAAACGGATCTTCTTGATGGCGAAGGTGAGTACTTTGATGAAACTAAATTGAGAAGCGATTAAGGTAAGTACAATGTAATTTATTTAATTGTTACTATAATTTTATTATGAGTTATAATTTAGATAATTATTGTAATAAAAGAAGGTAAATGCTGCTAATATCCTCCCTTAATTATAAAAGGGTAAGGTTTGATTGTCCCCCTCATGTAATTTTTTTCAATAATTAATAAAATTTAAAAGGTACCATCCCTTTTTTCTTTTATCTACTTTTATTTGTTTAGTTTTTTTCTATATTTTTTTATATACCTTTTTGTAAAAAATCACTAATAAAAAAGTCTAAAATATTATTTATAAGTCAATAAAAATTAAAAAAAAAATAAAAAATAAACATAGGGTAGTACGTCTCTCTTTTCTTCTATATACTTTCATTTGTTTAGTTTTTTTTCTATCTTTTTTATATACCTTTTTGTAAAAAAAAATCACTAATAAAAAAAGTATAAAATATTATTTCCTAGTCAATAAAAAATTAAAAGAAAATAAAAAATAAATATAGGGTAATCCGTCTCTCTTTTATTCTATATACTTTCATATGTTTAGTTTTTTTCTATCTTTTTTTATATACCTTTTTGTAAAAAAAAAAAATCACTAATAAAAAAGTCTAAAAAATTATTTCCTAATCAATAAAAAATTAAAAAATAAAGGGTAGTCCGTTCCTCTTTTCTTTTATATAATTTCATTTGTTTAGTTTTGTTCTATCTTTTTATATAACTTTTGCAAAAAATTCGGTAATAAAAAAATTCTAAAACATTTTTTTCTATTCTTAAAAAAAAACACAAACAAAAACCGTTGAACCACCGATTCGAAACCGGAACCGTGAACCGACGGTTCGGTTTCGATTTCCCCTTTTTCGGAACCGAAAACGTAAATGGCCATCCCTAAAGTGTTGAGAGGCGTAGAATTTGAGATGTCGATGACGTGCTAAGGATGGGTGACGGTGATGAAGGCCGAAACAAAAAGGGAGGATTTAGGGGCGGAGTCCAGTTTTGAATTATGACGTCCTAACGGGAGAAGAGAAGACGTGGGTAGTGAGAAACCGCCGTAAGATTAAGAATGGAAATTTTGAAATCACCAAATTATATCCGCAGGATCAAAGCATTGAGAGTTAATCCAACGGTTAAAAATAAAGAGGAAAAAAAAAGCATTTAATACGATCGTACGATTGGATAGTTGAGAACAAAACTTAGCCTTTGTTTAAAAGTCAATAAACGGTTATGAACTGAGCATTGAGCATTATTGAGCATTATTGTATATTAGATGTTCTACTTTTCCACATTAATGGAAAATATAATTGGTCATCCAATTTTGCACATTATTTATAAATGCCCTTATTGTGATGTTCAGATATTTTGGTGGTTCAGAAGAAAAAAAAATGTCATTAATGTTTTAAATACTCATCATTGCCACTAAATTTTAATATATTAATTATATGGGTTACTAAAGTTAAAAAAATATTCAATATTGCAAGTCAACTAACTAAAAGTATAAGAATGATCCCAATGATGGATTTCTGTTAGCTTTTTCCATTAGCGGCTCCAAAATCTCTTTAATACTCCGTCAATAAATTACAGAAATTAGAATTTCAAATTTTATCAACTTATTTATATATGAAATTTAAATTTACAATGTATGGGTATTTTTTAAAATATTAAACTGCAATTTGAAGTCTTCAATTTCAAAATCACAATTTTAGGCTGCAATTTATTTTTAAACTCGTATTGATTTTTCTTATTCATTTTTTATGAATATGATTTTATGTAACAAAATTTTAAAAAATTCTTCGTCTGTACTAATTAAAATTTGTAATCTATGGGTACTATATGAGAGATATAGAGGAGATTTTTAAGCCAACATATGTTAAAAGTTAACAAAAATATATCTTTCGTAACCTGTTGCATAGCTTTTAGTTAGTTAAGTGACAAAATTGAATATTGTAGAACTTTGGTTGCGTATTTAAATAATGTCGCAAAATTGGGTACCCTAAATGTGAGTTTTGCCTAGAAATTATTAAGTGTAATTTCTACTATTCTTACAATCAATTTTTTGAACTTTTAGTTATATAAATATATACTCCTTCCGTCCCGGACCTTGGTGCCTAGTTTGACTTTTCACGTAAATTAAGGAGAGAGTATTATATTGAAAGTGTTGTGAGTGTGAAATAAAATAGGAGAGAGAATGAGTGGAGGGAATAGTAAATTATAATGGTGTTGTGAGTATTAAAATAATGTAGGAGAGAGAATAAGTGTAGGGAATAGTAAAGATTCTTTTTCATTTTAGGAAATGTACACGTAGGTTTGGGACGCCCAAAATGAAAAATGTGCACGTAGATATGAGACGGAGGGAGTAATGATTAGTAATTAAAATCGTAAAAAATCATTTTTGAAATAAAGTGTTAAAAACTAGACAATTATTTTTAAGCTCATGTTGCCTGACCTACTCATGTCTAACCCAACAGAACAATAGTCAAATAATGCAATTTTTTGATGGGGCTCAGTGACACTTATAGGGCTTGTTTGATAACCCAATTAAGTTTTCAATTTGGAACACTTTAAGAAGAGATTAAAAAGTTAAGTATATTTGGTAAAGTAAATTGAAATCACTTAATTAATTAAGATTGTCTTTAAAAAGACTATTAATTTTAAGTTGAAAATGAGTAGCTTAAGCAATTAAGAGAGAGAAAGAAAGAGTTAAAAATGGAATGAGTTCAAATCCATCCATTAACAATTTTATTTATATATTAAATGATACTTTCTTTTGTTGAAATATTTTAACTTTTTATATGAATTATATTTGATTTAGTATTAAAATGTAATTTTATTTATATTAAACTATTGATATTAATAATATTTTAATAGAGTATCATAATTAATTATTTTTTTCTTTTTTTGTCAAAGTTTGGACAAATTTATCAAAATAATTAACAAGATAAATTTTAATATGGGTAAAAGAAAGTACTAATAAAAAATATTTAAATATTATAAAATATAATCTAATTATAATAATAGTGGCGTATATGTTGAAGACTTTATTTTATTATACACTCATTAAGATTATTCAAATAATTTTTTGAATGTTAAGTTCAAACTTTAAATAAATTCAGATATAAGTGATTTGTCATTACCAAACAAACTGAACTCTTAAAATTCAGCAACTTAATAATTTCAGCTCTATATTTTTCAGCTCTACATTTTCAGAGCTTAATTTTCAGTTTTACCAAACATGCCCTTATACTCAAACTCGTGGACATCTTTTGTTGCAAAACGGCTGAGACCCCATGACCCTGAACAGCGAGATGCAAAATTTCACGGAAATTCATGTTCACATATACTCTTTCCCCATCACTCGTATATCTAATGGGATAAGACTAAAAATACTTGTATACCTAACTATAAGAGTATTTTTTTTCCACATTTTTTCATTTTTTCTTAAAAATAATATTAAAAAACTTATAGTTTATTAAAGAATTTTCTTCTATACCTTCCTATAACAAAAGGTATAAGACTATTTATAATTAGGTATAAGAGTATTTTTATTTATTTTTTACAATTTTTTATATTTTTTTTAAATATACTCCTATATCTAAGGTTATAAGGCTGGAATTATTATTATATCTAGATATAAGAGTCATTTGTTTCCTCAAGTTTTAAATTTTTATTAAGATACTAAATCAACCTAAAACTATTTCTCAAAATATCTCCGTGTTAAAAAAAAATGAAAAAATCATTTAGAGATGAAAGGAGTATAATTATTAAATTATATACTCCCTTCGCCCCACTCCAAGTGTCACTTTTTACCCAAAATAGCGTCTCGTTTGAAGTGTCACCTTTCCTAAAAAGGAAATGTTTTATTAATATTTTATTATCCCATTCACTATTTCCTCCATTAATTCTCTCACCTCTACACTCACAACACTTTTTAAATTCACTATTTCCTTCACTAATTCTTTCTCCTATTTTCAAATTACATTCACAACATTTTTTCTTCCCCCCTTTTTTTCTTAATTTGTGTGCCACCCCTAAAAGAGTGACACTCTTGATGGTGGGACGGAGGGAGTCTATACATAACTTAGTATGAGTTTTGAAATCTATAGTTTAATTTACATATAATTGTTTTTTTATTTAACAATTAAAAAAAAAAAGCTGGTCTCAATTTTACATAAAAGTTGTTAGCTAATATTTGAAGCCATATATTCCTACGTCTTATCTTAAATCGAAATAGCATTTTAAATACGATGATTAAGTAAAAATGAGGTAAAAGAGAGGTGTAAAATGAAAATAGGAGAGCGAAGAAATAAATAGTAAGTTGATTGATGTTATATATATAAAAATAAAATAGAATAAAATAAGTAGAAGAAATAGTAATATATTTTTTTACCATTTTGGATAGTTCAATTTAAAATGTGACGGATGGATTACAACTAGGGGTGTAAGTGGTTCGGTTCTAACCGCGGTTCGAAATCGAACCAAACCAAACCATACGGTTTAGTTCGATTTTCTAGTGATCGTGATTTGGTTCGGTTTCAAAAAATGTCAAACCGTGTGGTTTGGTCTACGGTTTGGACCCCAAACCACGGTTCGAGACCGCGAGACCTAACCACCAAATCGAACCAATAAATCAAACCTTCAAACCGTTCAATATTAACCATATATATGTATATCTTTCATTTTCACCTTACATTTAGATTTGAAAATTTCTAATTCTATTAATGGATTTTAGCGAATAATCCTTTTTTCTTTTGTTTTATCTTCTTGTAATAATGTTAATTCACTCTTTATCACATATCATTACAATTACCCAAATGACATGTTATTATCATAAATATTGAAGCATAATTTCAAGTTGTGTTTAAATACTGAATTTTTTTAAGTATGACATGTTTGAAAAATTCAAACAAACATGACAATGAATTGTGTAGTTTGAAACTATGTTCTAATTAATGGTTTAAGCAATGTTCTATTTCATGTTTTAAACCGTGATTTGAATTATGTAAATCGCAATTCGAACCGTAAAATTAAACTGTGATTCAAACCAAATCAAATTAAACCAAACCAAATTAAATCATGACAATTTAATTCGATTCAATTTGAAATTTTTTCAAACCGATTACTAGTGATTTAATTCATAAATTGCCCAAACCTAACCACTTACCGTTTACACCACTAATTACAACGCAAATATTACACCTTACCGACATGGTTCCCTAAAAGGCCAGACAGATATTTGTCGGCTAGGTCTAAGTCTAGGTCTAGGTCTAGGTCTAGTCCAGGTGAGTGGTTGTTTTTATTCCGTGTAAAGTTGAATTTTTTCTCAAATAATACTCTTTTAAAATTTTATTTACTAAAGTGACTTACTGTTCAAACTATTTTCCAAAATGTCTCATTTTTTGAAAACTCGCTACACCGTGTAGCGAGTTTATAATTTTTCATTAAAATCGCTACACGGTGTAGCGATTTTAAATTTACTAAATTTTATTTAATATTTATGCTTTAAAAAAAAAAAAAACCAAATTTGAAATCGCTAGAGTGTAGCGATTTCAAATTGACACATGACTAAACCAAACAAACAACAAAGTCCACCAACACACTCTATACTAATAATAATACTAAATATAATAATTAATTCCTCCGACTTTAAATTACAAAATAATAATATAAAAATTATATATTACTAATAAAGAAAACTAAATAGAAATATTATTTTTTTTCATTTCAAATAAATATTTTAAAAAATATACTTCTATAAAAAAATATTTTTCATTTCAAAAATAAATATTTCTTTCGACTCAAAATGAATAACCAAAAAATAATACTACATTTTTTATCTTAAAAAATGAGCATTACTTCCTTCATCTCAATGAATATTTTAAAAATTAATACTACTTCATTCGCCTCTAAAATTAATGTTTGTAATGTTAGTGCTTCGTCTCAAAATATGATATTAATTTTTGAGGCAAATGAGAGTATTATTTATAAAATATTCATTGAGACGAAGGAAGTAATGCTCATTTATTTGGACAAAAAATGTAGTATTATTTTTTGGTTATTCATTTTGAGACGAAAGAAATATTTATTTTTGAAATGAAAAATATTTTTTTTATAGAAGTACATTTTCTAAAATATTTATTTGAGATGGAAAAAATAATATTTCTATTTAGTTTTCATTATTATTAATATATAATTTTTATATTATTATTTTGTAATTTAGAGTCGGAGGAAGTACTTATTATTATTAGTATTATTATTAGTGTGTGCGTGGTGGACTTTGTTGTTTGTTTGGTTCGGAAAGAAATGTGCCAATTTGAAATCGCTACACCCTGTAGCGATTTCAAATTTGGTTTTTTTTTTTTTAAAGCATAAATATTAAATAAAATTTAATAAATTTAAAATCGCTACATCGTGTAGCGATTTTAATTGAAAATTATAAATCGCTACACGGTGTAGCGAGTTTTCAAAAAATGGGACATTTTGGAAAAAAGTTTGAATAGTAAGTCATTTTGGTAAATAAAATTTTAAAAATGTATTATTTGAGAAAAAATTCTGTAAAGTTTATATGGAGATGTCGACAAAAGGACTTCCTCATTCGGATTTTAATAATATTTCATTTTTATCCTTCTATTTTCTGCAAATTGATCCACTTTATAAATGCCATTGCTGCCATTAACATTAACATTTGTTTTGCCTAAAATGTCTTTTGAAAAATGAATTTTTGATTTTTTTTCTAAAAAATGATAATATTTTTCATTTTTCTTGAATTTGGCTTTGAATATGTTGCTTTATTCCTTTTGGTGATTTTAGACTCTTGTTATATACTCCCCCCGTCTCGCTACAACTTGCACACTTTTTTCATTGGGCGTCTCATTACAAATTGCACACTTTCTAAAATGGCAAAGAATATTTACTATTCCACCCACTAATTCTCTCTCCTACTTTACTTTTATACTCACAACACCAATCAAATCACTACTCCCTCCGTCCCACGTTAGTTGAGACTTCTTTTCTTTTTGGGCCGTCCCACGTTAGTTGAGACTGCCCAAAATGGCAAAGGAATCTTCACTATTTACCCCACTCATTCTCTCTCCTATTTCACTTTTACACTCACAACATTCTCTCTCCTAACTATTCCTCCCACTCATTCTCTCTCCTATTTAATTCTTCATACTCACAACATTTTCTTTCACTTTTTCTCTCACTTACTTTTTCTTAATTGGTGTGCCCAAAAAGTTAGTCTCAACTAACGTGGGACGGAGGGAGTATTTCCTACCCCACTTCTCTTTCCAATCTCACTTTTCATACTCACAACATTTTCTCCACAAACTTTTTCCTTAATTTAATTTTCGTGCAAACAATAACAGTACAAATTTTACCGGGACGGTAAGGAGTATATGATGAGTTTGGAGTCATGGTGGGAGGAGTATATGTGTCACCTAGTGCGCCCGGAGTCCATAACCACCGGAGGAAAGAAATTATTATGACATTGAAGATGAAATCATTCTCATAGATCGAAAGTATAGATCTTTCAAAGTCGGTACGAAAAAGCACGAAAGAAAATTGGAATTAACCTCATTTCTTTTGAGCCGGTCTCCTATGAGAACATGGGATCCGTCTCATGCATGAGACGGGTCGACCCATGACTCATGGGGCATGACCCGTCACGTGGCAGCCTTTTATAGGCCTATTTTTTTTTTTTTTTTTTTATATTATTTTTTTCAGAGCAAAAGTAATAGTTACCATCTCTTAATGTAATGACTGTATACATATAAAGTAACATTGGTCATAAGTAAACGTAATACCTGTTTTAAAAAAATAAAAACTCGTTTTTACCCATTTTTTTCAAATGTAATACAAACTATATGTATTATTTTTGAAATGTAATAACTTATGTATATGAATGTAATAGTTTATACAAGTAAATGTACCACTTTGATAGATGAAATTGTAACATATTTCTATAGATAATGTAATACTTTTACATGAAAACATATAAATACCTATACATATGTGTTACAATTATGTACAAATACTATTATATATAAATAACACGTTTGTTACATTTTAGTTATAATAAGTATTACTTTTGCCAAACGAAGAAAACATAGGAAAAAACATTATTACTTTTCTGTATATATGTATTACTTTAATGTATACAAACTATTACTTTAATGTATACAAACTATTACTTTAATGTATACAAACTATTACTTTATGTTGGTTGAAGGATTAGGCCAAGGCAAATGTGGGTGATTCCGGCAGGCGGCCGATTCGGCAGGCGACCGCCCATATGCAAAAAGCTTGGGCGGAGGCGTGGGTTGGCTTTGTTGGGCGGGTGATGGGTATGGAACCGACCCGTCTCATGGATGAGACGGGTCATGCTGTTCTCACCCAAGTTTTTGTCATTTCTTTTTTGCTCGACTAATAAAATTTTGGGAGCGCTACCCTTTTTCTAAAAAATAAATAAGTAAATAATAATACATAATACTTATTTTTTAAGGAGTTCAAATTTATCTCAAATTTCACTTTAGTATTATCTAAATAAATTTATCATTGTTTTCCAACAATACCTTAATTATGATTATAAAATAGTTAACGTAACAGAATTTAATTGTTTACATAGTTAAATTATTTTAAAGTAATTTAATCTATTTTATGTGTATTAACTACGAGTATATTTTAATTTGTGAAAAAATAAAACAACGCTTAATTTAGGAAGAAGGGACCAGAAGATGTCAGAAAATGCATGTCATCCCCCGTGAAAATCTAACTTTTTAATGTGTACTTGTATGCTACTCCCTCTGTCCCAGACCAAGGGTGTATGCGGTGTATTTTACGCTTTTTAAGAAATTATTTTGAAGTGGGTAGTGTGACCCCCGTACGATGCACGAACAGTTACTAACGAATAACTGATCGAAATCGAAACAAACACAAAAGGAAATAGAGATATTTGTATACATCGTAAAACAATTCTTTAAAAATTATATTGTCATTACAAATATCAGATTAAAAATCACCAAAATAAATATAGTGTTACATCAGTGCGATGCATGAGGAGTTATTGATGCTTAAAAAGATGAAAATTAAATAAAATGACTAAATGAGAGAAATATTTTTATAGGAAAGACACAGCTTCAAATTATTTTACGAAATTAATAATTGAAATTATTATTTCTTAACAAATTGATTAGTATCATTGTGTATTAGTTATGTAAAATAAATCTAACTTTTTAAATAAACATTTTAAAAATATAAAATATTATTTATATATATAATATTATATATATATGAACAGAGCGAACGAAGCGGAAATAGTTATGACAAGTTAAGCAACCATTTAGTACTCCATTGTAATTGTATGACTATTATCAATAGGAGTACCTATCTCAATTTAGCATTATTTCCAAGCCCAACATCAAATATAAAAGAAAACAATACTATATAAGTACATATATTGAAAGAAAGAAAAATAAGAAGAAAAAATTATAGAAATTAGAAAACAATACTCCCTCCGTCCCATTAGTAATGGGAATTTTACTGTAGATACGGGAATTAAGGAAAAGTGAATTATAGTGGAGGAAATAGTGAATTATAATGGTGTTGTGAGTATTAAAATAATGTAGGAGAGAGAATGAGTGGAGGGAATAGTAAAGATTCCTTTCCATTTTAGGAAGTTTATGGTTTGTAATGGGACGACCAAAAAGGAAAGTTTGTGGTTTGTAATGGGACGGAGGGAGTATGTCATATTTATTTACATTAACTCATCATGAACATAATAATGATATTTATTTTCAATTTAACTTATTTAATTTTGAGAAGAAAAATCAAAATCCTATACCCCACCACTTTTATTTAGAAAAATCTAACTAAATAAAGTGTTTGATGTATCGAACTAAAATAATTTTCAAGCCCGATATTCGTCTTTATAAATATACAATTTTTTGAGAGGAATAGAAAAATCGACAAATTTATTAATACTTTATTTACTATGCTTCAAAGAATTTTTTGAAAAAAATAAATAAATAAATTGTTTGATGTATCGATAGAATTATAAAAATTAGAAAACAATATGTCATATTTATTTACATTAACTCATCATGAACATAATAATGATATTTATTTTCAATTTAACTTATTTAATTTTGAGAAGAAAAATCAAAATCATATAAACCACCACTTTTATTTAGAAAAATCGAACTAAATAAATTGTTTGATATATCGAACTAAAATAATTTTCAAGCCCGATATTCGTCTTTATAAATACACAATTTTTTGAGACGGATAGAAAAATAGACAAATTTATTAATACTTTATTTACTATGCTTCGAAGATTTTTTTTTTATAAAAATAAAATAAATTGTTCGATGTATCGAACTAAAATAAACCCAATAATCATATTACCACATCCCAATAACCACATTCAACACCCTTCCAACTCATCATCCTATACACTATCACTTTTAATTTATTTTATATCTTCATTTTTATGATTAGTAAAATTATTATTATCATTTTTAATTAAAAAAAAATTTCACACTTAAATCGTTTTCACAAAGAAGATATTGAAAAATTAAAAAGGAAAATTAACAAAGTATAAGTAAGATAAGAAATTTATATTTAAAAAAGAGGGGTTTTTTTTTTCTGTGAAAAAATCAAATAAAAATACTCTATATTTATAGATAAAAAAAATTTATGATTTTTGGTGTAAAAGTCCTTCATTATACATTTCCAAATACATTGTTATATTGGCCAAAAAAATTAATTCAATTCAAAAATGAGCAAATATTTTTAAAAATAATACTACTTCATTCGCCTCTGCAATTAATGCTTGTAATGTTAGTGTCTTTGTCTCAAAATAGTACATTAATTTTTTAGACGAATAAAGTAGTACTCCCTCCGTCCCAGATCAAGAGTCCTACTTTCCCTTTTGGTCCGTCCCAGATCAAGAGTCTCTTTCCTTAAATGGAAAGTTTTCCATATATTTATACCCTTATCATCTCCATATATTTACAAAAAAATCATTCATTATACCCTTATATTTCCTACTATTCCTCCCACTCATTCTCTCTCCTATTAAATATTTTTAAATTTTACATTCTCTTTTCTATTCCCTAGCACACATTTAACTTTTACATTCTCTCTCCTATTCCCTACCACACATTTAACTTTTATATTCTCTCTCCTAAATTTTTTTACCCACTTTAAAAAAAAATTCTTAAGAAGCGTGAAATCCCTCCCGAGGACCCTTGGTCTGGGACGGAGGGAGTATTATTTTTTAAATTGTTCATTGAGACGAAAGAAGCAATGTTAATTTTTTTTTGGACATATAAAAAAATTCGACTTTTTTACAAAAAAAAAATTCCTTCAATTCAAAAATGAATATTACTTTCATCCCATAATTAATACTACTTTCTATATCAAAAAAAAAAAAAATTGCTTCCTTTGCCTCAATGAATTACTTGTCTCAAAAATTAATATTTATTTGCTGACACGAAGACATGAACATTATAAACATTAAAAAAAATATTTCACACTTAATGTGTCCAAATCAAATAAAAATAGTCTATATTTATTGATTAAAAAAAATATGATTTTTGGTGTAAAAGTATTTCATTACACATTTCCAAATACAATGTTATATTGGCCAAAAAAACTAATTCAATTCAAAAATGGGCAAATATTTTTAAAAATAATACTACTTCATTCGCCTATGCAATTAATGTTTGTAATGTTAGTTTCTTCGTCTAAAAATAGTACATTAATTTTTTAGATAAATAAAGTAGTATTATTTTTTAATATGTTCATTGAGACGAAAGAAGCAATGTTCATTTTTTTTTTGGACATATAAAAAAATTCTACTTTTTTACAAAAAAAAAAAAATCCTTCAATTCAAAAATGAATATTACTTTCATCCCATAATTAATACTACTTTCTATATCCAAAAAAAAAAATTGCTTCCTTTGCCTCAATGAATTACTTGTCTCGAAAATTAATATTTATTTTCTGACACGAAGACACGAACATTATAAACATTAATTTTTACAAAATAATACTACTTCGGGTAAAAAAATAAATGACTATATTCGGCCCAAGAAATATTTTATAAAATATTACTTAGTATGTTTAAAAAATTAATGTCAAATTTTGAAACAAATGAACTAACATTAAAAACACTAATTTTTGAGGCGAATGAAGCAGTACTAATATTCACATTAGTAGAATTATGATTATTATTATAATCATTTATAATAAAAAAATATACTTCACACTTAATTAATTTTCACGAAAAAAAGATATTAAAAAATTAAAAAAAAAATAAAGAAAGAATAATTAAGAAATTTATATTTAAAAAAGAGTATTTTTTGTTTGTGTCCAAATTAAATGAAATTAGTCTCTAATTAAAGAGGGAAAAAAATTATGAATTTTGGTGTAAAATTTTTTTAAAGAATTTTTTTTTTATAAAATAATTGAGGTCGAAAAAAGGGGATGAAAAATAAAAAGCTGGAAATAACCCCGCCAATCAGAGTTCGCCACGTGGCTCTTTTTTTTTTTAAAAAAAAAAAAAAAAAGAAAAACAAACGCGTACACGCGCCTTTGTCGGCGCGTGTACGGCACGCGCCAGACTCACCTCCAATAAGCGATAGCCACGTCAGCCGAGGTCACTAAATCAACAATTTTGCCACCGTGTGAAATTACTAAAATGCCCTTGGTTTGGACGGGATTTTGACAATCCTCTTATTATATATAGATAGATATCAGATTGAAGGTCACAAAATATTACATTAATTATTTAGACGAATAAAATAGTATTATTTTGTAAAATGTTCATTGAGACGAAAGAAGCAATGTTAAATTTTTTTTGATATATAAAAAAATTCTACTTTGTAAGAAAAAAAATTCCTTCAATTCAAAAATGAATATTACTTTTATCTCATAATTAATACTACTTTCTATATAAAAAAATGCTTCCTTTGCCTCAATGAATTGACTTGTCTCAAAAATTAATATTTATTTTCTGACACGAAGACACGAACATTATAAAAATTAATTTTTACAAAAGAATACTACTTCGGGTAAAAAAAAATTATTATATTCGTTCCAAGGAATATTTTATACAATATTACTTAATATGTTTTAAAAAATAATGTCAAAATTTGAATCGAAGGAAGGAAGTAACATTACAAACAATAATTTATATTTAAAAAGTAAAATTATGATTATTACTCCCTCCGTCCCAAAATGTTTGTCCCATTTGACTTTTTTGTTGAACTTTGACCACAAATATATGACAATTTAATTATGTTCATGAAATTCTAAAAATTCCTATTGATTAACCATTAATAATATTATCAACAACAACGTTTAGAATTTCATGAACATGATTAATCTCTCATAAATTTGTGGACAAAGTTCAAAAAAAAAAAGTCAAATGGGATAAACATTTTGGGACGGAGGGAGTATTATCATCATTTATAAAAAAAAAATATACTTCACACTTAATTAATTTTTACAAAAAAGTAAAAAGAAAAATTAACAAAGGATAAGTAAGAAATTTATATTTAAAAAAGAGTTTTTTTTTGTGTCCAAATTAAATGAAAAAAGTCTCTAATTAAAGAGGGAAAAAAATTATGAATTTTGGTGTAAATTTTTTTTTTAATTTTTTTTTTATAAAATAATTGAGGTTGAAAAAACGGGATGAAAAAAAAAATCTGAAAATAAAATGGCCAATCAGAGTGATCCACGTGGCGTGTTTTTTTTAAAAATAAAAAAATAAAAATCCATGACGCGTACACGCGCCTTTGTCGGCGCGTGTACGCCACGCGTCCAATTACATCTTCCCACGTGTCCTCTCCGCCCTGATAATTGCCAAAATGCCACCCTGTGAAATTACCAAAATACCCTTGGTTTGAGCGGGAGATCGACGATCCTGTTATTATATATAGATAGATATCAAAAAGAATTTTAGTTTTAATGAGATTCGGTATTACTCCCTCCGTTCCAGACCAAGGGTTCATCTTTTCCTTTTGGTCCGTTCCAGATCAAGAGTTCATTTTCATAAATGACAAATTTTTAAATATATTTATACCATTATCAACTCCATATATTTACAAAAAAACCATTCATTATACCCTTATACATTCTCTCTCCTATTCTCTACCACACATTTAACTACTATTCCTCCCACTCATTCTCTCTCCTATTAAATATTTTTAACTTTTACATTCTCTCTCCTATTCCCTACCACATATTTAACTTTTACATTCCCTCTCCTATTCCCTCCCACATATTTAACTACTATTTCCTATCCCACATTTAACTTTTATTCATTTTTTAAAAAATTTCTTAAAAAGCGTGAAATCCACTCCATATACCCGTGGTCTGGGACGGAGGGAGTAACTTATACTATAGCGAAGGTTGAGAATTCAAATCATATTAATAACATGTGCTTAGTTTATTTATAGGTTAATTAATATAAACTTAGTGTCATTTTGTCTATCATTAATAAAATAAAAAACTCAATTTTTTTTTAAAAAAAGGAATAATTATCTAAATGTGTAATGTAGCTTGCTCTAGTTTTCAAAAAATAATGAAACATACTAGTGACATACTCTCCCCGTCCCATGTGAATGTAAACCATTTTTTTGGGCACAATAACTAATTAAGAAATATTATTAAGATAATGAAAATGTGTGGTAGGAAATGAAGAGAGAGAATGAGTGGAGTTAATAGTAGGTTGGTTGAATAAATTGTATGGTGAAAAATGAAGAGAGAGAATGAGTGAGTGGGGTAGGGTGAATATAAAATAATAAATTTGTTTCCATTTTGGACAGTTTGCATTTACGTGGGACGGACCAAAATAGAAATAAGTTTGCATTCACGTGGGACGGAGAGAGTATATGAGTAACGTACTTTTTCATTTGTTATTAAATAAGTTGTTTGTATTGTTTGATAATGAATGCAAAAATAAGTTACTAATATTTAGTTGATTGACCATAAAAAAAATAATATCTTTGCTATTAAGATTAATCAAAGTAAATTATTTTTAAATACCCGTCCGATCGACTATTTTGAAAGTTGCACTAAATTTGCTTAATCATTTGTGTTTGACTATACTTTCTCCGTTCCATTGATAGCTTCACTTTCTGTCAAAATGAGTGTTCCGTTAAAAGCTTTACCTTTTCTAAAATGACAAAAAATCTTTACTATTTCACCCACTAATTCTCTCTCCTACTTTAATTTTATACTCACAATACTTTTCAAATTTACTATTCACTCCACTCATTTTCTCTCCTATTTTACTTTTATACTCACAACACTTTCTCCACTATCCTTTTTCTTTAATTTGCATGTCAAGCTTAAAATTAAAATGATGAAGTTATCAATGGATCGAAAAGAGTATTAATTAAAACTAAAAGATTAATTAATTAGACAACTACTAAAGAAGTATTTGTTGGGAGTTGGCTTACTTTTTCCAACAAGTGGGATGGGATAATTGGAAATATTTAGACCCATCATTATATTATTTAAGACCGCAGTTATATTTGAAGCCATAAATAGAGGGAGACAATACAAAAGTGCCCTAAATGGTCAAAAAAATAAAAATAAAAAATCAGATTATGACTATAGGAGGTATGATAATGAGGCACACAATGCCCACCACAAACTCCCACACATCCAACATACTCCCTCTGTCCCATAAGTCTTAAGAAAACTTTCTATTTTGGGCGTCCCATAATTCTTAAGAAATTTACTATTCCCTCCACTCATTCTCTCTCCTACATTATTTTAATACTCACAACACATTATAATTTACTATTCCCTCCACTCATTCTCTCTCCTATTTAATTTTTCACACTCACAACACTTCTTCCACTCATTCTCTTTCCTAATACTATAATAATATTCCTTAATTCCCGCGCAAAATGGAATCTTCTTAAGCCTTGCGGGACGGAGGGAGTAAGTTTTTTTTTTGTTTTTTTTTTATCAATTTAAAAATACTCCCCCCGTCTCATTTTAATTGATACTAAAAAATTTAGCACACAATTTAAGGAAAAACAAGAGAGAGAATTTGTGAAAAGAGTTGTTATGAGTAGAAAAATTAAAGTACTAAGTGAATGAGTGGGAAAAACAGTAATTTGATTAGTGTTGTAAGTATAAAAACTTGTCATTTTGGATAGTATCAAGTGAAATGAAACGAAACAAAATGAAAATGAGTATCAAGTGAAATTGGGACGGAGGGAGTAATTAATATACTAATTGAGTACCGTAAAACAAGTTTAAATATAGGGGTAAAATTGTGATATAAAACTTTTACACAAAAATAGTATTCTGAATATTTTTGAGCTACAAGTATTTTTAAAAGTTAAATATTTATATTCATATATTTAGGTGTATTTTTATTTTTGTTGAAAGAAAGTGTAATTATTTTAAGTTTCATTAAAATTATTGTCTTATTTTTAGGTATAGCTAGCACAGTTATCGTAATTTGCTTGATACTTTATGAAATTTCAACAAATTATTATCTTTTAAGGGACATTTGTAAAAAAAAATAAAAAATTAAACATTTTTAGTACCATAACTAAACAACTAGTAATTTATTTATTTATTTATTTTGTTTTGGAACAACCTCTAAGGATCATACTATCTATAGTATAAATGAAAACTTGTCCTTGCTACTTGCTACAGTATCAACTGTCAAATTTTTCATTTTGCTCTCACTAAATTGTCCCTTTTCCATTTTGCCCTTAAAAAAATTTAATTAAAAAAAAAAAAACTTATCCTCAGACACGAGCTTTTACTGGTATTTGATAAATTGCATTTTAGGGTCTAAAATTTGGGGGATATTGGGCATTGATGTTCCACTTTGATCAATTTAGGGTCAAAGTTAGCAAAAAAAATTTGATCATTTTGGACTTTTTGACTAAATAGTTGAAAAAAATCGTTAAAACATCATGTATCTTCCACGTGCAACGTTAACTATGGTTATTTGGTGTTTATAATTACCAATCGAATAAGTGACAAAGAAGAGTTTGAAGTTTGAGAATAGTTCGCTTAAAGAAATTCGATTGATGATGTCAAAATCGTTAAATCAGCTCAAATTCAAGCGTTTGGATTTTTTGGAGATTGCAAGGCCTGAAAATAAGAAAAAACACGTAAACTAAGCCGGGGCGAATCCGTCTAAAGGCCCTCCGGCGTGAGAGTAAGTTCACGGTTTGTATGTAAGAACTAAATTGACAGAGTTTCTGTATTGTAAAAAGTAACGTATCAAATAATGAGCCATAGGGCTTGTATTTATAGGGATGCATTGATAGAATTCATGTTGGAGTGAACTTGTAAAGAGATAAGATATAATCCTAAGAGAATTATATATGTTAAGGAGTCATTGCTTGACTTGAATTGGTGTTAGTGATTGCAATCCTGATTGGATCACGACAGTAGAATCCTTGTTTGATAAGGACTGTGTAATCTGCTAGCCGGAACGCCGAGGAGCAAGAATGTTTTATCTCGGCATTCTTATATAAGCCGAGATGCATGATTTTGTCTCCTCGTCATTTTATGATTGGCCGGCATGTGAATATGTCGGGGTGAATGATTCTGTCTCCTCGTCACTTGAGGATATGCCGAGGTAAGAACTTTTCTCTCCTCGTCACTTTGTGATATCTCGGAGTACGATGGATCAAGTATGAAGATATAAGGCTGAGGTGAATGCTCCTCGGCATACGAGGAAGATGTTCCTCGGCCCTAACACTTGTGTTATTGGATTATGTTTATGGCCCAATCCATTTGGGCCCAACTCGAGCAAGCCCATGTTCGTATCTCGGTTTATACTGTTCAGTGGCCCCCGACTTTCTAGCTCGGCTTAGGACGAGGAGAAAGTCATCTCGTCCTCGGCTTATGGGATACGAACAGGTTTTGACACGCGTCCTTGGCGTCGCTTCATTATCTGACGGTTAATATTCTGATGATTACGTGGGGCCCCCCAGTCTTGTCATGCCTTGGAAGTTGTTACCAGCATTTAATTCTTGGGGCGCCATACCCGTTTACTTGCTTTACCCACGGGTTGACCCGGTTTGGTGGAGTATAAAAAGCTAAAACCCTTTCATTTAAACCTTTACATACCCCAATTGTTTGAGAGCATAGGCGAGAGATTCACCGGCGAACACAGCATCCTTCACTTCCAGTTTCCGGCGAACTCGATTTTCCCAGCGAAGTAGCGTTCTGTTTCGATTCCAACCGTATCTTCAAACTCAGGTATGAAATTTCTTCCCTTCTTACGCATTCTGTTCATGCTTTTGCGTTTTCTAGGGTTTTTAGGAAAGATTTCGAATGTGCCAAGAAAAATGGACCGCCATTGTTGAAGGTTGAAGCTTTTCTTCATGAATTTTTTGCTTTTAACTCTCAAACACTTCGAATCTTGGATTTTCTTTGGATTTTGTATGAATTTCTTTGAATATTGAATGAACTCCCCCTTTAATTTTTGATTCCCCTTAGAAATGACTCGTTCTTAGGATCATTCCCCCGATTCCGTTATGGATATCACACCGGCAATCTGAGGGTTTATCGGAGAGAGAGGGGACCTTGGTTGATGCTGACCCTGGATGACATAGGAAAGATGTTGAGGAGTTATGGCCGTACTCGGATGTTCATCCAATATCCAGATAAAACAAGGATAGATCGAATTGACTCTTCGACTCGTAATGTAGTGTTACTTGAGGATAGAGCAGAAATAGTGGAACACATCGACCTGTTCTACCCATCGTCAGACCATATAGTTCGTGAGCGTCTGAGTGGTAAGGCTCCCTCCTCGGCCTTATGTAATGACGAGGAGGGAAATCTCCCTTCCCCGTCATTAGATCAGCCATTGACGAGGTAACTAACTTTGTCCCCTCGTCTTTTTGCAGATATGACGGGAAGAGAAGGAGAGGCCTCCTCGTCCACCCGAATAGTTGATGCCTTCGTGGAGGGTGCCCAAGTTGAGGGCAATAGAGGCCGAGGAAGGGGAAGCCGAGGGAAACAACGAGAGAGGGCTCCAAAGGCTGGGGATCCCATGCTCGAAAAATTGTACTCCACGTACGGGGTGGACAAAGCCGAGTATAAGTTAACTTATATTGGCAAACCCAATCTGAAGACAAAAAAGGAGGAGACGAGCTTCTACTATAATGAAGACTACATCCACTTCTATTTCAAACAATTTCAACAGGGGCTCCGTCTTTCTTTGGACCCCTTTTTTAACGAGTTCTTGGATGACGTGAGGGCAGTGCCGGCCATGCTAGGAGCCAATGGTACCCGGGTTCTCGTTAGCTTCATAGTGCTATGCAGGAGTTTAGGATTTGAGCCGACCATGGGAGCTTTTCGGCATTTCTATCAAGTCAGCTTTGTCTCGGACAGTTGGCTCCTCGTCATCAGAAGTGCACCCAAGAAACCCAAACTTCTTCTTCCCATGTCCAGCAAGGTTGCAGGTTGGGAAAACCATGCAATTAGGGTTGAGAGTCGCCAAGGCTGGGAGTTCCAATCTCCTTGCAAGGAGCCAACCTCATCAGGTCCTGTTCAACAATATGAGTGGACCAAGGCTTTAATCAAGCGCCTTGAGAATTTTGCCGAGGTGGGGCTTCTCGACTGATCGACAATAGAATCTACCGATCACTACTACGTCCAGGCAGGATTGATGCCGGGACCGAAGGACGGGGTGGTTCCCCTTGTCCCAGTTAAGAGGGGAAGGCGCTTTAATGATTGGACGATACATCCCGGACTCATTTTTCATGAGGATTGTTCGAGGTGTAAGATCCCTCCCCTGGACCAATGCCTGGAAGAAGTAGACGTGGTTGGATGTAAATATTTAACTCTGATACTTGGTAGTTTTTTGCATTATTGTTGGCTCTCCTTCTGCTCGTACTTAACCATCTCTTTCCTTGTCTTTGCAGTTTTAACCCCTGAGGAAGAAGCAGTACTAGCCATGAAGAGACTAAGTCCTATGGAGCTAGTAAAATAGAAGAGGAAACAAAGCAAGAAGTCGGGCTTAGTAGAGAGGAGAGAGGAAGCCAATGCCCGCAATCTGGTGCTAAGTGCTCAAGGTGATCAACCCCTTCCAATCAAGCCACACGGGGAGGTGAATGCCGAGGAGGCGGCGTCTGAGGAGCAAGCTAATCCATCAACTGCAGAGGGGCATAGCCTCCATCTTGATGCCGAGGAGGTGGAAGCCGAGAAGTCCGACCTCGTCACAAGGAAGTCTGGCTCCAAAAGAGCCCAAGCTGCTAGCGCCGAGGAGCCTGCAGCTAAGCGGGCAACCGTTGGTGGGACTTCCAATCCTGAGGCTCCTCCCCCCTTAACCATCCAAAATGCCAAGTCTCAAGATGATGCCGAGGAGCTTGCTCTGCTCATGGTGGCTAATGTTCCCCGCCTGAAGGGCCTTCCTCTGCAAGACATGAAGAGTCATCTGATGAGGTTGGGCAGAGCTCCTATCCAAAGAGCTATAGATGAGACTGCTTATGAAGCCTTGGTGAAGGAGAAGCCGAGCAGGGATAACTTGCTCTGCCACAAAGGACTCATGCTTGTTGAGGTAGTTATCTCGTACTTTCTAACTTAGTTGATTTAATTTGTGCTTGTTTCAAGGTATTAACACAAATTTATTTTTGCAGTCGGCCAGCATTGCGGCATTTGAGAATGTTTTGGCCAAGGCACAAGAGAAGCAAGTGACTGATACCAAGGCTGCTCTGAAGACGAGTAAAGCCGAGAGGGCTGCCCTGGTTGAGCAGTTGAAGGCCAAGGAGGCCGAGCTGGGGGCGGCTAAAGCCAAGGTAGAGGCCGAAGTGCTGAGGGCAAGTGACGAGAGGGCTAAGGCCGAGGAGCTCCGTACGAAGGCCGAGGAACATCTCCGGCAGACGGAAGCCGAGCTAGCCGAGGCAAGGAAGGCCAAGGCCGAGGTCCAAGTAAGGGCCGAGGAAGCTGAAGCCAAGTGCCTAGGTTACAAGGCTACTCTCGTCACCAGGGAAGAGGAGGCTGTGACCCGCTTCAAGGAGATCCAAGCTTTCCAAGACGCCGTGGATGAGAAGACGGCGACAATGTTCGAGGACGGCTACCTCCATCTCGCTCGTCGTCTCCTGGCTGACCCCACCACTGGCTTAGATATTAACAGGATTGTGTAAGTGCTCCAATTTGAGCTTGTTAGAATTTTCGTTAGAAAATTAACGAAAGTTATAACATTTCTAACAATTCCTAACAATCCTAACCTTTCTAACAAAGTGAGGGTAAAATGGGCATTGTTATTTAAGGTTAAACCTTAAAAAGAATCTCAAAAAAGAAAAACAAAAGAAGAAAACCATAAATAGAAATGCTGGAAACATAAAGCTACCGCTTAATTTGAATTTCAAAAAGAAATATTCCTCTTGTCCAAAGCCGGAGTGCATTTAATGAACGAGTGCACGCCGAGGGTTCCCATCCGCGCGGATGAGTTTGTCATCTCGGGAGGGCTATAAATTGAGCCCTCCGAGTCACAAAAATAAGAAGCCACAACACATTTTTCACCGAACCTCTGGCGAAATATAGAGAGAAAACAGTGAGAATTCACTTGAATTGTCACCATTTTCTCTCCAATCTTTCCCAATTCATACTCATCCACTCACTCTCATATTAAAGCCCTAAACACTCATACACTCAAGCCAAGAATCTCAAGAACACAAAGAAGATTGGTAAACCCTCCTTCTCCTAACCCTAAATCTCATCCATGCATGCATCTTCAAACTACAAAATGTAGTTCCTTCATCTTCTTGCTTTAGATCTAAGAAGATCACCATGGAAGACCATCTCCATGGATGATCTTCTACAAAGATCAACATTATTTTCAAGTTCCCTTACTTTCTTGCAAAGAAAACTCATTTTCAAAACCCTAAAAACCATTTTTAAGCATAAAATCTCATTTTCAAAGGATAAAAATCCCCTTCCCAAGCAAATGAAATGCTTAGTCCTAATGTACCCCAAGGATGGTTTGGTATAGTTGATTCACCACTAAAATGTCTAGTGATCACTAACCAAAACCTAGGGAAATGGGGACAAGCATGGATGCAAAACCCCCTTTAAAATCATATTCTCCTTCTTGGGAAGTTGCTGTCCAGTAGCAATTTTCCCAGACCTCAGTCCATTGTCTTAATTTTTGGACACAGATGAACTTGGAATTTGGTGTTGACTACAAAACACTTTTTGTAGCCAACATCCAGAGCTTTCCAGACATATTTTTACTTTATTTTTGGGTGAGTAAAACTCCTCTTTTCAAATTTTCTTTCAGAGGCTAGTTCATCAGCTTCTGGGAATCCAGATCTCATATCTGAGGTTTTCAGAAGGTTTTGACCCATCAAATATTCTCCAAAATGGAAAATTCCTTCGCACAAATCTTATTTAAGGTGTCTAGAACAACTTTCATTCTCTGAGTTTATCCAGATTATGAAGTTTTAAGACCCTTGAATCCATTTCAAAATCAAAGGTCCACTGCCTTTTTCATTCTGGCAGAAATGGCTCTCAACTTCAAAAGGTCTTTTGAGTACCAAATCTCAATCCAAAAATCTTCCAAAAAATCATGGGATCAGTTTAAAGTCTTAAAAAGATATCCCAATTTTTACTTTTCTGAGTTTCAACTTATTTTGGCCAAAACACACACACACACACACAAATGATTTTCAGCTTAGAAGACTCGTTTTACGAGGCATTCAGTGCACACTAACGTCCTTCCGGCGTGTAACATGACCTCCGAACCTAAATCTCTGATCTCGGGCTTTTTTCAAAGTTTTGGCCCTCAAAATTAAAATGGCGTGGCGACTCCGTTTCGTTGATTTTTTCAAACAAAAATGGGAAAATTTTCGATACATTCACACACATCATCACAGTGGCGACTCCGCTGGGGACAAACAAGTTTTATCTTTTCAAAAAAAAAAGAAAAACTTTTGAGGGTCAAGCTTCCGTCCCGGCCGAAAATCATTTTTGTGTGTGTGTTGATTTTTGCACAGTTTTCATGTTGTTTTGGCCGCCTCGGAGAAAGTCAAAATTTTGACTGTCGGAATAATGTCCCTAACTGTCGGAATTTTCGTGCTTATGTGCTCATTAAATTTCAAAAAAAAAAATTTCAAAAAAAAAAGGATTTTCAAAAAAAAAAGAGAAAATTTCCAAAAAAAAAAAAAATCATGCATCATATTTTTAAGACACAAAAAAAAATCTCTATTTTACTCAGAAAAAGAATATAGACTGCTTGCACACTACGCGCACGTGACCGTACACTGCACACTACGTCCTTAACCCGGGGAAATCCTTGTCGCGGTCCGTTTGGTCTTATTACGCCTCTCGGATGAGCACAGGACTACCCAAACATCCCATGGAGCCTCGTGTCGACCATGCACTTGTCCGTGACACACTTTGTCCGAGACCCGGTTGGTTTTTAGTCAGTACGTGTCATGCCCTGTCCGTGTATAGACCTTTCCTTTCAAGCCTTTGTCGGCATACCGACTCAATATCTTTCGGGGACCCTAATCGGTCGAAGTGCCGGTTTTCCGCCGCGAGACTTTGACCAAGATATTGACCGGCGCCTTGACTTCGGCTCGGCGGCACAAATTATACAACGACTCCCGGCATTGACGAGTCATCAAGGATTAATGAATGTTCCATGCCTAATTACGGCTTAGCGGCGACAAGTCAAGATCAATTGTGGACGCTTATCGGTCAAATCATGCCGACTTTTCGTCGAGCCCTCGGACATGATCTTGACTTTTGACGTCGGCTTTGTCCGTAATTTACATCGAATGCTCGTTAAGACTCGATTACCCGCCGAGACTTTTAGGATCGTTTTTCTTTCGGTCGGTGGGACCCGCTTGCCCTATAGGACCCTCGCCGGGCTGTCCACCTGGGAGGTCGAAATACGGGTGGAATACGAGGGGCTTATAGACGTAGTGACGGGGCCCGGCGATCCGAGGAATCGAGTAGTTTGCGAAAAAGAAGAGCAATCTTTTCCAACCGATTAGGTTAATAAAGCATGTTTTAAGTAAACGTGAACAAATAGCGCATGTTGCATGAGCCTAAAGCCCAAACACCTACCCTCCTTCCATTCCCGGACATCTGAACCTTCATGTCCTTTCCCCGCGACTCCGCACAAAGCTTGGTTTCGGGCACCGGGTCACCGTTTGATTAGTTGGGAAGAGTCAGCGCGTCGTCGGCTTCGCCGTTTGTTCCGACTCCGGGTTTGAGAATGTCTGCATCGGCCGGTAATGATGGGGATAACGTCACTCCGCCTCCGGGACCCCTCGGACGAGCAACGGTGGAATCGGTTAGCGAACGAGATGAGGTTACGACAGGAAGCACGGCTAAACGGCCTTATGGAGGCTATTAAGAGTCACGGTCGGCCGCCGGCCTCAATCCGAGATGGCACCTTCACCGTGGAAGAAGACGAGGATGCCAACCCCACTCTCGGTCGCCACGACTACACCGGGATGCCGCCACCCACCTCCTATGGTGCCACTACCCGAGAACCCATGCTCCTCGATTTTCGGGTCGGCCCGGCTCCCCAACCACGAGACCACCGGATCCATGCGGCAGAAGCGGCCTGCAAATCGGTGGGGGCAAAATCGGTACGGAATGTCTTCTCATGGTTGGGGCTATCTCGGAATGCCACGGCTAATCGGGATCCCGCCTCGGTTCGGAACCGATCAATCAGGACCTTCAGCAACGGCCACGGTTCGGAATGCCGCCACAACTTGGTTACGGGCCACGGTCGGGAGCCCCTCCTCGAACGAGTACTAGTTGGTGCTCCTCACACAAATCCATTCCTCACTGAGACTTCTATGGGTTACCAAGCCTCCATTCCGGTGTCATCCGAATCACCGGGATCGCAGTACCCCGGGCTACACACCTTCACCACGAGGCAGGCCATGCAATTCAACAACCGGGACGGCGGCCGCACTCAAGCCTACTTACGGGCCCCAGCTCTGGAAATCCAAGTTATCCGGCTACATCGGGCGGCATCCACCTACTTTGCCGGTTGAAAATCAACGGCAAGCCGCAAGGTTCTATCCTTTTGCTCGAGCCCCTACTCATGCTCCCAGGGTAACTCGGCCCGGGACGGGTTTTCACCTACGTCCCGGATCGGCCGTTCCCTCCACCGATCTGCCTCCGGTGGTAGCTCCTCTCTCTAGCTCGGCCACTAGCTTGAATGCCACGGTTCCGCCACAAGACCCTCATCTGGCTGGTTCATGGAACAACACAAGGAAATGAAAGCGCGGATCGGCGGGCGGCGCAAGAAGTACGCCTTAGGCCTACGGACCGGACTCCATTGTTCCTCTGCCCCACAAATTCGTGATGCCTAATCTGGATCTCTTTGATGGGACCGCATGTCCGAAAACCCATTTGGACACATATACCACGGCAATGAAAGCGAAAGGATGTACCAATCAGCGGTTGGTGACTATTTGATCTATCCTTGAAGTCCGGTGCCTTAAAGTGGTTCTTCCGTTTGAAACACGAAGCCGGGCTACATGGGACCAGATTACCAATGCCTTCACGAGAAAAATATAAGGCCAACTTGGAATGGGAAACAAATAGGGTTGACCTACAAACAACGGTGCGGCGTCTGATGAGAATGTTGGGGACTTCTACAAGCGGTGGAATGCGAAACTCGGTGAAATGGCCATCCCTCCTTCCGAAGAGGAACAAGCTGGACATTTTCCGGTCATGCTTGAAACCACATCGAGAGCCTCCTCGGTCACTTCCCATACTCGAGACTTACGGGCCATGGTTAACTCTGCGGCTAAGTTTGAAAAGGCCTACAATCGGCCATTGCTGCACACACTACGGATATCGGGCTCCTCCTGCAAACACGCCCTGCTCCTGCTAAAGGCAAAGAGATGATTAACTATGCGGGACGGGAATGTAATAACACGACTCCTTTTGCTCCCGGGAAACCAGTAGAGCCCGGACCGCGGGTCATAAATCTCGAAAACTTTGGAATGCCTACGAATGACATCTTTAGGGGCTGGTGAAAGAAGGCTTCTGCGGCCTTTAGAGAATTTCCAACCCGGAAATCCGAATGCTCCCGTGGATACTGCAAAGTATTGTGCTTTTCATCAAGCTCACGGACATCGGCGACAAGCTGCTTTACTGCGAAAAAGGCAATCCGGGGGCTAATAGAGCAAGGAAAGTTGGAAGGCCACCGAGGGGCCTAACACGATCAAAAATCCGGCCCGAGGAACCATAATCGAGTGAATATGATTGAATGCGGAGAATCTTCACACGCCCGGGGAAGATGCGATGAAAGTCCCCAAATACCGTGGCCAACCTCGTCGAGGATCACCGAATTCGGATTCCCCTTCGGCCTTGAGGATATCGAACGAATCAACCCATCTTGGTCTCATGTCGGAGACTCCTTGCAAGAATACGAGGCCCGCTATTTCTCGGATAAAGGGAAAACCGATACCGAAGAAGCTGGGCTGTTCCGCTCGAGAACATGAAAGAACCATTTACACAAGATGGTTAGAACAATCGAGAAGAATCGAACAAGAAAGCTTCCGGCGGGCGCTGTCTTGGGGCTTATCGGCAAAGAGGCCGAAGAGCATGCGGAGCTAGTACACTTTTGCAAATTGGCTTTGGGAGAGCCCGAATATGATCCAGAGAACAGTGAAGAATCGGAAGAGGAGGATTCCTTCTATATCTGCACAGTGTCAAATACGTGCCACCTCCTCTCACTCTTCCCCGCAATTTTGGGAGGAGAAGGCTGAGTCACAATTACCACTTAGGGAATGGGAACATATGACAATTTTGCGGTTGCACGCACTCATATTCCCCAACGGGTTTGATCGGCGTTCCCTCTCCGCCGAAATCCCGGTAGTATGGGAAGATGATTAGATAACGGCAATGATGATGATGATGGCGAGTGAAGAGTCAGCGAGGCCCCGATCCGGAAACAATGCAGGACAATCATGCGAGGAAATGAGCCTATGGGAGCCGGGCCTGATGGTTGGTTGTCGGCAAGCAACGACGAAGGACCGCCGGAAATGCGGATCGAGATATCAATGGAGACAGACCCTACGAGGTGTCACTTGTAAGATGCATTTGTGGCTAATGCCGGATACTCAGAGGATGAGGGGCAGTGCCCGCCCGAGATCCGTACATATCCGAAATCTTAGAACACAACGTTCCTTATAAGAACCTGTTGGTGAATGGAAAGGGTTTATTGAAGCTGGTCGAAAATGGAGGGTTTCGGCCACCGGAAGATGAAGAATTCGTAAACGTTATCGGATCTTTTTCTTCTTTCCCGAGAGCGGATGGCATAACAACCGTAAGGGTCACGGCCAGGGCCGCTCGAGCGCGGCGAGTGCTGCAATCACTGAAAAGGGTTATCGATACGAACGTCTCCCCGGTGGCCTTCATACCTATGAATCCACATGACGCCTTCCTAATTGCTCCGAGTGCCGACAATGGACCCGGTGCTCCTTATTTGGACACGAGATCTATCGAGTGCTACATCAAACTCCGAAGGGGAACGTTGCCTATCCTTCACTTGTGGCTGCCCTACTTGCAAGGTTGAAAGAAAAAGGATATACGATGAAATGGAGGTGATAGCCATAACTGTGGGCCATCCAAGGGATGAAATCGAAAAGCCGCCGAGTCCCGACAATAGCGACTCTTGTTGCATGATAACAATGAGCAAGGCCGGCCATGAGAGTGAATCGGAGGACGCCCTAGCTGCTGGGCCATCCAAGGGGCAACAACACAACCCCAAACCCAAAAGCCTGTGACTTGGGAAGCGGTTATAAGGGCCGCCCGGGGAAGGAGCCGGTGCGGCTCGGCCCCTCCTGTCGCTAGACTCCGTCGGGCCGGTGGCCAATAGCGAAAGGGCTCCCAGTTGACCTTAGCGGCATTGAAGAAATCCGGTCGAGACGGCGATGAGGAAGTTAATCTGTTGACCCGCTGCGGGCGAGATCTTCCAAGGAAATTCCAAGGCGAGATAAGAAGGCCACGAGATCAAGCACCGAAAGAAGATCGCCGCCCCTATGCTAAGGCAGTGAAATTCCGGATCCGAAAAAGAGGATCCGTGCTCACCGGTTGAAGCAAACACGAGGCCAACATTTCCCTCTGGTCTCTACTCACTTCGTCCTATCCCCATAAAGTGAAGGCTGGAAGAAAGCCTGGCTCGCACTCTCGTGCCTATTGATGCTACTCCCGATGATGTGGTACGGTGATTGGAAACATCCATTACGGGAACATAATCACTTTCACGAGATCTCGACCTCCCTCAATTTGGGGTGATCATAATGAGCCTCTCTTCATCACAGTCCAGTTGGATGAACGACGCCTCCCTCGGGTCTGGTTGATAATGGGTCCGGAATGAACATTCTTCCGGCAAAGATCATGAGCTTGCTTGATATCAAGACTACGAGACTTGAAGCCTTCCTCCCTAACGATCAAAGCTTACGACTCAACATCTCGAGCGAGTCCTTGGAGTCGCTACCTCGGACCTCTGGTTTGGACGAAATTGATACTGTGGAATTCCGGGTTATTGACATCCCAATCACTTTTAATGCCTTATTGGGAAGACCTTGGCTGCACCGGAGTCAAAGGGGTCGCCTCAAGCCTCCACCGGTGTGTGAAATTCATCTCGAATGGGGATCGACGACCATTTACGGAGATTTAGTCACTTTAGAGGGCACGGATACGGGCGGAATACCTATTACGGAAATCAAACATGACGAGGAAGGTCTCATGCTAACGAGGCTTCACGGTCGAGCCTCCCGAGGCCCAAGTGTGCAACATAGATCGACGGTCACTCGGGATAAAATCCCACCGGTCTTGAAAATGATGAGAAAAATGAGCTATCTACGGCCTCGGTGCGGGAAGCGCCAACAAGGAACTTTCAAACTCATCAAGGTAAAAGGACGAGAATACTCGCCACGGCACGGGATATGAGGCCTCCTCGGTGGACAACTGCGAAAGGAAAAAGATTTGAAGGTTTGCCACGGGGAAAGGTCCCGGTCGACAATCCTAAATCTCTCCCCTTCGGTCCTAATTTGGTGACTACTTTGTAAAGGGTCCCACACAACCGAGGAAACATCACGAGACCACTCCTACGGCGGGATGGCTAAAGCTACGGGATAGCCTCGACAAGTTAGAGGAACCAAGGCTAACCCGGTCCGTAGAATGTTCTGGACCTACCCAAGATACACAGGACTACCACTACCATGAAGAGTGAGTATACCTTCGGAGCGTGCGACACAGTGGAGCAGTTCGAGAAGCTCACAACCACTATTCCCTCTTGCCCGGGGAAGATCCGAAACTGGGTCGAATTGACAGTGCCAAAAACTAAGGCCACGGAATTTCCCTCAGATGATTGGGATGGTCTGGTTATGCAGCAATTGTTCGAAGAAGAGGTCCAGGTGCCAGACCTGATCGATCTCGGCTCGGTCCAAGAGATGATAGCAGCAATTGAGAAAGGAAAACAAAAACAGCACAGTTCTGTAAGTGCTCCAATTTGAGCTTGTTAGAATTTTCGTTAGAAAATTAACGAAAGTTATAACATTTCTAACAATTCCTAACAATCCTAACTTTTCTAACAAAGTAAGGGTAAAATGGGCATTGCTATTTAGAGTTAAACCTTCCAAGGAATCTCAAAAAGCAAAAGAATTAAGAAAATCCAGCTTGACAAGTTGAAAAACATTTTCTGCTGAGATTTTTGAATTTTATTCCTTGTGTCCAAAGCTGGAGCTGCATTTAATGAACAGTGCACGCCAAGCAGACCAATCCGCGCGGATGACTTTGTAAAGTCAGGAGGGCTATAAATTGAGCCCTCCAGTCACAAAAATAAAAAGACACAACACATTTTGCACCGAACCTCTGGCGAAATATAGAGAGAAAACAGTGAGAATTCACTTGAATTGTCACCATTTTCTCTCCAATCTTTCCCAATTCATACTCATACACTCACTCTCATATTAAAGCCCTAAACACTCATACACTCAAGCCAAACACTCAAGAACACAAGGAAGATTGGTAAACCCTCCTTTTCCTAACCCTAAATCTCATCCATGCATGCATCTTCAAACTACAAAATGTAGTTCTTTCATCTTCTTGCTCTAGATCTAAGAAGATCACCATGGAAGACCATCTCCATGGATGATCTTCTACAAAGATCAACATTATTTTCAAGTTATCTTACTTTCTTGCAAAGAAAACTCATTTTCAAAACCCTAAAAACCATTTTCAAGCATAAAATCTCATTTTCAAAGGATAAAAATCCCCTCCCCAAGCAAATGAAATGCTTAGTCCTAATGTACCCCAAGGATGGTTTGGTATAGTTGATTCACCACTAAAATGTCTAGTGATCACTAACCAAAACCTAGGGAAATGGGGACAAGCATGGATGCAAAACCCCCCTTAAAATCATATTTTCTTTCTTGAGAAGTTGCTGTCCAGTAGCAATTTTCCCAGACCTCAGTCCATTGTCTTAATTCTTGGACACAGATGAACTTGGAATTTGGTGTTTACTACAAAACACTTTTTGTAGCCAACATCCAGAGATTTCCAGACATATTTTTACTTTATTTTTGGGTGAGTAAAACTCCTCTTTTCAAATTTTCTTTCAGAGGCTAGTTCATCAGCTTCTGGGAATCCAGATCTCATATCTGAGGTTTCCAGAAGGTTTTGACCCCTCAAATCTTCTCAAAAATGGAAAATTCCTTCGCACAAACCTTATTTAAGGTGTCTAGAACAACTTTCATTCTCTGAGTTTATCCAGATTATGAAGTTTTAAGACCCTTGAATACATTTCAAAATCAAAGGTCCACTGCCTTTTTCATTCTGGCAGAAATGGCTCTCAACTTCAAAGGTCTTTTGAGTACCAAATCTCAATCCAAAAATCTTCCAAAAAATCATGGGATCAGTTTAAAGTCTTGAAAAGATATCCCTATTTTTACTTTTCTGAGTTTCAAAGTATTTTGGCCAAAACACACACACACACACACACACAAATGATTTTCAGCTTGGAAGACTCGTTTTACGAGGCATTCCAGGTGCACACTAACGTCCTTCCCTGCGTGTAACATGACCTCCGAACCTAAATCTCTGATCTCGGGCTTTTTTCAAAGTTTTGGCCCTCAAAATTAAAATGGCGTGGCGACTCCGTTTCGTTGATTTTCACAAATAAAAATGGGAAAATTTTCGGATACACATCATCATCACGGTGGCGACTCCGGCTGGGGACTAAGCTTTTTTAAAAAAAAATGGTATTTGGTATATTGGTGGAAACCACTAAATTTCCCGTTATCGCCTCCTAACACGAGTCGGGGATAAATTGTGGTCTAACAATCCCACGTACCGGTATCACCGTTTTCAAAAAAAAAGCTTTTGAGGGTCAAGCTTCCGTCCCGGCTTTGAAAATCATTTTCGTGTGTGTGTTGATTTTGCACGGTTTTCATGTTGTTTTGGCCGCCTCGGAGAAAGTCAAAATTTTATTTGTCGGAATAATGTCCCTAGCTGTCGGAATTTTCGTGCTTACGTGCTTATGTGCTCATTAAAAATTTCAAAAAAAAATTTCAAAAAAAAAAGATTTTCAAAAAAAAAAAAAAAGACGAAGAAAATTTTCAAAAAAAAAAATCATGCATCATATTTTTAAGACACATAAAAAAATCTCTATTTTACTCAGAAAAAGAATATAGACAGCTTGCACACTACGCGCACGTGACCGTACACTGCACACTACGTCCTTAACAGGGAAATCCTTGTCGCGGTCCGTTTGGTCTTATTACGCCTCTCGGATGAGCACGGGACTACCCAGACATCCCATGGAGCCTCGTGTCGACCATGCACTTGTCAGTGACACACTTTGTCAGAGACCCGGTTGGTTTTTAGTACAGTGCATGTCATGCCTGTCAGTGTATAGACCTTTCCTTTCAAGCCTTTGTCGGCATACCGACTCAATATCTTTCGGGGACCCTTAATCGGTCGAAGTTGCGGTTTTCCGCCGCGGACTTTGACCAAGATATTGACCGGCGCCTTGACTTCGGCTCGGCGCACAAATTATACAGCGACTCCCGGCATTGACCTTTGAGTCATCAAGGATTAATGAATATTCCATGCCTAATTACGGCTTAGCGACGACAAGTCAAGATCAATCGTGGACATTTATCGGTCAAATCATGCCGAGCTTTTCGTCGAGCCCTCGGACATGATCTTGACTTTTGACGTCGGCTTTGTCCGTAATTTACATCGAATGCTCGTTAAGACTCGATTACCCATGAGACTTTTAGGATCGTTTTTCTTTCGGTCGGTGGGACCCGCTTGCCCTATAGGACCCTCGCCGGGGCATCCGCCTGGGAGGTCGAAATACGGGTGGAATACGAGGGGCTTATAGACGTAGTGACGGGGCCCGGTGATCCGGGAATCGAGTAGTTTGCGAAAAAGAAGAGCAATCTTTTCCAACCGATTAGGTTAATAAAACATGTTTTAAGTAAACGTGAACAAATAAGCGCATGTTGCATGAGCCTAAAGCCCCGAAACACCTACCCTCCTTCCATTCCCGGACATCGAACCTTCATGTCCTTTCCCCATGACTCCGCACAAAGCTTGGTTTCGGGCGCGGGTCACCGTTTGATCGGTTAGGGAAGAGTCGAGCGCGTCATCGGCTTCGCCGTTTGTTCCGACTCCGGGTTTGAGAATGTACGCATCGGCCGGTAATGATGGGGATAACGTCACTCCGCCTCCCGGGACCCCTCGGACGAGCAACGGTGGAATCGGTTAGCGAACGAGATGAGGTTACGACGGGAAGCACGGCTAAACGGCCTTATGGAGGCTATTAAGAGTCACGGTCGGCCGCCGGCCTCAATCCGAGATGGCACCTTCACCGTGGAAGAAGACGAGGATGCCAACCCCAGCTCTCGGTCGCCACGACTACACCGGGATGCCGCCGCCCACCTCCTATGGTGCCGCTACGAGAACCCGTGCTCCTCGATTTTCGGGTCGGCCCGGCTCCCCAACCACGAGACCACCGGATCCATGCGGCAGACGGCACAAATCGGTGGGGGCAAAATCGGTACGGAATGTCTTCTCATGGTTGGGGCTATCTCGGAATGCCACGGCTAATCGGGATCCCGCCTCGGTTCGGAACCGATCAATCCGGACCCTCACGGCAACGGCCACGGTTTGGAATGCCGCCACAGCTTGGTTACGGGCCACGATCGAGCCTCCTCGGAACGGTACTAGTTGTTTGCTCCTCACACAAATCCATTCCTCACTCGAGACTTCTATGGGTTACAAGCCTCCGTCCCGGTGTCATCCGAATCACCGGGACCGCAGTACCCCCGGGTTACACACCTTCACCACGGGCGGCCATGCAATTCAACAATCAGGGACGGCGGCCCGCACTCGAAGCCTACTTACGGGCCCCACTCTGGAAATCCAAGTTATCCGGCTACATCGGGGCTGCCTCCACCTACTTTGCCGGTTGAAAATCAACGGCAAGCCGCGAGGTTCTATCCTTTTGCTCGAGGCTCCTACTCATGCTCCCAGGGTAACTCGGCCCGGGACGGGTTTTCACCTACGTCCGGATCGGCCGTTCCCTCCACCGATCTGCCTCCGGTGGTAGCTCCTCTCTCTAGCTCGGCCGCTAGCTTGAATGCCATGGTTCCGCCACAAGACCCTCATCGGCTGGTTCATGGAACAACACGAGGAAATGAAAGCGCGGATCGGCGGGCGGCGCAAGTACGCCTTCCGGCCTACGAGACCGGACTCCATTGTTCCTCTGCCCCACAAATTCGTGATGCCTAATTTGGATCTCTTTGATGGGACCGCATGTCCGAAAACCCATTTGGACACGTATACCTTGGCGATGAAAGCGAAAGGATGTACCAATCGGCGGTTGGGCGACTATTTGAGTCTATCCTTGAAGTCCAGGTGCCTTAAAGTGGTTCTTCCGTTTGAAACACGAAGCCGGGGCTACATGGGACCAGATTACCAATGCCTTCACGAGAAAAATATAAGGCCAACTTGGAATGGGAAACAAATAGGGTTGACCTACAAACAACGGTGCGGCGTCACGATGAGAATGTTGGGGACTTTTACAAGCGGTGGAATGCGAAACTCGGTGAAATGGCCATCCCTCCTTCCGAAGAGGAACAATTGGACATCTTCCGGTCATGCTTGAAACCACATCGAGAGCCTCCCTCGGTCACTTCCCATACTCGAGACTTACGGGCCATGGTTAACTCTGCGGCTAAGTTTGAAAAGGCCTACAATCGGCAATAGGCTGCTTTGCACTGCCTACGAGATATCGGGCTCCTCCTGCAAACACCGCCCTGCTCTGCTAAAGGCAAAGAGATGATTAACTATGCGGGACGGAATGTAATAACACGACTCCTTTTGCTCCCGGGAAACCGGCAGAGCCCGGACCGCGGGTCATAAATCTCGAAAACTTTGGAATGCCCTGAATGACATCTTTAGGGGGTTTGGTGAAAAGAAGGCTTCTTGCGGCCTTTGGAGAATTTCCAACCCAGAAATCCGAATGCTCCGTGGATACTACAAAGTATTGTGCTTTTCATCAAGCTCACGGACATCGGCCCGGCCAAGTTGCTTTACTCACGAAAAAGGCAATCCGGGGGCTAATAGAGCAAGGAAAGTTGGAAGGCCAGAAGGGCCTAACACGATCAAAAATCCTGCGCCAAGGAACCATAATCGGTGAATATGATTGAATGCGGAGAATCTTCGCATGACCATGAAGATGCTTGATGAAGGTCCCCAAATACCCGTGGCCAACCTCGTCGAGGATCTGGTCGGATTCCCCTCGGCCTTGAGGATATTGAGCGAATCAACCCATCTTGGTCTCATGTCGGAGACTCCTTGCAAGAATACGAGGCCCGCTATTTCTCGGATGAAGGGAAGGCCGTCTGAAGAAGCTGGGGCTGTTCCGTTCAAAATATGAAAGAACCATTTACACAAGATGGTTAGAACAATCAAGAAAGAATCGAGCAAGAAAGCTTTCCGGCGAGCACCGTCTTGGGGCTTATCGGCAAAGAGGCCGAAGAGCATGCGGAGCTAGTACAGCTTCTGCAAATTGGCTTTGGGAGAGCCGAATATGATCCGAACAGTGAAGAATCGGAAGAGGAGGATTCCTTCTATATCCTACACAGTGTCAAATACGTGCCACCCCCTCTCACTCTTCCCCGCAATTTACGGGAGGAGAAGGCTGAGTCACAATTACCACTTAGGGAATGGGAACATATGACAATTTTGCGGTTGCACGCACCCATATTCCCCCAACGGGTTTGATCGGCGTTCCCTCTCGGCGAAATCCCGGTAGTATGGGAAGATGATTCCGATGACAGCGATGATGATGATGATGACGAGTGAAGAGTCAGGCGAGGCCCCAGATCCGGAAACAATGCGGAACAATCATGCGAGAAATGAGCCCATGGGAGCCGGGCACAATGGTTGGTTATCGGCAAGCGACGACGAAGAAACTTCGGAAGACGAATATGAGACCGAGGACATGAAGGCCATGAAGTTTCATGGATCGAGCACGTGGATGTCTTAGAATTCAACAACGCCTACCATGCTTTGGGAAAGGGTTTTTCGGGTGTCCGATCCGGGCGATAGTCGAAGATCGATCGAAGAGGAAAATTAACTCCCATCCGCCCAAATGAGAAGATAACCATGGTTAGATCAAATCCACCCACGAACAAAGTAACACTCCTTGTCGGGGTTACCCAAGAAGAGGTCACCTTCCCGAATGTATGTCGGCTTTCGAGAGAAGTCCTAGAGCGGCATGATACCGGATGCGCCTCCCACGCGAACGCTATAATCATCTCCAACTACGAATATTACGAAAGGAATCGGAATGGTGCACTATCTGGGGATGAGATCGAAAAGCCGCCGAGTCAGACAATAGCGACTCTTGTTGCATGATAACTATGAGCAAGGCCGGCCATGAGAGTGAATCGGAGGACGCCCTAGCTACGTGGGCCATCGAGGGCAACAACACAACCCCAGCCAAGCACGTGACTTGGGAAGCGGTTATAAGGGCCGCCCGGGGAAGGAGCCGATGCGGCTCGGCCCCTCAGCTGTCACTAGACTCCGTCGGGCCCGGTGGCCAATAGCGAAAGGGCTCCCCGTTGACCTTAGCGGCATTGAAGAAATCCGAGTCAAGAGACGGCCGATGAGGAAGTTAATCTGTTGACCCGCTGCGGGCGGATTTTCCAAGGAAATCCCAAGGCGAGATAAGAAGGCCACGAGATCAAGCACCGAAAGAAGATCGCCGCCCCTATGCTAAGGCAGTGAAACTCCGGATCCGAAAAAGAGGATCCCGTGCTCACGGTTGGAAGCAAACACGAGGCCAACATTTCCCTCTGGTCTCTACTCACTTCGTCCTATCCCCATAAGCTGAAGGCTGGAAGAAAGCACAGCTCGCACTCTCGTGCCTATTGATGCTACTCCCGATGATGTGGTACGGCTGATTGGAAACATCCACTACGGGAACATAATCACTTTCAGCAGATCTCGACCTCCCTCAATTTGGGGTGATCATAATGAGCCTCTCTTCATCCACAGTCCGAGTTTGGATGAACGACGCCTCCCTCGGGTCTGGTTGATAATGGGTCGGAATGAACATTCTTCCGGCAAAGATCATGAGCTTGCTTGATATCAAGACTACGAGACTTGAAGCCTTCTTCTCTCACGATCAGAAGCTTACGACTCAACATCCCGGCCGGTCCTCGGAGTTGCTACTTTAGACCTCTGGTTTGGACGAAATTGATACTGTGGAATTCCGGGTTATCGACATCCCGATTACTTTGAATGCCTGTGGGAAGACCTTGGGCGCACCAAGTCGAAAGGGGTCGCCTCAAGCCTCCACCGAGTGTGTGAAATTCGTCTCGAATGGGGATCGACGACCATTTACGGAGATTTAGTCACTTTAGAGGAGCACGAGATACGGGCGGAATACCTATTACGGAAATCAAACATGACGAGGAAGGTCTCATGCTAACGGGCTTCACGGTCGAGCCTCCCAAGGCCCAAGTGTGCAACATAGATCGACGGTCACTCGGGATAAAATCCCACCGGTCTTGAAAATGATGAGAAAAATGAGCTATCTACCTGGCCTCGATGCAGGGAAGCACCAACAAGGAACTCACAAACTCATCGAGGTGAAAGGACGAGAATACTCGCCACGGCTGGGATATGAGGCCTCCCGGTGGACAACTGCAAAGGGAAAAAGATTTGAAGGCTGCCACGGGAAAGGTCCCGGTCGACAACCCTAAATCTCTCCCCTTCGAGTCCTAATTTGGTGACTACTTTGTAAAGGGTCCCACACAACCGGGAAACATCGCGAGCCCGCTCCTACGGCGGGATGGCTAAAGCTACGGGATAGCCTCAACAAGTTCGGAGGAACCAAGGCTAACCCGGTCCGTAGAATGTTCCTGGACCTACCCAAGATACACAGGGCTACAGCTTGCCATGAAGAGTGAGTATACCTTCGGGCGTGCGACACAGTGGAACAGGTTCGAGAAGCTCACAACCACTATTCCCTCGCCCGGGAAGATCCGAAACTGAATTCGAGCGCGGTGCCAAAAGCTAAGGCCACGGAATTTCCCTCGAGATGATTGGGATGGTGCAGTTATGCGGCAATTGTTCGAAGAAGAAGTCAGTGCCGGACACGATTGATCTCGGCTCGGTCCAAGAGATGATAGCGGCAATTGAGAAAGGAAAACAAAAACGGCCACGGTTCCAGAGTCATGAGGCCACCAGCGGCAATGGCGCTAAAGAATTGGGAAAACCTCTCGGAGCCCGTCCGCGACCAAGGAGGAAATGATCACCAAGCTTGGATTGGTCCCCGTCCCTTTGTGTCAATCTAGGACAAGTCCTCCCAGATCTCTCTTTGTTAAGATCGAGTCTCTAGGGTCGTCAGAGCGGCCTTACGCACGAAGACTACGAGTACGCAGCAAGCGGCGTATTCCTTTTCGTTTTCAATGAAATGACGAACCTTTGCGAGTATCCCTTGATTGCCACTTTAACTAATGATGAATTAATTAAAAAAAACACTTAATAATAACTCATTAGATAAAGAAGCGGACACATTAAACAAAAAAATCAAACAACAAAAAAAAAAAATCTTTAAGCGAGGTTGTCAGGAAGAGGAAAATCGAGCCCAAGTGCCGAAGAGATTTTGACGAGTGTGAATTTGGGAAGCTGCGGAAGAGCCTAAAGAGACGCTTGATTGGTGATTTCTTTGAAGGAATCGGAAAGGATGCTCTGCAAAGTCCTACAAAATCCTCAATTCAAGGAAAGTTGCCCTCTTCATCAAAGAAAACATCATGTGCGGATACGGGTTGCCGGCCGAAATCATCTCGAGATAATGGATCCCACTTCGAAGGGAATGTGAAAAGCTGGCGGAATTCCGAATAACCCGTCACAAGTCATCTCCCTACGAGGCCCCAAACCAACGGAGCCGTCGAGCGACAAACAAGACTCTGGAAAATATCATCAGGAAAATGGTTGTCGAAGGCGAGAGATTGGCCCGAGAAGTTACACACGGCACTCTGGGGCTACAGGAACATCGATCGAAACGGCAAGCTGGGAAACACCTTTTGCCCTCACATACGGAATGGAAGCCGTACTCCCAATCGAGCTAGAGAAATACCCTCGCTCCGGTATCTGTTGGAAAGCCGGATCAGCGAGGTCGAATGGCTCCCGAGTCGCCATGACGAATTGGCCCTACTAGACGAACGCCGATTGAAGGCCATGGAACACATCCGGAGCCTACCAAGGAAGAATGGCTAGAGCCTTCGACAAGAAAGTAAAGCATCGGGAGATCAGAAGGTGATCTCGTTTTAAAGAAAAGCCCCGGTCAGTTCATCCAACCCCTCGGCAAATGGGAGCCCTGTATGGGTCGGGCCATATGTGGATCGGAAGACTCTTCTCGGAGAAAGCCATAAACACAGCTTGCGGACCTCGACCCAGAATCCCTTTGTACACCCGGTAAATCGTGACAAGGCTGCGAGGATTACCTACGCATTAAAAAAAAAAAGACCAAAAAAAAAACAACAAAAAAAAACAAAAAAAAACAAAAAGAAGGAAAAGTGCTAAAAAGAGGTAATACCCGACTCAGGTTGAAAACCCGAGAAGGGCGGCCTAGGTAAAAAACGAGGGTTGCACCAAAAAAAAAACACAAAAAAAAGAACAAAAAAAATCTCGAAAAGGTTAAAAACCAAAAAAGGCGGCCTAGGTGAGAAGACAGGGTTGCACCGAAAAAAATAAAAAAAAAACAAAAAAAAAGTCATCCGGGGTTGAACTACGAGAGACCTGAGGCTCCTCAAAATGAGGGAACGTAGGCGGCGGAAACGGTTCGGTCTAAAGCACAAATAAAAGCCATACTTTGGCATCAATACAATTGATCGAGACCATGAAAGCGTCTCGAAAAACTCTAAAGCAATTCAAATATTCATTGCAAGTTAAAAGCTCTTTGATGAGTCTAAGCCCGATTCATTCCTTTACCAAGGCTGGCAGCACTGCTAAAAGAAAACTAAGATACATAATCAAACTAATGTGTCTACCATGACAAAGAAAGGGAATACTCGGAAACCCTCGAAAATCACTCCCAGCTCAGGCTTCTGTGCGGCCTGCTCCCCTTCTTCTTCCCCCTTCGAGTCTTTCTTTTTGCAGAGACAGGAAGAATGTCGGTGTTCCTCCCTGCAAGCTTCTGGTATAGGGAGCAGGGTCTGTCAAACCGGCCCTCTGTCGGGGCCTTAGTAGCCCTAGCGTCATCCCTCATCTCCTGTAACCTCCTCATTTGGCTCGTCACATAGGAGCCCTCCTCTCCTGTCTCTTGACGTGTGAGCCTCATAGTCCCGGTCACGACGTCTCCGCATCTGGTCATGAGGGTTGGCCCTCGCCTCGGCCCTCACTGCCTCTCGAAACGATCGGAGTCCTCCGCACCCACACTTGATGGCCCTCTGCGCCCGTCTCGGAATAGCCACCTTTTGAGTCTCTCCCAGGGTCCCTCTGGCCACCAATCCAGGGTACCAAGTGAGTCGAGAACACCGGTCTCGGACGCCCACCGAGAATGACCAGGAGAGAGAAGGCATCATACCTCCCAATGCTCGGGAAAGAAATGGAAACAGAGGGATCATCCATAGAAAGCAGGAGCCACCACTGCAGGTGGCTATATCATCAAAGTCCCTCCAAAGGAACTGCTCCGGAGCCAAAGCTGTCACCGAGAACTAAAGCCGGAATATAGAAGCTAGGGACTAGGGAAAGCCCGGGAAGCATGACCGCGGGAGACCCGTCTGAAGCATTTCGGCCTTACGAGTCTCCAGCCGCCAATAGAGGCACCGACCATTTGATATCTTCGATGCGGCGACCCCGCCATCCAGCGCTCCCACGAGAGTCCTGATCATCAAAATGTGCATCAACGCCTCCCTCATGGCAAAAGTCAGGCAGCATGTGGCGATCATGTCCAGTAGGTTTCGAAGAACCCCCGAGCGCTCCATCGGCCACGTGAAGTCGAAGAGCACGGGCTGCCCCGTGCATATACCGCCTTAGCCAGGTAGCTAATCTGTCGAGAGCATGAAAAGTCTCCCCCAGAATCAAAGGAACGACATCTTGCCAGAGCGGCGGTGAACGAGGGAACATCACGGCCAAAGACGGATGGGCAGAATCCCGACGGAATAGACCACTGAGCGGGATGCGAAACATGCAAAGTGCAAAGGCATCCCAATAGGCATCACCCGCCAGCCTAGGCCCCTAAATGCATCTGGGAAGACCCGGAAATATTGAAATGGCAGGACCCACGGATCATACCTTGCG
>JAFEMH010001944.1:220000-398723 GCA_022495995.1 Adenophora triphylla var. japonica | reverse complement strand
CAAAATCTCCTGCGAGCAACCCTGATATGACACTTGATGAATTAGTAGGAGGGGCTGTGTGCTCATTGAGGGGCTTATGGAAATTTCCTCTAGGTTTATCTATCAGAGACTTGATTATATATCTTGGGGAAGATTCATCTACAACGAGCTGAATTGGCTTGGATGCAACATCTAGTGATGATGATGTTATCTTCAGTGAGTTCCCTGTGCTTGCTTCCCTTAAGAGATGAGAGCGATAGAAATGCAGATTGTTTTCCCACGAAGATGATTTCATATTCAAGGAGTTAGCATCCACCAATTTATGGACTGTCTATGGACAGAAAATAACTCAAGCAAGTACATCTAAATTTCCTCTAGGTAAATTTCTCAGCATTTTAGACAATGTGTTTATCACCCTTGCGTGTTTTATGTATCTACTTTAACTTAGTTATTTGTCAGAATTTGCACTATCCTTTACCTTTATTTAATGTTACATGACTTTTTTTTTTTTTTTTTAGCTACATAGGATTTTTTTGTTAGGCATGTTCCACTTAAAGGAAAGTTATTTTTAATGTTAAGCCAATAAATACTTTTCCAAAATTAACTTTAAGATGTCATAAATAGAAGTGGTAAGCCTATCTTAATCCTCGAAACTAAGGAGTATATATGTATGACTGTATTAAGATGTTCCACGACTTTCTGACTTGCACTATTTTAGTGAATCGATGTAATTCTTGAAAGACTTTTTCTGATCACCCAATCAAGTTTTCATCCCTACTTATGGTTCATCTCTTAACTTAATTCTTTTTCTCCCGTTGTTGTCTTCATCTTTACTACTTGATTCAATTGAATTTCTATGTGCTTCCTTACAATTTCCTATTTGTTTTGTTGATAAAGTATTGGAGAGAAAGCATACTACAATCAGAGTCATATAACACAGTTTATTAATGCCAGAGCAGATTTTGATATTAGTATGGCCATCAACTGGAAGCAAAAAAAGGAAGAGAGATCAAAGAGCTCTAAAAATGCTCCCACCGGAGATGATTCTATTCACCGGTCAACGCTAGAGAAGTTTCAAGATTGTTGAGGATGAACCAACAGCTCTAAGTTTGACAGAGGGCGAGGATTATCAACGACCAAATAGACGATTGACAGACTTCATCTTTCACGATGCCAATGGAAAACCACAGCCCATTGAGATGCTTGAAGTAGAGAATTTATATGTATCCGGTCTAATCTTGCCTTTGGAGAGAACTTCTCATGAAGAAAAGGTAAAAGGGGTTCGGTGCAAGGAATTTGGGCGGGTTGAATCATGGGCAATATCTGGGTATGAAGATGGCATACCTATCATATGGATATCAACAAAGGTTGCTGATTATGAATGTGTTAAGCCTGCTGCTAACTACCAAAGTATATATGGTCTTTTTCTGGGCAAGGCTCACGCATGCATTGAAATTTACAAAAGGCTTTCCAGGAGGCAACCCTGACATGGAGCCTTGATGAGTTAGTTGGAGTGGTTGTTCACTCAATGAAAGGCATTATGAATGGTCCTACGGAATCTATTAGGGACTTGATTATTGCTTGGGGAAGGTTCATTTATGATGAACTGATTGGCTTGGATGGAACATCAAGTGAAGATGGTATGGTCTTTAGTGAATCACCGGTGCTTGCAACGCTTAGGGATGCGTAGTGAGGGAATTGTTGATTGTTATGCAGTAAAGACAATGGCTCAATCAAGTATCTCTACTCTTCTGGATGATGAAAGTAAACAGGTGAAACGGAAAATATTGTTAAAGGAAAAGGAGAGCTGGAGATCATTAATACATGCAAAGAGGGGTCTGCCTATTTCTCCGTCTTACAAGATCTACATGAAGATCAATAAAGATGATATTGCGAATGAATACCCAGTTCCTGAGTATCACATAAAGACTTGTCATGAAACAGACGAGCGTACAGTATATATCGGTGCTGAAACACGTGAGTCCCGGTTTCCTCCCTCGGAGAATGCTTCATAATTGGTCCCTTTATACTTCAGAATTGATATTGATTTCCTTGGAGCTTCTTCCCATGAAAACATACGAGGAGATTAATGTTTTAGCTTATGGATCTGGGTTTGTGATGGCTCCTGATGGAAGCAGATATTGTCTTAATCCTGAGTCTAGTAGTTCGGGGGGTGCACAAAGTTTAGAAGGCGCAACAATATTTTTGGGTGCAATAAAGGAGTGGATAATTGAAGTTGAATCATCAATTTTGTTTATTTCAGTTCGGACAGATATAGCTTGGTGAGTACCAAAATTTGCAGTTCAGTTCTTGTATGCTTGGATTCCTTCAACTTAGAGAATCATTCACTGAAATGAGGATGATAGCAGTTTTTTTCTCTTAATTGCATACATTTCATCTTGCACAAAGTGATGCCTGAAAAATAATACTTTCTCCGTCTTACGTCTCAGAGTAAGTGTCCCATTCCCGAAATGGAAAATATGAATAGTGTTTTGGACAACTTTATCCTTATAATGCTTGTATAATTACAAGAAAACCAACACTTCTAACCTACTTTTTACTCACTTGCATGATGAATAGTGTTTTGGACAATTATATCCTCAACCCTTTTTACCCATTTTTTATTGTTACCTTAGTAAACGTGCAAAGTCAAGGTAGGACTCTTACTGCGGGACGGAGGGAGTAGTATGTTTTAATTTATTGAAATGAGGATGTCTGTTTTTATCTTAATTGCATGCATTTCATCCTGCACGAAGTCTTATGGTTAATATGTTTGGTGCTGACATGTAGTTATTACGCCTTGTTTCTTTTTAGGTATAGGCTGGGAGAACCGTCAAAACAGTATGCTCCATGGTACAAACCAGTTCTTAAAACAGCTACGCTTGCTGTAGAGATAATTAAATTGTTGAAGCTGCAGACTCGAGTATCGCGAACATCTTTCCAAGATGTTATCAAGATAATATCAAGAATAAACAAGGACCACCCTGCTTACATCTCCTCTAATCCATTTGTTTTGAGGAGGTACCTGATAGTTCATGGATTGGTTATTTTGCAACACTTGACAGAGTATCCAGATGATAGAATCAAGAAGTGTGCCTTTTGAGCTGCCTTTGTGATGAAGTAGAGAAAAGATGTCATACCAAGTGGGTAGTTGAAGAAAATATAAACTTGAAAAAGGAAAGAAAGTTTATTCGAAAAGCTGCAAAGACACCTGCAATTTTGAAACGAAAGTTGATGCCAGCTACAATGACAAGATTGATAGACAGAACTTGGGGAGAGTACTACTCAGAGAGAATGGCCAAGAATGTCTGAAACAAAAAAGACAGAAGGAACATGAAGCGGGAGAAGTAGAGAAAATTCTTTCTTTGAAGGGATGTAGCAAACCTTGTTTAGCATCAGAACGTAGAAAGCGTCTTTCATGTAATACAAGAATAGTATGGCTAGGGGACGTGGTTGGGAAAACATGTGAAGGCGATTCTCTATATAAGCGGGCCATTGTTCGTGGTGATGTGGTTTCTGTAGGAGGTTCAGTACTGGTAGAAGCACATGGTTCAGAGGAGTACCCTCCTATCTGCTTTATAGAATACATGTTTGAAAACTCTGACGCAAGAAAACTAATTCATGGAAGATTGATGCTAAGAGGATGTCAGACTGTTCTTGGAAACACTGCTAATGAGAGGGAGGTATTTCTGACGAATGACTGTGTGGAATTTGAGCTTGGTGATGTTCAACAATCTGTCTTTATTGAGACCAGATGTTTGCCTTGGGGATTTCAACATCGTGATCTTAATGCCAAGCATGCTAAGATTGACAGGCTAAGAGCAGAGAATAGGAGAAAGAAAGGTTTGTCTGTGGAATACTTCTGCAAAAGCTTGTACTGGCCTGACAGAGGTTCTTTCTTTTGTTTGCAAACTGAGCTAATGGGCCTTGGTAGTGGGGTTTGCAGCTCATGTAAAATGGTGGAATCCATGAGCGAGAAGGATGCATTTAAGCTGGATATGTCTATGAAAAGCTTTACATTTCATGGCACTGAATACCAAGTTAATGACTTTATCTATGTGGGTCCTCATCACTTTTTAAATAATAAATTGGACAAGAAAGCAGTTAAGGATGGGGGGAATGTGGGGCTTAAAGCATATGTTGTTTGTCAATTACTGGAGATTAAAGTTCTCCATGCTTCTAAACAAGCTGACCCTGAGTGTGTGAAGGTTAGAGTTAGGAGATTTGTCAGACCTGAGGATATATCAGCAGAAAAAGCGTACAATTCCGACATACGAGAGGTATTTTTTCTTACCATAGTATTAAAAATGCATCCCCCTCATTATATGACAAAGGATATCTTGTAAAATGTCCAGAATTTAGGATAGATCATAAACTATTTCCTATCTGATATATCAAATCATAATTAAGATTTCATGTGTTTCTCTTTTTCCATTTGTAAGATAGTAAAAGTCACCCTAATAGGAGATAAAATGAAAGAAAATCGCTCAAGAGGGTTTCGGTACATACAACATAGACTGCTTAGTGCAACCGTTAGGAAGTGTGAATCAAGGAGCATTAACCAGAACAGGGGTAGGGGAAGACTATAACTAACATCACTTCAGTGATAAAAAAAAGATGTGAATTGAATAGTGTTTATTTTTGTTTCCCTTTTCCTATTTCATTAGAATCACTCACCCTCTGAAACAATGCCATGTTTTCTCTGATAGTGCCTTGAAACTGAACAGGTTTATTACAGTAAACTGGAAGCTACATTGCCTATTGTAGCTTTGAGAGGAAAGTGCGAAGTTAGAAGGGAGCAAGATCTGTCATCTTCTGATACTACCTATAACTTTGAGCATATCTTCTTTTGCAAACATATGTATGACCCTAAGAATGGAGCTCTCTGTGAGGTAGCTTCCTTTTCTCTACTTCCAAACTACATCGCCATCAAACAAGTTTCTTCTTCCACTCCATCTTTTTTCCCTTTTCTTTTCTTTCGCTGATCCTTTTCGTCCTGTAATCTTCATGGATATTTTCTTTATTGTACCATTCAAAAGAGTAAATTCAATTCCAATCGCTTTGAGCACTAAGACTAGCATGTTGCAATAATTCCAACTATGTTATTGGCTAATGTCTGAAAACTCTGCATTGTGGACCAGTTGCCGGTTGGCATCAATCTAAGTTACTCAAAAGAACAGACAGTTAAGGATTGTGCAAAGGGAAAAGGGAAATCCATAGAAAGGAAAGAATATTATAGCTGCGAAGGGTTGTCTGGCCACTCTCGATATATTTGCTGGTTGTGGCGGCTTATCCGAAGGTTTACAGCAATCAGGTAATAGTTTGATTTCATCCTCTAGTTCTAATTCTTTCATAGAGACCCTTTGACATTCTTACATATAAAAACTTATAGGAGTATCAAATACCAAGTGGGCAATTGAATATGATGAACCTGCGGCTGGAAGCTTTTCAGTTTAATCATTTGGAGGCATTTACATGCATCAATAATTGCAATGTCATATTGAGGTTGTTCCTCATCCCTTTATGAATTTTACGTCGGCAATTCCTTTGGTTTTCTGTAAGGAGAATGCTAGCTTCATAAATATTCCTATCAGACCCATTCCATTCTAAGGCTCTGTTTGAATTCGTAGTCCCTTTCTTGGGTTCATGGCTATTTTTCTGGTTTTCACTTTCACTCTCTTTGGTCCCACTGTTTTCTATCTGTGCCTCTCTTAGTTTTTCATACTCCATCCGCCCCATCCGAAAATGCACAAATTCCATTTGGGTGTCCCATTTAAAAAGGCAAACTCTCAAAATGAAAACTTTTTAATGCTTAACTTTATTCGTGGGACCCACTCACTTGTCATACTTCACAATAACCATTCACTAACTATTCCCTACCCCACTTTCTCTCTCCTACATCACTTTCCATACAACATTTACTCCACCATACACTTTCCTTAATTCCCGTGCAAAGCCAACTTTTTGCCTTTTCGAGTGGGACGGAGGGAGTATATCATAACAAAACCACGGAAATGAAAGAATAACCATGAATCCAAACAGGGCCTAACTTGTAAGTTGAAAATGATTGACTGACCATTACAGGTGCTTTTATATTATTTGTGTCTTTTCCCTCCTTTGAGTTATGCCATTTGTCAAAGTATGCATCAATCATGAACCTGATTGAAATGCAGGGCTATCATGACAGCAGGTGGGAATGCAGATGACTGCATTTCAATATCTGAGGATACCAAGTTAGCTGCAAAACTCAGTGAGAATGAACTCAATAAGCTGCCTCAACCTGGACAGGTGGATTTGATCATTGGAGGGCCTCCATGCCAGGCACTATACTACTATATCCACTTTTTTTTTTTTTTCTTTTCTGAAATCTGATATATAAATGTTATGTTGTTTCAAACCTCAAGTATGTGTTTTTGTCAGGGTTTTTCTGGTATGAACAGGTACAATCAAAGCAAATGGAGTAAAGTTCAATGTGAAATGATCCCAGCATTTCTGTCTTTTGTTGAGTACTTCCGACCCAAGTTTGTCCTTCTAGAAAACGTAAAGAACTTTGTGTCATTCAACAAAGGACAGGTGTTTTGCTTAACCCTTGCTTCACTCCTTGAGATGGGTTATCAGGTAGATGTCAATATGTGCTGCTTCTCTACTTGCTTGCACCTTCTTGAAATTACACTACTTATCGTGCTTTTTAGAAATAGGACCATAACTTGGGGACAAACCAGAAATGAAAGTAGGAATTTTTTTGGACAGGCCTTCTCAAAAGAGTATCTATATTTTTCAACAGCCAGTAGAATTAGAGACAACTGGAGATTACGCTATCATAAGCTTATATAAAAGATCACAAGGAAAATTTATCCATGGGCAGGTAAGGTTTGGTATACTAGAAGCAGGAGCTTTTGGTGTTTCGCAATCCCGTAAACGAGCATTCATATGGGCAGTCTCTCCATTAGAGGCACTCCTGAATGGCCTGAGCCAATGTATGTTTTTCCTGGTCCTGCGCTGAAAGGTTACATTATGTACAAGAGCTAAATATGCTGCTGCTATAAGTACAGCAAGTGGTGCTCCTTTCCGAGCCATAACTGTTAGAGATGCAATTGGAGATCTTCCAACTGTTGGGAATGGGGCTTCAATAACAGCTATGGAGGTAAAGTCCTCAAAAGGCTTTTCTAAGACTTTTTTGTTTTTTTATCTTTGCTTTTGATTTTCCCTTAATTCTGCATTATGAGTTTTTATTTCACAGTACAAAAGTGCACCTGTCTCTTGGTTTCAAAAGAGCATTCGAGGAGATATGCTTTATCTTACTGATCATATATCCAAAGGATTGAATGAGCCAAATTTCATTCGTTGTCAAAGAATCCCCAAACGTCCAGGTGCTGATTGGCGTGACCTTCCAGATGAAAAGGTAATTCCTTTTCATTCAACAGGAATCTAGTTTGTGCTTAATTTGCCTTTGCTGAATGAGTTTCCTATTTTTAAGGAAGTTAATAAAATCATCATTAACATATACTCCCTCCAATCCAAAATATGTACTAGGTTTAACTTGACGCATGGTTTAAGAAAGCCTGTTTTATCCTATTAATATAGAAAACTAGTGTGCTTTGCATGTAGGCCCCTAGGATTTTTTTTAACACATGTGGGTCTATCATTCCAAAAACGTAAGTGATCACTTATTTTACATCACTCAAAAAGAATATGTAACATTGATACTGGATTGGAGGACCATAAGGTCACGGGTTCGAACCTTGGCGAACAGCCTTTTGGCAATTGTCAGGGAAAGGCTCTAGCAAATGGTTCCCTCTCCCAACCCCCGCTTGGTTCACCGGGGTTTGCCCTTTTATACTGGATTGGAGGAAGTATTGTATTTCAATGTATAAATGCAATACTATTAGGTTTGTTTGGTATGAACGAACTCAGTCTGAATGGAATGGGGATCCATGCTAACCCGTTTAATAAGTGTGTTTGTAATTAAGAATGGCAAGCTCATTCCACCAATTTAAAGAAAAAGCTTGGATGACCATTTACAAATCAGTCTTTCCTTGGTAGCATTGAGTTTCTTTCGAAAAAAGCTAGAATGACCATTCTATCTCCTCTTTGCTCTTATTTTCTTTCTAGTCTTAGATTCATACCAAATATGACAGTAAGGTTGTGTTTAGTAGCATCAAGCACTTAATACTTGTTGCTTAATAGTTTCCTTTTGTGCAATTACTTCAAACTAAGGGGGGGGGGGACCTTTGACTTGAATTGTAACAACCATCTCATATTCCTCTTACCGAACAAGCATATTATTCTCGCTTACCGAGTAAGAGCCATCATTGTAGACATTTAAGTCAAATGTTATTCCTATATTGGGACACAGGTAATACTCATAACTGCTTATCAACTTTTTCAAAATGATTTTCAAAGTAAAAAAAATAAAAATGGCACTTGCTTTGAGATAGAAAGTAGCTTTATTAACATCGCGAATACCATATAAATGGTGTTGCTTTCTGGAGCTTTTCGAGCTTAAAAGTTTCTCATTTTTCTGTGCCTATAAATATTATGTAGGTGTCATAATTTACCTTGGTTTGTGTAGGTACGTTTGTCATGTGGAAAGGAAGTTAAATTAGTACAGGGGTTCTTAGAGAAAACAGCAATGAGGCATAACCAATGGAAGGGCCTCTTCGGAAGGTTAGATTGGGAAGGGAACTTTCCAACCTCAGTTACAGACCCACAACCGATGGGCAAAGTTGGAAGGTGTTTTCATCCCGAACATGATAGGATGCTTTCAGTACGTGAATATGCTCGAGCTCAGGTATGCCTGTTTGTGCCTTGAAATAAAGTTTCATTGGATATATAGAAATTCTTGATAGTGTTGGAAACAAACACTTTTAACCATGAATTCATAAGATGCTAAGATATCAAGAAATATCAGGACGGATGAGAAATCAAAGAAATAAACCACATTAAATTTCCCAAGAAAACAACTAGATTGAGCTTTTTGTGATGCTTAAAGAGGAAAAATGAAACCAGAAATATAAACACACAAACAGGAGTAGGTTTTGGGGGAAACAAGTTTCTCCCAACATTATAAAAAGTCTTGTTTTTAAACAAGACTGTTTATAATGTTAGGTAGAAACTAGTTTCCTCATAACATTGAAAGGACTTTTTATAATATTTGGAAGAAACTAGTTTCCTCGTAACATTGAAAAGGAGAAATTAGTTTCCCCAAATATAATAAAAAAATTTGCTTAGAATTATGTTATATAATAAATAAAATTAATATTTTTTAAAATATATTTACAAAACTGTTATATGACTCTTAAAATAGTCAGTTTAGATACTATAATAGCAAGTTTGGACTATAAAATACCAAGTATGAAAATTAAACTATCAAAACTCAAAATAGCAGCGGATCTCTCTCTCTCTCTCTCTCTCTCTCTCTCTCTCTCTCTCTCTCTCTCTCTCTCTCTCTCTCTCTCTCTCTCTCGTCTTCTTCATCAAATTACCCAAAGTGATTCTCTTTTTTTTTATGAAAGGATTGCAGAAGGAAACTTCAAACAATAATTGAAAAGGCTTGAATCTATACAATTTTGTTCATCTAATTGAAATTATTCAATTGAAATTGATTTAATTGAATTGTTCAAGTTTCAGCATAACTTGATTAAACACCAGATTGCACTAATAAAACACCAAGTTCATGGAATAAAACATCAAGTCTTACTACTAAATACCAATTAACTAAACTAAAATACCAGATTGCACTAATAAAACACCAAGTTCGTAGAATAAAACCTCAAGTTTCACTACTAAAACTTCAAGTTTCAAAGATAACTTTATTAAACACCAGATTGCACTAATAAAACACCAAGTTTATGGAATAAAACATCAAGTCTTACTACTAAATACCAAGTAACTAAACTAAAATACCATATTGCACTAATAAAACACCAAGTTCGTAGAATAAAACCTCAAGTTTCACTACTAAAACTTCAAGTTTCAGCATAACTTTATTAAACACCAGATTGCACTAATAAAACACCAAGTTTACGGAATAAAACATCAAGTCTTACTACTAAATACCAAGTAACTAAACTAAAATACCAGATTGCACTAATAAAACACCAAGTTTGTAGAATAAAACCTCAAGTTTCACTATTAAAATACCAAGTCACTAAACTAAAATATTATGTTTCGTAACCCTAGCTTTCATGGCATTTTTATTCGCTGTATGTTTCACTCTCATTTTGCTTAAAATCAAACGATAAATTCAGATAAATTAACGAACACAAAAGAAAAATCAAACAATTTTCCCTTCAATTTTATTATCAATATAACATTAAAAAACACATCAATTGCATGTGTTGAAACAAAGAGACAGGTGACAGGTGTAATCCATTTTTGTTGTCTCTGTACGAAAATTACCGCCACATGGCCATGACCCCACAGTCTAAAATACATTTCACACCGAATACGTGGGAGCTGGAGGTAATATGTACCGATAAAAAACAAGACTTTTTATTTCCCCCAAAATTTTCTGAACAGGAAAATTGATTATGAATCCAAATAGATCCTTGATTGTGACAGTGCATGCTCTGTGTCCCAATCCAATGCATTAGATGCTAGCTTAAGCTTTCAAGAAAAAATCGGATTCAGGTTGGGGAAATGAAAGAAATCCCTTTTTTTCTATAATTATTATTATTGTTTTTGTTCTTGTTCTTTTATATATATATATATATATATATATACTCCCTCCGTCCCGTCCCGTCCGACTTAGGACATTCACTCCCGACACGGAGATTAAGGAATACTATTATAATATTAGGAGAGAGAATGAGTGGAGGATGTGTTGTGAGTGTGAAAAATTAAATAGGAGAGAGAATGAGTGGGATAAATAGTGATGAGATTATTGTTGTGAGTATGACAAGTGGGTCCCATTTAATATAAAAGTAATATAAACTTTCCATTTTGGGCCGTCCTAAGTTGGGTGGGACGCCCAAAATGGCAAAACGTCCTAAGTCGAACGGGACGGAGGGAGTATATATATATATATTTTTTTTATTTTTTTTTAAAAATAAGGTGGTAATACCAATATAGATTGAATGTTATATGATGGTTTGCTTGCAGGGTTTTCCAGACAGCTACAATTTTGCTGGGAAGATCCAGCATAAGCATAGGCAGATTGGCAATGCTGTACCTCCTCCTTTAGCATTTGCATTGGGTCGGAAACTTAAGGAAGCCCTAGATGAAAAATACTCCATAGAAGTTAAACATTAATATGTAGAAAAGTTTATGACTTGCAAAATCAACTCTCTTAACATGTTGGATTAGTGATTACCTTCTTTCTCTCCCTTTATTTATAACTCGGTATTAGAAAAAAAACCATTTTGCCTAACACTCAAGTATCAGTGTTAGTGTTACAAAGTTAGTGTTACAAAGTGTCAGTTATTCATACAAAGGCTTCATTTGTTTGAGGATAATGTTTTCCCATTTTTCGGTGTTTGGTAAGTACCGAAAAATGGAGAAAGTATTTTTCGAAAAATGTTTCCCCACTTTTCTAAGAAAAATGACTTGCAGATTTCTCCTCCACGTTTCATTTTCCGAAAAATATTAAACACCCTCGATCACACACCCAACTCTTCATATACCCCACGCTACCCACCCCACATCAATCCCCCTCACACACCCTCGTAATTTTTTTACTCATAGTAAAATTATTTTTAACAACTTCCCAACTCTTTCTTGATTTGCGTATTGAAGAAGAAGAAGAAGGGGGCAGTTCGCAGGGCGGATGAAGATGAACTGGCCTCAACTGTTGGCATAGACCTAACTCTTTCTTGATCCGCGTACTGCAGGAGGTAGAGCATAAGGGAAAGCTGCGTCCTGAGACTGTCTCCGATGTCCGGGAAAGTAACAGAGCCTGCGTCTTCTTCGGCGCTCAGTTTGAAAATGGACTTAGGCTCCCTTTATACTCTTTCATCGTTTAATTCCTTGATTTCAACCGATGCCTTCCTATGCATCTTATCCCAACAATGTCCGAGCTTTAATCTCTCTCATTGTGATGTGTAGGATTTTGGGTTTTGAGCCTTCTCTCTTTGGGCTATATGCCTATTACTCCAATCAAATAACCAACGGTAATCTCGGTCTGTAGACCAAACCCAACTTTGCTCGCATTTTTTCTCCCCCAAACAACAAATTTGACCAATGAAACCAAAAGAATATATTTGTGATCGAGAGTAAGTTTGGTTGGAGCTTTCCCATGCTGGAAGGTGTTGCTCCTATTAGGGTTTCTGCTAGTTCATATCCCAACCCATCAAAATCGGAGAGCCTCCAGATAGCCATAGCCAAATATTAGCTCACTACGTTACAGAGAGGACCAGCCCAGTTTTTGACGTGAGACGACGAGCGTTTTCACAAAAATTTTATCACAAACAAAAATCGATTGGATGTTGAATTAACGAATAGTGGGGCTTATAAACACAACATCCAATCATATAATTACACTGTTTGTAAGCAAAATTTTGTGAGAATTTTTTTACTTTAGTATTCTCCGTAGTCACCGACGAAAATACTAATAAATGCAAGCACTAGCATAAAAACATTCTCAGTTTCATATATTTGCATTGATTTTTATGTTATTGAAAAAAAAAAAAAAGAAGGCGAAAAAGATTAGAGAGAAGAATGCACAAATAAGCAGCGAAAAACATTCGCACACATCGTTCCTTCTATCATTATGCATCAAAGTAATCCCCTCCCCCCTCTTATCAAACCCTAACTTAAGATACACATAAAAGGTAAATTTAGTAACTCCGGGTAAAGTATAAAAATTGCAATGCAATTTTACTGTAGGAGTTAGTGCAATTTTATCAATGTACAAACTAGTAAAACACCTTTCTTAAAAAGGTTGACAAGTCATCTGCGATGGGACGGAGGGAGGAACATATATAGACACAATATTTAAGAAAAATTAAATTCATGGCATTCAAACATTTACCTGTAAAACTAATCACAACCTTATTCTTTCTGATCATCAGACCATGCCAAAACTACCCTCAAACTCTATAATTTTACTTCCACTAAACATTCTGTTCACTAGATGATTAAGAGAAGATATCAGAAGTGCTGAAACCTTAACTTCCATTCCCCTCCAACTGGATCATACGATACAAACTCCGCCCCTTGCTCTTCTGCACTTTTCCTTAGCATCTCTCTGTATTTCTCAACTTTTGGTCCACCTACGTACTGTTTTCCACTTTTCTTGTCGAAACATTTTATGTTAAGAAGCGTTACCTCTACTGCTGCTGGTTTATTCAGACCTTCCCCAACTGCAGTTTTTTTGCTCTCGTCCTTGTACACAATCACCTCACGGTGATTGAATACGAACAAGTTTGATTCAAGATCAAGGCTTCTAACATCTATCTCCCCCATGAACTTGATGCTTCCATAGCCATGTCTTCCAACCACAAAGTTGTTCAAGTGGCTGCAGAACCCTGGTTCTGCCCTTTCTTTGGCCGCCAACTCTTCAATTCGAGGTTCTGTATAGTAGTAGCAAGAAAGTTCGGGTTTCTCTGAAAATGAAATGCTGTCAAAAGGATTTACACTTGATAATTGCTGCTGCCCAGCTGCTGTTGTCTTAGATCCAGACCTGGAATATGAAATGCCGTCAAAAGGTACTCAACTCACTAACTACTCCGTCCGTCCCTATATGAATGTCCAAATTCCATTAGGGCAAACTCCTTTTTCATCCATAGTACTTTTTAAAGATGTTTCACTTTTACCATTATACTTTTTTTCTTTCGTAAAAACCATTGTACTTTGGAAAATATACCATTTTAGCCCCAAATCCGTGACTAATCCGTGCCTCAATCCGTAATTTTGGAGTTAAAATGATACATTTTCCAAACTACAGTGATATTTATGAAAGGAAAAATAAAGTATAATGGTATAAGTGAAACACACTTGCAAGTACATTGGATGATAACAAAGTTTGGCTACTTCAAAGGGACACTCTAAAAATGTATGCTTTTTATACATTTTAATGCAAGAATGCATAAATAGTCTTGTTATCCACCTTCTAAATATTTAATAATACGATAATAAAATGTATAGCAAAAAATTTTGGTAAAAAGCGTTTAGGAAAACAGTGTTTTTTTTTGTTGCAAAAAAGACATTTATTTTGGGATAAAAATATCTTGAATTTAGACGTTCATATAGGGATAGAGGGAGTATAATTGATTTCAGAATGTATTTTAAAGTGAAAACTAGACAAATATTTAGAGACGGGAGGGAGTAGTAAACATAAAATTCAAAACAAAAACAGAAACCGAAACAAGAACACCAGAATTGACAACATTTACATGAATACACTGCTTGCGAATATTTAAGAATCAGTTTTACCGAAGCACCTCTTGTGGGCTTTATGCCAATGGCGCCTTCCGAGGGTTATCGTTAAATGATTTGAAGAGAGATTTGATTGCTGCTTTAGTTTGATGTAGTTTTTTTTTTTTTTTTTTCTTATTGATGGATCCCTTGCCTATCCTTTTGTAAAATCTTATTCTAATACAAGCTTCTTATCTTAAAAATAGAAAAAGAAAAACAATATGTGATCTTTAGAAACTTTGAAGCATAAAACCTAGGAAGTAGCATCTTCCTGGAGTCATAACAAAAACATCTTTGCGGTATCTTAGCTATGTAACTAAGTGGTACAGTACACTACTAATATCTCCGTCCCAAAATTAATGTCCAAAAGATATTCAAATTTGATAAAATTATATTCAATTTTTTTTTGGATATTCATTTTTGGGACGGAGGGTGTACGTTATATCATATATGAGACGTGCATAAAAACATCATAACTTCCAACGATATTCTTGATTCACAAAAACAAGGACATACCTGTGGGGACTGTAGGATGGAGTAGAAGGGGATGCTGGGCTGCAAGAAAATAATTCAATTTTTTGTTTTAAATATGGCACTGAAGTTAGGCTGCATAATATGAAATCGAATCAAGAAAAACTATAAAAAAATGAAATTTCCTGAGACATCTTCTAAAAGATCATGGAATTATATATCAGACATTGTATAATTTCAAACAGCAGCTGTACCACCTGTTAGTGAGGATGTTGAGCAGTGGGAATATGACTATTTAACTAAAATGCATAAAATTTCGACATGTTTCGGAAAGAAACCTGAATGATATTCAGAATCATATTATCTCCGTCCCGAAATGAATGTTCAAAAGAATTTCAAATTTGTTTGGATATTCGTTTTGAGACGGAGGTAGCAATAAAAGATTTACCTGCTGGGACAGTAGGTTGGACTCAAAGGAGAATAAGATGGAGATGTTGGGCTGCAAGTAAACAAGAGGCATAAATATGATTAAATGATATAATGAGTACCTGTGACAACTATACTTAGAAAGCACGAGGCACATAATTCACAAAGTGAGATATGTACCTATAAAAAGAGGAAGTTGGTCTGTATGCATTGGAAGCCGAAAACAGTCTTGGACTGATGTGGGAATACGCGTGCGATTGGCTCCTTGTAGATGTCGCTGGGCTCTGCCTTGAAGTACGACTGTCATCACTGGGAGATGTTGGGCTATCATCGGGAGATGCTGGGCTGTAGTCGAGATAGGGTGCTGGGGTATAGTTGGGATAGGGTGCCGGGGTGTAATAGGGAGATGTTGGGTTGTAGTCTGGAGAGAGCGTGGGGCTATAAACGGGAGTTGCAGGGCTATAAACGGGAGATGAAGTGCTATAAACGGGAGATGCGGGGCTATAAATGGGAGACTGGCTATACACGCGAGGGCTACAAACTGGAGATGCGGGGTTATAAATGGGAGACGAAGGGCTATAAACGGGAGATGCAGGGTTGTAAATAGGAGACGTCGGGCAAGAATTGCGAGGGCTATAAACGGGAGAGGACGGGATATAAACGGGAGATGCAGGGCTATAAACGGGAGATGAAGGGCAATAAACGGGAGACGACGGGCTGTAAACGGGGGACGATGGGCTGTAATCGGGAGACAACGGGCTGTAATCGGGGAATGACAGGCTGTAAACGGGAGACGACGGGCTGTAATCGGGAGACAACGGGCAATCGGGATCGGGAGACAACGGGCTGTAATCGGGATCGGGAGACAACGGGCTGTAACCAGGGGACCACGGGCAATAACCGGGAGACGACGGGCAATAACCGGGGGACGACGGGCCATAACCGGGGGACGACGGGCAATAATCGGGAGACAACGGGCAATAACCGGGAGACAACGGGCTGTAATCGGGAGACAACGGGCTGTAATCGGGATCAGGAGACGACGGGCTGTAAACGGGGGACGACGGGCTGCAACCGGGGGACCACGGGCAATAACCGGGAGAACCGGGATACGACGGGCAATAACCGGGAGATGCCGGGCAATATCCGGGAGAAGACGGGCAATAACCGGGAGATGTAGGGCTATAATTGGGAGACGAGGGGCTATAAACGGGAGACGAAGGGCTATAAACAACGGGAGAGGACGGGCTATAATCAGGAGATGTAGGGCTATAAAAGGGAGAAGACGGGCTATAAATGGGAGAATTCCGTCCACGAAGAGAATTTGAACTGCATTCAGAATGTAACTCCATACCATTGACATAAGGTAAAATTTGTGCATCAGTCATTGGCCCATTTGAACTCAGCAAACAATTAGGTGACCTTCCAGCATCAAGAAAAGGCGAAGCCACTGAGCCAGAATTCATACTGCCTATCAGAAGTTGATTATCAATGGCGTCATGCACCACATTCTCATTCATACGATTATTTCTTCCGTTACTGCTTTCTTGATGTAAATCATTCATGATCGTTGGATTATTTGTGCTAAATAATTTGCTACTCCCAAAATAAATATCCAATTTTTAAATATCCTTCGATCAAGGAAAAAAAACTGACAAAAGCCCTACCGCGCTTGCTAAGTTGCTCTGCCGCCGGTCGATCGTCGCCACCTTTTGACTGCCTCTTGGAACTGCTGCTCCCTACTGCTCTACCGGCTCTCCTGCGTCATCGCTGGATCAAGGACGGAGTATTAAGTTTGGTAGCCCTAGTTTTTTTTTTATACAATTAATTACACAAAAACAATACATTGGTTTATTTATTAATTACTACTACTATTTTTTAAAAAAGAGGATCAGTAGCCCAAGATTAATTTCCTCCTAAAAGGGCCGTATCGTATTGGGCTATGTTAACATTTTAAAGTATTCATTGGTCTCAAATCAAATAAGTGTCTACTTTTTTTTTTTTTTTTTTTTTTTTTTTTTTTTTTTTTTTTTTTAGGGCTGACTTTGATAGATATACTGATTATATTTTAATTATATCATACTCCCTCCATCCCACCTCACTTGACACCCTTGAGGTTGAGGTGGGCACAGGAACTAAGAAAAGAAAATAAAATAAAAAAAATGTGTGGTAGAAAATGAAGAAAAAGAATGAGTGGGGTAAATAGTAGTGTTGATTGAATAAATTGAGTGGTGGAAAATGAAGAAAGAGAATGAGTGGTGGGGTAGAGTGAATATAAAATTATAAAAAGTAGGCTATTTTGAGAAGTGTCAAGTGAGCTGGGACGACCCAAAATGAAAATAAGTGTCAAGTGAGGTGGGACAGAGAGAGTATATCAATCAAGTTTAACTTGATATATAAAACATGAACATTACCAATCGACAAAGTTGGTATACAAACTTAGTTGGTACGGTCGGTACTCAATTGGTACGGTTAATACTAGTGTCTACCAAATATAAAATCAAATCCAAAAATTATTGCATTATCTTCAAAACAAACCATAACCCACATACAATTCGACCTAATAAAGACATTTTGCATGAATTGGAAGTCAAATAAAGTGAATTACTACCCACGATGAATATGGTAACGCTATTGAATCAAAATTGAGAAAAATAAAGAGCAAAAACATTTAAAAAAAAAAGGAAATGTGAAGGCAATAAAGAAATCCCAAAACCATAGTTGGAATAAAAAAAGAACAAAAATAAGATTCAATTGAAGACAACTTTGGTTAGATTCATTAAAAAGAGGAAAATTGAAAGAGAGAAGTGTGTACCTTGTTTTTGGCGAAAATCGAGACTGGTGGGATGGAGGCAAATCGCTGAAGTCAAATTAGGGATAGAAGAAAATTTTATTACATATATATAAATACATATTAATATTTATATGAAAATTAATATTATTAAAGACTATAATTGGTAATTGGTATATCAAGCAATATTAAATCTATATATCGCGTACCAACCAATTATACAGAATTGGTACGGTACTATCGTAACAATATTTCTGTATATCGAGTTTCACGTACCAATTATAATTGATACGATTACTACACAACACAAGTTGGTTGGTTCGAATTTAAAATTTTTGTCAACCCTACTATTTTTTACTCCATTTGGTCCAAAATACTTATCAAATTTTAATTTAATTTTTGGTCTAATTTTTATAAAATAAATATTCAAATTATTATTTTCATAAGGGCTGAGGTCATATGGTCCCGGGCGAGACATTAAAGTTATAAAACGGCAAGCGAGATGCAAAATTTTACATAAACCCACGCTCACATATACCCATCCTCGTCGCTCTTATACCCAAAGGTATAAGAGTAAATTTTTTTCACAATTTTTCACTTTTTTTTGAAAATAATAAAAAAATTCATATTTTATTAAGCAATCCGTTTTTATACCCAAATGTATAAGACTAAAATTATTCTTATATATTAAGGTATAAGAGTATTTTTTCACATTTTTAAAAAAATAGTAAAATCCGCTCCTGTAACTAAATGTATAAGGCTAAAATTACTCTTACACCTAGGTATAAGTGTAATTTGTTGCTTCAAATTGTGAAAATTACTCTTATACATGGATATAGATATAAGAGTATTTTTTTTTATAAATTTTCACATTTTTTCTTAAAAAATCTCTAACGTTGGATCTCTCTCGAACTGAGTCTAGGACGTATGTGCTTCACAATCGTTGGATTGCAGTCAGTAAAAAAGATAAAAATTCGACCGCACAGTTCCACCGTAAGAAACTGAATGTCAAATCTGAGCCAGATCCTAGATTCGTCTTCCAATTCGATGGCGAACCGGATTACAGTCCACAAGTGTTCCATATTCAAGGCAACATTTGTCAACCGTTGTTCACATGCATGTTCAGTTTCAGAAGCGGCGGAATGAGAGAAACGGCGGAAGAGTGAAGGGTCTTGGGATTTTATGGAATTTTGATTTCGAACTTCAAAAGTGGGTAGACTTTTGGATCTCGTACGGACTTTTATGTAGAATAATTTGAGGTGAAGGGCCTCTAATTTGAGGTGAAGGGTCTCGTGAAATTATTCCTTTTCTTAATTTTTTTTATTTGGTACTTCGTTTATTAAACAATAATAATTATTATTTTTATTAAATCTTGTGAAAAATGTTTAAAAGACAGCTATTTTGGACCCAAAAGAGCAGAAAATTTCTTTCAAAATAAATTTCTACTTTCTAAGATTTTATCTCTAAATATATTTTTACCAGTTTTATCATATTTCGTTATATTTTTTTATTTTAACAATTTCTCAAGACAAGGATCAAGGAGACGGATCTCGAACCTATACCTGATACTTGACTTTATTACTAAGTCACTCCTTTGAGGCAGGGGTGTTTACGGTTCGGATTGATTCAAATTTTATCAAAATTTTAAAAAATTAGGATCAGACCAATTATTCGATTCTGTCTAAATTCAGGATCAGGATCAGACCATTACATTACAGGACCGGTCACATTGATCCGGTTTCAATGGTTCGGTCCATGTCCGATTCCATCAGTTCCACAAGTTACACTACTATATATATTTTCTAAAGATAAAACATGCAACAACTATTTTTTTCATGAAATCAAAATATAGGACGATTGCATAAACGGAGTTCAAATAAAAATATTCAGACATACATCAAGTTAACTAAAATAGAGGAACAAAGTTTAAATAAAAAGAGAAAAACATAAACATGATTCAGACCCTAATAGCTAAATTCAGATGCAAAATAGTAAGAAAATTGAAAATACGAATAGATTGGAGGTAGAGACTGAGAAAATAACATCAAAATCTCATTAAATCATTATCTTTTATTGGAGATTTGAGAGGCGAAATAACAGAGTAATGATGTTCTGCAATCTCGCACAAAAAAACAGATCTGCGTCGTAGATTAATTACTTCCGTTACAGCTGCGCCGTCGGCAGAGATCGATGGTGGTGCCGTGGTTGGACAGCTGAGTCGAAATCAGGGTGCCGCCATAAAAAATTAATTTGCTTTCTAGGGTTGATAATTGAGATGAGAGAAAGACGAGAGAGGGGAAAAGCGTAGAGAGAGAGAGAGAGGGATATAAATCCAAACGGCGAAAATGAAAGAGATATAATAGGGTTAAGGTATTTGTAAACTTGTAATGTCGCTGTATGGATAAGGTCACAGCAATTTTTTTTAATTTTTTTTTAGAAATTAGGAATTTGAAATTATGAATATATATATATATATATATATATTATACATAATATATACATAATCAGTCTCGTCCGGGTTCGATCCAGGACCATATATATTTTTTCAAAAATCAGGACCAACCCAAATAATCGGTTCCATATAAATTTGGGACCAGAACCAAACCAATTCTATTGGATTGGTCCAGTTTTCATTGGTCTGATCCGGTTCTATCGATTCAGTCTGATCCATCGATTTTTTTGTTCAGCCCGGACCGTTATATATGCTTGAAAAAGTAGAATTGGGTAAAAAAATTACAATATTCGTCATTAATTTTAATAATTAATGGAGACTTAGTTTGAGATAAACAAGGTAACAAAGTAAGGAAGGGCATAATATCTGCAAAAGTCTGTAGATGAAATGTTAAATATAAATACTAGAACGGTCTTTTTAATGTGTATAATAAGAGAACATGTTAAGCTTCTAAAATAAGATAATTAATGTATTTATTAAATTTATTTATTTTCTTAATTATAGAAATATTATATACTCCCTCCATCCCAGCCTAAAAGCCACAAATTTCCTTTTTGGGCGTCCCATTTAAAAAGACACTTTCCCAAAAAGGAAACCTTAAATCACTATTCTCTCCACTCATTCTCTCTCCTACTTTACCTTTACACTCACAACATTCTCTTTCTTACATCACCTCCCACTCATTCTCTCTCCTATTTAATTTTTCATACTCACAACATTTAAACTTTTTTTCTTTCCTACATCACATTTCTTATTTTGCGTGCGAGGCACAAACTTTGCCTTTTGGCCCAGGACGGAGGAGTATATATATATATATATATATATATATATATATATATATATATATATATATATACTCCCTCCGTCTACCCGACAAATTTTTTGAAATGGCACGTGGATTAAGGAAAAGGTAAATGTTGTGAGTGTAATTTAAAAATAGGAGAGAGAATGAGTGGAGAGAATAGTGATTTAAGGTTTTCATTTTGGGCCGTCCTAAGTCGGGTGGGACGCCCAAAATGGCAAAAAGTTCTAAGTCGGCCGGGACGGAGGGAGTATATATATACTTCCTCCGTCCCACGTGATTGCAAACTAATTTTTTAGGTGTGGAAATTAAGAAAAAGTGATGTAAGAAAGAGAAAAAGTTAAATGTTGTGAGTATGAAAAATTAAATAGGAGAGAAAATGAGTGAAAGAAATAGTGAGGAGAGAGAATGTTGTGAGTGTAAAAGTGAAGTAGGAGAGAGAATGAGTGGGTGGAATAGTGAATATTCTTTGCCATTTTGAAAAGTTTGCATTTACGTGGGACGGACCAAAATAGAAATAAGTTTGCATTCACGTGGGACGGAGGGAGTATATATATATATAAATTCACATATTTATGTAAGAATATATAAATATATTGATTGTCTTATTTATTTTACTAGATTTACCCCCGTGCGATGCACGGACAGGTACAAACGAATAACTGATCGAAATTGAAATAAATACAAAAGGAAGTAGAGATGCTTGTATACATTGTAAAACAATTATTTAAAAATTATATTGCCAATACAAATATCAGATTGAAGGTCACTAAAATAAATCTAGTGTTACATCCGTGCGATGCACGAAAAGCTATTGATGCTTAAAAAGACGAAAATTAAATAAAATGACTAAATGAGAGAAATATTTTTATACATTGTGAAACACAAATTTAAAAGACAACATTGTTGGTGCAACTGTCAAAAGAGGAAGGAAGATCATCATTACATATCAATATATTCGGACCATGGGGATTGTGAACTCTTGTTCATGCGAAATATAATTGAAAACGACAAATGACATAGTATCGATTTAAAAGGAGGCCAACTTTGACTTTCATTAATAGTCATAGCATAAAAGAAAAACAATAATACAAATATCTTGAAATGAAAAATATACACTATATCGTACAATTTAAAATATTTATTTTACAGACAATAATGAGACATTAATCAGATGTAAATATAATATAATAAATTAGTCATTAAACTAAGAAATAAACAGTTTTTAGAAAGTAAAAATTGTATAAGTCTTAAGGGCATTTACCAAAAAGAACTTTTAAAAGATGAAGATTAAAAAGAAAAAAAAAACCCCACACAAGTTCATTATTACAAAAAAAAACTCTTTGAATATTACAAAAAAAACTATTTTTTGTTAATTTTAATTTTTTTAATTTTTAATTTTTAATTTTTAATTTTTAATTTTTAATTTTTAATTTTTAATTTTTAATTTTTAATTTTTAATTTTTAATTTTTAATTTTTAATTTTTAATTTTTAATTTTTAATTTTTAATTTTTAATTTTTAATTTTTAATTTTTAATTTTTAATTTTTAATTTTTAATTTTTAATTTTTAATTTTTAATTTTTAATTTTTAATTTTTAATTTTTAATTTTTAATTTTTAATTTTTAATTTTTAATTTTTAATTTTTAATTTTTAATTTTTAATTTTTAATTTTTAATTTTTAATTTTTAATTTTTAATTTTTAATTTTTAATTTTTAATTTTTAATTTTTAATTTTTAATTTTTAATTTTTAATTTTTAATTTTTAATTTTTAATTTTTAATTTTTAATTTTTAATTTTTAATTTTTAATATTTAATTTTTAATTTTTAATTTTTAATTTTTAATTTTTAATTTTTAATTTTTAATTTTTAATTTTTAATTTTTAATTTTTAATTTTTAATTTTTAATTTTTAATTTTTAATTTTTAATTTTTAATTTTTAATTTTTAATTTTTAATTTTTAATTGTCAAATTTTATATTTTAATTGAATTTGTATTATTATTTTTAAATGTTAAAGAAATCGGATAAAAAAAATCTGAAATCCAATCGGCCAATAAACGGACACCAAGTATCCCATTTAAAATAAAAAAATTCACCTGCATACACGCGCTTCTGTACGCGTGTGTATGGCACGCGCCACTTTTCAGCCAAAAATATATAATTAATATAATAGTACAATTTCCTCCGTCCCAAAATATATGATTAATATTCATTTTGTAGAAAACAATAAAGAGTGTTATTTTTTACATCCACGTTTGAATTTTTTTAACCACAAATGACATAGTATCGATTTAAAAGGAGGCCAACTTTGACTTTTATTAATAGTCATAGCATAAAAGAAAAACAATAATAAGAATATCTTGAAATGAAAAATATACACTATATCGTACAATATAAAATATTTATTTTACAGACAATAATGAGACATTAATCAGATGTAAATATAATCTAATAAATTAGTCATTAAACTGAGAAATAAACAGTTTTTAGAGAGTAAAAATTGTATAAGTCTTAAGGGTATTTACAAAAAAGAACTTTCAAAAGATGGATATTAAAAAGAAAAAAAAAACCCACACAAGTTGATTGTTACAAAAAAATTCCTGAATATTATAAAAAACTCTTTTTTTTTTAAATTTAAATTTAAATTTAATTTTTTTAATTTTTAATTTTCAAATTTTATATTTTAATTGAATTTGTATTAATTTGTATTATTATTTTTAAATGTTCAAGGAATCGGATAAAAAAAAATCAGAAATCCAATCGGCCAATGAACGGACACCAAGTGTCCCATTTTAAATAAAAAATAAAAAAATTCATCTGCGTACACGCGCTTCTGTACGCGCGTGTATGGCACGCGCAACTTTTCAGCCAAAAATATATAATTAATATAGTAGTACTATTTCATCCGTCCCAAAATATATAATTAATTTTCATTTTGTAGAAAAACAATAAAGAGTGTTATTTTTTACATCCACGTTTGAATTTTTTTTCTTTATTTTCACGTGAGAATTAAGGCATATTTTTATAAATATTATACTTCTAAAACATTAGCTAAATGTATAATTAATATTCATAAATTACCTACATATATTTATTATATTTGTCCTATACTTTTACGTATGTACTTTTGACTAAATTTTATTATTTTAAAAAAATAAAAATTTATTATTTAGATGGGTTGTATACAAAATTGTAAAAAATGTTTAACTAAACAACTTAAAATAAAATGTTTTTTAAAATAAACTTAAAATAAATAAATTATTAACTAATAATTTTTTAACTTGAATACAAAAATAGTAGTACAACATCTATTTGAATTAATTTTTTGAATAAAATAAATAAATTTTTAGTTCATGAATTTTTAATATTTATAGGTCAGTATTTAAATATATCTATAAAAGAAATCATTTTTTAAGTCTTGAAATAAAACTTTTGTGAAAATATCTAAAAAAAGTTTTTTGTAAGTCTTAAGATTTTATGAATATTACTATACTCTAAAGTTGGAAGACTTGGTTTCCCTTAATGAAATAATGTGTGTACCATTTTGCCCTTGTAAACAAAAAAAAAATCCCATTTATTAGTATATGAACAATAGTAATATTATTATTATTATTATCATTATCAATTATAATTAAAAAAATACTTCACAATTAATTAATTTTGACTAAAAAGATATTGACAAATTAAAAAGGAAAATTAACAAAGGTTAATTAAGGAATTTATATTTAAAAAAGGGTTTTTTTTCTGTATCCAAATCTAATGAAAATAGTCTCTATTTAAATAGAAAAAAAATTAAGAATTTTGGTGTAAAAAAATAAAAAATAAAATTAATTTATTATAAATAATTTAGGTAAAAGAAATGGGTTAATAAAAAAAGCCAAAATCCTACCAGCCAAATACGTGTAAAAAAAAAATTTCATCTGTTTTCACGCGCCGTTGTCGGCGCGTGTAATACACGCGCCATGGAAATTACGACAGCACCCTTCACCAAACGGCCGACACGTGTCCAAATTTATTAAAAAAAAAAAAACTCCCATTCACAGCTTGCCACATGTGTTTTCAGGCAAATTAATTGCATTTATGCCATGGTGTGAAATGACAAAAATGCCTTTCAAACCCTTTTTAATTACCACAATCTTCCTTTTATATATAAATATATAGAGATATAGATATAGATATGAGTAAATATCTCCGTTTAGCATAATTTTCAAGCCCACCATTAAATGGTAAAGAAAACAATTATATATATGTACATTTATTGAAAGAAAAAAAAAGAGGAAAAAATTATAAAATTAGAAAATAATATATCATATTTATTTACATTAACTCATCATGAACATAATTATGATATTTATTTTCAATTTAACTTATTTAATTTTGAGAAGGAAAATAAAAATTCTAAAAATAATAACATTTGTGTTAAATGAAAAAAATTTCCCCAAACCCCCACTCCCTCATCAAACCCAACCCACTTCTTCCTCACCCTCTTTTAAAATACTAATTTATACTCTATATTTTTTAAAATATTGACAAGCACTTCAATAAAATTTTTAAAAATGATGACCATCTTTTTCGATATTCTTCCTTATTAATACTTTATTTACTATAATTCAATTTTTTTAAAAATAAAATAAATAAATTATTTGATATATCGAACTAAAATAAACCCAATAACCATATTACCCCTTCCAACTCATTAACCTATACCTCATCACTTTTATTTTATTTTATATTCTTTATTTTTATAATTAGTAAATATATTATTATTATCATTTATAATTTTTTAAAAAAAAACTTGACACTTAATTAATTTTGACTAAAAACATATTGAAAAATTAAAAAGGAAAATTAACAAAGAATAATTAAAAAATTTATATTTAAAGAAATTATTATTTTTTCTGTGTCCAAATCAAATGAAAATAGTCTCTATTTAAAGAGAAAAAAAAATTATGAATTTTGGTGTAAATTTTTTTTAAATAAAATTAATTAATTATAAAATAATTTAGGTAAAAGAATTGGGTGAAAAAAAAAAAGTCAGCCAACCAAAACGCGCCACGTGGCCAAAAAAAATTCAAACTGCCATAACTCTCCTTTGTTGGAGCGTGTAAGACACTCTCCAAGGAAATGACGAGAACGCCCTCCACCCAACGGATGACACATGTCCCAATTGATTTAAAAAAAAAAAAAAAAACCCCTCCCCCAATCATAGCTTGCCACATCTGATTTCAGCCGGGTTATTTGCCATTTTGCCACCGTATGAAAGGACTAAAATGCCCTTAGAAGCCCCTCTATTTACCACAATCTTGTTATTATATACTCCCTCCGTCCCACCGATCTTAAGAAAAGTTTCTATTTTGGGCGTCCCGCTAATCTTAAGAAATCCCAAAATAGAAAGTTTTTATTATTTTTATACTCTTTCTACTCCACTCATTCTCTCTCCTACTTTACTTTTACACTCACAACATTCTCTCTCCTAACTATTCATCCCACTCATTCTCTCTCCTATTTAATTTTTCACACTCACAACACTTCTTCCACTCATTCTCTCTCCTAATACTATAATAATATTCCTTAATTCCCGTGCCATTTCAAAATTTCCAAAGATCACTGGGACGGAGGGAGTACTTATAGATTTATTTAAGAGAGAGGCTTATAACAGAAGTTAGAAAAACTAATATTCAAATAACGCAATTTTAAAATTATCAGAACCCTCGTTTTACTTACTCCCTTCGTCCCATTACAAGTCACAAAGTTTGACTTTTTTTTTTGAAGTTTGACCATACAATAACAAGAAATTAGAACATTTTGATGAAATTTTAAAAGTTGTTATTGATTTATTACTAACAACACTAACAATTAAAAGTTTTAAAATTTAATTATAATATATCAATTTCTCGTAGTTGTATATATATATAGAGAGAGAGAATAGTGTTTTTGTGACTTGTAAAGGGGCGGAGGGTAGTATTCCGTTTCAAAATAAATGTTACAACAAGTTGACAACTAATTACCAATATAGGAACTTGTTAGTTTGTCCGAATATCAAATAGCTTCAATATGTAGTGAAAGGACCGTTTGCTTTGGCAACTAAGATTCTTAGCTGTCAGAAATTTTAATTTTCTTCAAACGCTCTCAAGGCCAAAAAGATAGAAAGTATATGCGCAGCGGAATTGATATTTTCTATGGCCTTATAGATGTTGTCTAACATATTCCTAATCTCTTTATCAATTTTAACTCGTCTATGTGATCAAGCAAGAATATATTAAAGCAATAAAAAGCATAAATGAAATGAAAATTAAAGTGCAAGACAAGAAATTAAAAGAGACAAGAGACGATAATTTTTAAGGTGGCTCAGAGTTCACTCCTCCTACATCCACCCCCACTTTCATGTGTCAGACCAGTGAGATCAATCCACTATAATCTAGGTCGCTTTAAGAATTACATGGATTGATAAGGCAAGTTCCTCGAACCCCCTCTTCCTAATTAGTACGGTCAATTAGGGTCCTAATTAGTACAGTCAATTAGGATTGCTAGACACATAGCATATGTAGTTCTTTCTTGAATTAACACTTGAGTTGTTGAATGAAAGCAATGATTTGGCTCGTTGGTGCTCCCCCTTAATATTTGCATCGTGTGGTGTGGTTGATTGTAACAAGTGAAATGGGTGAAGGATTGAAAGGTGAAGGGTTTAAGGTTGAATGGTTAATTGGCAACATGGAGCATAGGTGGACTGCCAAGTATGTACAGTGGGTGCTTATTGTACACACATATAAAGGGTGAGGGTTAAATGGGTGTAAAGGGTGAAGGGTGTTGTATCAATATCAGTGTGTGCAATGGATTTTTGTTGCACACACTGAGGTCATTAAAGAAGGGGTGTGGAAGACATACTTGGGGGAGAGAGAAATGGGTATGGTGTATTGGTGCAAGCACACAGAAAATGGAAGGGCTTCATTTCAATTTATAGGGGAGAGTAGAAAGTATCCGTTGATGCTGAGAAAGAGCCGTTGGAGTTGGTCAAGGATAATAAGTATTTTTCAATGCAATTGAATTGATGTACTCTCCATAAAGTCTTGGTCTCATTTTTCATTTGATGTTGCTGACAATGTTTCCATATTTTATGGAAATGTGTTTTCTTCTTCTCCACCAGTATACACACAAGGATCAAATAGCAAATTTAATGTTTGATAAGTTTCACTTGATCACCTTCACCATTTGTGCTCCGTTTGAGTATTTAGCACATATACTTGTTAGAATTGAAAGCCTTAGCTTTGTATATTGATTATCAATGAATATATATACAAGAAGAGGAATTCTTTTTGCAAGGATTTGAAAATCTATCTACCTTATACAATTGAATTATTTAGTTTCCTAATATTCACAAACTACTTAATATACTTTGAATATAATAAGGAAACCAAATACCAAATCAAAGTAGGAAAATACAATACTTTCCAAAAGCTGAACCAAGGCAGTTATTGCATGAGGCGGGCGCCTGGCCATGGCCAGGGCGGGCGCATGGCAGGCCGAGACATGGCCGAGACTGAAGTGGCATGAGGCGGCCGCCTCGCCTGAAATGAGGCGTGCGCCTGAAGCTTGGTTGGTGCAGTTTTTATGTTCGACATTGGAGGCGGGCGCCTGGCTTGGAAGTGGGCGGGCGCCGCACAAGAAATGGCAGCAACTTCATTGTGGTTCCTTTCAGCAACCTCTTTATCCTTAACACGCCCGCAAGATGGACGATCCATAGTAGAAGACCAATCTTGGAGATAAGAAGTTGGAAGCGTATGCGAGCGGTGGCTTTGTAAGAATATCTGCGAGTTGATCCGAACCGGCAATGTGTTATACTCGAAGAGAACCGAACTGAATTTGCTCACGAACAAAATGAAATGAGAGAGCCACGTGTTTCATGCGAGAGTGAAAAACCGGATGAGAAGAGTAGGTGGTGGCACCAAGGTTGTCACAGTAGATCACGAGTGTAGCAAGAGATGGAAAACCAAGCTCGGTGAGTAAGTTCCCAACCCAAGTAAGTTGAGTGCGGTGTCGGTGATAGCCGGAGTCGGCTTCAGTAGTGGATCTAGCAAGAGAACGTTGTTTTCGGGAAGACCAAATGACCGGGTTCTTACCCAAGTAGACAAGTAAGCCAGAAGTGGATACAAAATCATCTTTGTCTCTGGCCCAATCGGCATCACAGAACGCATGAAGGGAGGGAGGAGACTTCGCAAAAATCTGAAGACCAAGATGCATGGTGCCATGAAGGTAGCTTAGAAGACGCTTCAATGCAACCCAGTGAGAAGATTGTGGATTTTGCATGAATTGCGCAAGCTTGTTGACCGAGAAGGCGATGTCGGGACGAGTGAATGATAAGTACTGAAGTCCACCAACAATAGCACGGTATGAAGTGGGGTCAACAGCTGGAGTGGCAGTGGATCGAGTGAGGGGAGGAGATGTTACCATAGGAGTGGGAAGAGGCTTGCAGTCAATCATTTTGTGACGGGTGAGAAGGTCATGGATATATTTGGTTTGGGAGAGGAGAAGCCCGTGATGGTTAGGGACGACTTCAACACCCAAGAAGTAGGACAAGGGGCCAAGGTCCTTGAGGGAGAACCGGTTGGATAGGTTGGAGATGAATGACTGAAGGTGAGAGGGGAAGGGGCCGGTGACAATGATATCATCAACATAGACAAGTAGGTAAATTGGGGATGGGGATTTGTTGAAGATAAATAGAGAGGGATCGGCTAAGGAGGGTTGAAAGCCATATGTGGTGAGGTAGGTTTTGAGTTCTTGAAACCATGCCCGGGGAGCTTGTTTGAGGCCATAGATTGCTTTTGACAAGCGACAAACAAAGGATGGGTTGGTGGAGTCCTCAAATCCGGGGGGTTGTGTCATAAAAACGGTTTCAGAGAGAGTGCCTTGAAGGAAGGCGTTGTTGACATCGAGTTGGCGAAGGGGCCAATGGTTGGTTGTGGCAAGGGATAGAAGTAGCCGGACTGTGGCTGGTTTGACAACGGGGCTAAAGGTTTCGGTGTAATCGACATCGGGTTGTTGGTGAAAACCTTTGGCGACAAGCTGGGCCTTGTATTTCTGAATGGTGTTGTCGGGGTTGTATTTGACGCGGAAGACCCACTTGCATCCGACAATGTTATGGGCTGATGTAGGTGGAACCAAGGACCAAGTGTTGTTGCGGGTTAGGGCTTGGAATTCTTCAATCATGGCATTGCGCCAATGAGGAATTGATAGGGCTTGTTTGGTGGTGGTGGGAAGACTAGTGGGAGATGTGAGGAGGGATAGGTTGGCATACTTGGGGTTGGGTTTAGTGATGCCATGGGAAAGTCTAGTGGTGATGGTGCGGGTGGGAGGTGGAGGGGGTGGTGGGTTGGGAGTGGGTGGTGTAGCATCAAGTTGAGTTGGGGTAGGGGGTTCATTAGTGGTGGGATTGGGAGAGGGATGAGTTAGGGAGGGGGGAGTGGGGGGAGGCGAAAGGGGTTGGGGTTGGGGGGAGTTGGGATGGAGGGGGTAGTGTCTAAAATAGGGAGAAAAAGGGTGTGCCATTCAGAGGGAGGAGGAGTGGGAGTAGTGGGGGATGATGTGGTGAGGGAGTTGTATGGGAAAGTGTTTTCAACAAAGCGGACATGGCGGGAGGTATAGACATGATGGGAGGTAGGGTCAAGGCAGTGGTACGTGCTTTGCGTGGGTGAGTAACCAACGAAGATACAAGGGATGGATTTTGGGTCAAGTTTGTGGGTGGTGTATGGGCGGAGCCATGAGTAGCAAAGGCAACCAAAACTACGGAGTTTGGTGTAGTTTGGAGGGGAGCGGAAGAGGCGGAGGTAGGGGGAATCATTGTTTAGGGTGGGGGTGGGTAATCGGTTTATGAGGTAGGTGGCAGTGGTGAGAGCGTAGGGCCAAAGGGTGAGGGGTAGGTTGGCATGGGAGAGAAGAGTGAGGCCGGTTTCAACAATGTGGCGGTGACGACGTTCGGCGTACCCGTTGTGTTCAGGAGTGTGAGGGGGTGTAGTGAGGTGGGTGATACCGTTTTGACCAAGAGTGGGTGTGAGTTTGAGGTATTCACCCCCATTGTCGGAGTAGACTTGAATGATGGGACGATTGAAGTATTTTTCGACTAAAGCTTTGAAACGGAGGAATGTATTGTAGGTGTCGAATTTATGTTTAAGGGGATAGAACCAAATATATTTTGTGTAGTGATCGACAAAAATAACATAGTATTTGAGGTTGTCTAGGGAGTGGATTGGAGAGGTCCATACATCCGAAAAGATGAGATCAAGGGGACCATGAGAGACGAGAGAGGAGGATGCAAACGGCAGCTTGTGGCTTTTGTTGACAAAACAGGAATTACATGGGGGTAAACTTGAGGAAATAGATAAACTGAACTTGCTACGTAATAAACTAAGAACGGGGGAATAGGGATGTCCTAATCTATGATGCCACAACTGCGATGAGAGAGAGCTTGAGTGAGCTTAAATGGGCGGAGGGTGCCAAATGTAGACGCCATCCTCAAGGTGTCCATGGATAAGTGTTTGGCTCATAGTTTGGTCCTTGATAAGAAAAGAGGAGTGGGAGAATTCAATGATGGCATTTTTGTCACGACAAAACTGAGACACGGTCAAAATATTACGAGTAATAAGGGGGACATGTAAGATATTATTAAATTTGAGAAGGGAAGAGAATGTAGGGAGAGAGAAGGAACCTATATGAGAGATCGGAAGGGAAGAACCATCGCCGATGATGACGTCGTCACTGCCAATGTAGGGTGTGTATAGGGCAAGGTTGGAAAGATTGTTTGTGATGTGGTTGGTTGCACCACTATCGATTATCCAAGAAGGAGGGGGAGAGGGGTTGGGATGGGTGGCGGTGTGGGCTTGGTGGTTAGGTTATGGGTTTCGATGTTGGTGATGGAAGGGGGGGATTTTGCGGGGTGGTATTTGGTGGTATGGTGAGAGATACGGTTGGTTGATGGGCGAGTTTGGGCGGTAAAGGCGTTGGTGGGGGTGGATGGGTATACTAGAGGAGCGATGGTGGGATCTAAGGTTCTTGTGGGAGCCCTACGGGTGGGGAAATCGTGGCGAAACCAGTTAATGGCTGCCGGGTTATGGGTAGAGGTGGTGGTGGCCGGTTCATCGTCGATTTTAGCGACGAATTGGTGGGAAGCCTTTGGAATGATGGAGGAAGCTCCGACCATTGCAGGGTGGGGGGGAGGGCTGTCGAAAATTAGAGGGTTTTGGGGGAGGGGTTGAATCTTACCGCTCTGATACCATGTTAGAATTGAAAGCCTTAGCTTTGTATATTGATTATCAATGAATATATATACAAGAAGAGGAATCCTTTTTGTACAAGGATTTGGAAATCTATCTACCTTATACAATTGAATTATTTAGTTTCCTAATATTCACAAACTACTTAATATATTTTGAATATAATAAGGAAACCAAATACCAAATCAAAGTAGGAAAATACAATACTTTCCAAAAGCTGAACCAAGGCAATTATTGCATGAGGCGGGCGCCTGGCCATGGCCATGGCCAGGGCGGGCGCATGGCAGGCCGAGACTGAAGTGGCATGAGGCGGCCGCCTCGCTTGAAATGAGGCGTGCGCCTGAAGCTTAGTTGGTGCAATTTTTATGTTCGACATTGGAGGCGGGCGCCTGGCTTGAAAGTGGGCGGGCGCCTCACAAGAAATGGCAGCAACTTCATTGTGGTTCCTTTCAGCAACCTCTTTATCCTTAACAATACTCTCACAGGAAACTCCAATGGAAAATATGATTGCATATTCTCGTTCGTCATCGAATCACCTTTCCAATGAGTCTAATATAAGGTATTTTTCAGCCTCGATAGGTGGTGTAAATCATTGTTGAAAAGGAAAGGAGACTTGGAGGAGGTCTTGGGTAACTTTTGCAACTTTCCTCTCTGGACACTTTAGACCATTTAACTTTGTCCCGTTAAATAATCAATCATCATTAAAACACAAAGTTAGGTCCTAACATGTAGTAACGAATAAAGATTTAATCATAATGTAATTTATTGATGATGCCAAAATCGTCAAAACAGCCCAAATTCAAGCGATGATTGCTCCGGTGATTGCAAGGCCTGAAAATAAGAGAAAACACGTAAACTAAGCCGGGGCGGATCCGGCTAAAGGCCCTCCGGCGTGAGAGTAAGTTCACGGTTTGTATATGAGAAAACAAATGGACAGAGTTTTCCCAATGTAAAATGTAACGTACCAAATAATGAGCCATGGGGCTTGTATTTATAGGGATGGATTGATAGAATCCATGTTGAAGTAAACTTGTGAGGAGATAAGATGTAATCCTAAGAGAATTATATCTGTTGAGGAGTCATTGTTTGACTTGGATTGGTGTAGTTGGTTACAATCCTGATTGAATCATGAATGTGTAATCCTTGTTGTATAAGGACTGTATATCCTGCTAGCCGGAACGCCGAGGAACACAAATGTTTTACCTCGGCCTTGGCAAATAGACCGAGGTAAATGATTCTGCTTCCTCGTCATTTGAAGATTGGCCGGCACGGAGATATTCCGGGGTAAATGATTTTGCTTCCTCGTCATGGTGATGAAATGCCGAGGTAAGAACTTTTCTTTCCTCGTCACTTGCGGCATGACGGCCCGAGCATGCTGACCTAAGGCTGAGATAAACGTTCCTCGTCATACAAGGAAGACCTTACTCGGCCCTGATGCTTGGTTATTTAGATAATATTCATGGCCCAATTCAATTAGGCCCAGCTTGAGCAAACCCATGTTCGTATCTCGGTTTATACTGTTCAGTGGCCCCCGACTTTCTAGCTCGGATTAGGACGAGTAGAAAGTCACCTCGTCCTCGGCATATGGAATACCAACGGGTTTGACACGTGTCCCTGGCGTCGCTTCATATAACCGACGGTTGCTATTCCTGGGCCCCCAGCCTTGTCACGTCTCGAAACCGTCATTTCGCATTTAATTCTTGGGGCGCCTGCACCCGAATTTAGCTTTACCCATGGGTTTGACCCGATTGAGGGGTTATAAAAGGCTAAACCCTTCTCATTTCACTCTTTAAAAACCCCAAATATTTGAGAGCGAGTAACAAGGTTCAGGCGACAATCATTCCGGTGATCTTGATCTTGTTCGAACCCAGTTTTCGGCGAGCTAGCTTCCTGTTGTGATTTCATCAATTTCTCCAAACTCAGGTATGAAGTCTCTCTCCTTTTGTGCATTTTGACTCCGATTTCCTGCTTTCTAGGGTTTGTTGGGAAGAAACTGGAATATGCCAAGAACAAATGAACCACCATTGTTAAAGAATGAAGCTTTTCTTCATAAATTCTCAAAACTTCAAATCTTTGGTTTTCTTTGTATTTTATATGAACTTTCTTGAATATTGAATGAACTCCCCCTTTCATTGTTGATTCCCCTTAGAAATGGCTCGTTCTTGGGACCATTCTCCCCGATTCCATTATGGATATCATACTGGCAATCTGAGGGTCTATCGTAGAGAGAGAGGTCCATGGTTGATGCTCACCCTGGATGATGTAAGCAAGCAGTTGAGAGGTTATGGTCGAACTCGTCTATTCCTCCAATACCCTGATTCCACAAGAATAGATAGGATTGAGTCTGGTTCACCCAACATTATAGTTTTTGAGGATAGGGCTGAGATGATGGAGCACATCGAACTGTTCTACCCGGCCTCTGATCGCGAAATGCGTGAGCGCCTGAGAGGTACGGCTCCCTCCTCGGCCTTATGAAATGACGAGGAGGGGAATCTCCCTTCCCCGTCCTAAATCAGCCATGGACGAGGTTACTAACTTTGTCTCCTCGTCTTTATGCGGTATATGACGGGAAGAGAAGGAGAACCCTCCTCGTCTACTCAAATAGTTGACGCTTTCATGGACGGATGAAGCACAAGCTGATGGCCGCCTGGCCCGAAGAAGAGGAGGCCGAGGAAGAGGAGGCCAAGGATTAGGACAAAGACAAGAGAGGACCCCAAGAGCCGGGGATCCCATGTTGGAAAAGCTGTACTCCAAATACGGGGTAAACAAAGCTGAGTACAGGCTAACTTATATGGGCCATATGGAGCTTAAGACGAAGAAGGAAGAGGACAACTTTTATTATAACCAAGATTTTGTCCACTTTTACTTCAAACAGTTTCAACAGGGACTTCGTCTTCCCTTGGATCCCTTCATCTGTGAATTTTTGGACGATGTGAGGGCGGTGCCAGCCATGCTAGGAGCTAATGGTACCCGGGTTCTTGTCAGCTTCATTGTCCTCTGCCGTAGCTTAGGGTACGAGCCGACCATGGGAGCTTTTAGATATTTCTACCATGTTCAATTTGTCAAGGAGAGTTGGTTCCTCGTCATTAAGAGCGCGTCCAAAAAACCGAAGCTGCTCCTCCCTATGTCTAGCAAAGTTGCCGGCTGGGATAGCCATGTTATAAGGGTTGAGAGCCGCCAAGGATGGGAGTTCCAGTCTCCTTGTAAGGGTCCAACTTCATCCTTTCCCGTCCAACAATATGAATGGACTGAGCCTTGATCAAACGCCTAGAAGAATTTGCCGAGGTGGGGGTCCTCGATTGGTCAGTGGTTGAGTCCTCAGACCATTATTATATTCAAGCGGGTTTGATGCCGGGGAAGAAGGATGGGGTATCTCCCCTTGTCACCGTAAAGAGGGGGAGACACTTTAACGACTGGACAATTCACCCCGGCTTGGTGTTCCATGAGGATTGCATTACGTGCAAGACTGAACGTCCCCGGGACCAGTGTTTGAAAGCAATCGACATAGTTGGATGTAAACGTTTATCTTTTTTACTTGATACTTTTTGCATGCTTGTTGCCTCTGCTCGTACTTAATTCTTTCTTCCTTGTCCTTGCAGATTTAACCGCCGAGGAAGAAGAAGCTATAGCCATGGAGAGACTAAGTCCTCAAGAGCTAGTAAAGAGGAAGAGGAAGCAGAGCAAGAAGTCTGCTTTGATGGAAAGGAGAGAAGAAGCTAACGCCCGCAATCTGGTGCTTAATGTTAAGGGTGACCAACCCCTTCCCCTTAAATTACATGGGGAAGTAAATGCAGAGGAAGCGGCGACTGATGAACCACCCAACCCATCAACTGTAGAGGGGCATAGCCTCCATGTTGATGCCGAGGAGGTAGGAGCCGAGGAAACTGACCTCGTCCAAAGGAGATCAGGCTCCAAGAGAACCCAAGCTGTTAGCGCCGAGGAGCCGGCAGCTAAACGGGCAAGTGTCAGTGGGGCCCCCAATGTTGAGGCTCCCCCTCCCTTAACCATTCAAACTATCAAGACCGTTGAGGAGGCCGACGAGCTGGCCAAGAGCATGTCCCTCAACGTTCCCCGTCTTAAGGGGCTTCCTCTGTTGGCTAGGGAGGGACCCTTAGTAAGATTGGGCCGAGCTCCCATTCAGAGAGCGATGGACGAGGATGCCTACGAGGCATTTTGTAAAGAGGCTCCCAACGAGGATACCTTGCTCTGCCACAAGGGACTCTTGATCGCCGAGGTAAATGTTAATCCTTTTCTTGGTTATTGCCCTTGATATTTGTTTGCCTTTCTAATAATGATTTCTCTTTCAGTTGGCTTCCGTCACGGCGTATGAAAATGTTTTGTCCAAGAAGAAGGCTAGGCGCCTGAATGAGGCTAAGGCTGCCCAAGTGAAGAGTGAGAATGACAAGGCTTCCTTGGCTAAGCTTTTAAAGGCTAAGGATGCTGAACTTGTGGCAGCCAAGGCCAAGGTTGAGGCTGAGGTGAAGAGGGCCGAGGACGAGAAGATCAAAGCCGAGGAGCATCTTCGACTGAAAAATGAAGAGCTTGCTACGGCAAGGAAAGAAAAAGCCGAGGTCCAAACTAGGGCCGAGGAAGCTGAGGCCCGGTGCAGAGGGTTGGAAGCTACCCTCCCGGCTAGGGAGGAAGAGGCCGTTGCTCGGTTCAAGGAGAGCTCGGCCTTCAAGGAGTTGATGATGGCCAGCTCGGCCTTTAGAGAGGCCGTGGACGAGCAGACGGCCACTATGTTTGAAGATGGTTATCTTCATTTGGCCCAGAGCATCTTGGCTGATCCTTCCACCGGTTTGGACATCAATAAGGTTGCCCAGCTGATTTGCAGGGACCAATATGCCGAGGAAGTCAGGGCTCTCCACCACTTGGTCCCCTTTTCTGAAAGCAACTTGGAGATAATGGCTGCCAAGGATGCTCAAGCTTGCAGGGAAGTGTGGAGGCCGGCCTCTGTCGTCCCCGGCAACATAAAAGACTTGGTGGAGGCGATCCAGGATGAAGAAGAGCCTGAGGCCATGGAAGCCGAGATGGAAGGAGGGGCCGAGGAAACGAATGTCCTTACTGAACAAGCGGTCCTTCCTCCCCCTGGCACTATCACAGAAGACTGGCTCGAAAAGCCTTTTGATGACGGGCAGCAGTCTTAGGATAGCTTTCTTTTCTTTGTTTTCTGTAATAGATGGTAGGACTTGTAATTTTTTGAACATCAATGAAAATCCTTTTGTCATGATTCATGTTATTTCAATAACTTGCTCATATTTTTGTATGCTAGGCCGGGGCACTAGACTTAAGAAGGTGGGATCCAAGGAAGGTTCCTTGCTCCCAAATTGTTGGGCAAGTGGTTGGTCCTAGGAAGGACTCTCGACTTTAACTATACCCTCAAGTTATTTAGGCCGAGGAAGATTTCCTTGGCTTTAAATGTGTTGTAATCCTGAGTCAAGGTGGACTCTTGGTAGGACGTTAGTTAAGCCATCAGGCCGAGGGAAATCCTCGGTCTTGGCTGTTAGTATCCTTCATCAAGGTGGACCCTTGACAGGATGTGTTGTAAGCCATCAGGCCAAGGAGGACCCTTGGTCTTGGCTGTTGGTATCCTGAATCAAGGTGGACCCTTGACAGGATGTGTTGTAAGCCATCAGGCCAAGGAGGACCCTTGATCTTGGCTGTTGGTATCCTTAATCAAGGTGGACCCTTGACAGGATGTGTTGTAAGCCATCGTGCCAAGGAGGACCCTGGTCTGGCAGTTGGTATCCTTAATCAAGGTGGACCTCTTGATAGGATGTGTTGTAAGCCATCGCCAAGGAGGACCCTTGGTTTGTGTTGGTATCCTTAATCAAGGTGGACCCTTGACAGGATGTGTTGTAAGCCATCAGGCCAAGGAGGACCCTTGGTCTTGGCTGTTGGTATCCTTAATCAAGGTGGACCCTTGACAAGATGTGTTGTATAGAAGAGTCGGGGATACAATCCTCATCTTCTGGTGTCTGTATGAAGAGTTGATAGTTGCTTTGCATCTCGGGAAGAGACTGCTTTCATAAACCGAAATGCGATTACAACGAACTGCAATCCTATCAACTAATCAAAACTAAAAGACAGGAAATAAGAAACTAGTCTACTGAAAAATAAACTAGACTAGTGATAATATTTTTTAAGGTTGTCGGAGTGCCAGGGATGCTTGAGGTCCTTCCCCTCCTTGGTCTTCAATCTGTAGGTCCCTTCTCGAATGACTTGAGTGATGATATAAGGACCTTCCCAATTGGGAGGAGCTTGTTCCTGCTCGCCTTCCGACCAATGGCTTCAATTTTTCTGAGTACCCAATCGCCTACTTGGAATACTCTTCTGATGACCCTCTTATCGTGATACGCCTTGGTCCTTTGTTTGTAATTCACCATCCTCATCTGTGCAGCGTAGGGATGGCCATCTCTGCTGGTGCCATAGCCTCGGAACCGAAGGTTAGTGCGAATGGGGTTTCCCCGGTTGGCCCCCGGGTGGTTGTGCGAACAGCCCATAAGGCTAGGGGAAGTTCGTCCAACCATCTACCCTCGCGTCCCTCAAGGTTCTTGGCGGCATGTTAGGACCGCTTGTTTCCGCTTCGCTGGCCATTGCCTTGTGGTCTGCTAACTGGAGATTGTGCATGGCGGACTGTTACTCTTCCCAACTCTGTAGTGAATGCTGTGGAGAATTGCACCATGATCGAGACAATTGTATGTGGAAGGCCGAATCGCAATGTTGTCATGTACAAAGTTGATCGCGTTCTCTTCCGTTATCTTGGCTAATGCTTCTATCCACTTGGAGAAGTAATCAGCCTACTATCACGTACTTGCAATTACCACGGGCGGGAGGGAAGGGGTCCGATGATGTCGATCCCCACATATCAAACGGCCACGTAGGTATTACAAGTGTTTGCTCAACCGCCGTAGTCTAGGAATGTCGAGAATCTTTGGCATTTGTCACATTTTCGAACATAGGCGTGCGCGTCTTTCCCCCTCGTTTGGCCAATAGTACCCTAGCGATATGATTTTGTCGCCTAAGGTTACGCCCGGTGTCCGCCGCAAACACCTTCATGTACTTCGCCAAGAGGTTCTCAATTTCCTTGGATAGACACACCTTAGCAGGGGCTTCGTGAAAGATCTTCGGTAGAGGACTCCATTCATCACCACGAACCTTGGGGACCTCTTTTTAATAAGCTTGGCTCGAGCTTCATCTTCTGGTAGTTTTTCCTTCTCAATGTATTCAATGTAGTCATCGATCCAGCATCTATCTTCTCCATCTAAGAGCATGATTTGTAGTCTTTCGTACGCAGGTTCCTCGGCATAAACCACATAAGGACTGGTCTTAGACACATCCATGGTAGCCAGTTTGGAAAGAACGTCTGCGACTTGGTTATCTTCCCTGCCAACTTGTTTGAGCTCGAAAAATTCCATCTTCTTCGTCATATCTAGGACCAGGTCTCTATACTTGGCAAGGGTGGGGTCTTGGGCATTGTACTCTCCCTTTACTTGTTTGACAACGAGTTGGGAGTCGCAGAAGGCCGCCACCCTAGTTGCTCCATAGAAGGAGGCTAATTCAATGCCAAATATTAGAGCTTCATATTCCGCTTGATTATTGGAGGCAGGGAACTTGAAACGGATGGCGTCTTGCGTAGTATATTCTCCTTCCGGGCTTGCTAGTACATGTAACGCCCCGAGCCCGAAGACCGGGTCGAAACGCTATCAGATTTGACGGACTATCCCCACAAACCACCACGAGTCTTTCCAGCACGTGTTGTCCTCACTTACGTGCTCACTGAGAAACTTTCCAGTGGGTCACCCATCCTAGAATTTCTCCAGGTCAAGCACGCTTAACCTTGGAGTCCTTATAGGATGAGCTTCCGAAAGAAGATGCATCTTAGTGATATGAAAGTAGCACTAATCAAATCATATCAAACATATCAGCACATACATTTTTGGGGGCGCCACAATCTCCCCCACTTAGGATCCTTGCCCCCGCAAGGCCTACTTGAAACCCCGGGCAGTGTGGATCCAAGAGGGGCTCATACGGATCCAAGAGGTGACTCCCACCGACTCCGTGTGCACTTTGTTCCGCACAAAGCACTTTGCTCCACACTTTCGGCCGGGTCCCGCTCTGATACCATTTGTAACGCCCCGAGCCCGAAGACCGGGTCGAAACGCTATCAGATTTGACGGACTATCCCCACAAACCACCACGAGTCTTTCCAGCACGTGTTGTCCTCACTTACGTGCTCACTGAGAAACTTCCCAGTGGGTCACCCATCCTAGAATTTCTCCAGGTCAAGCACGCTTAACCTTGGAGTCCTTATAGGATGAGCTTCCGAAAAGAAGATGCATCTTAGTGATATGAGTAGCACTAATCAAATCATATCAAACATATCAGGCACACACATTTTTGGGGGCGCCACAGTACAATTCCAGCTCCGCTTCTTTCCTTGGTGGCTGATCCGTCCGTATATAGGATCCAACAGTTGGATGGGAGTTCAATGGGAGAGTCTTTATCCTCTTGTGCGTTTTGCTTCCTAGAGGTGGGGAGATGCTCACCCATAAAGGCAGTCTCGACCATGAAGTCAACCAAAGGCTGTGCTAGGAGGGTCTTCCTTGGTTGGTAAGTGATATCGAACTCGGTGAGAGCGATGGACCAGTTAAGGAGAGACGCCCGGAGCCGTTCAACTTATGTAGTATCTTCTTCAACGGTTCATTCGTGTACACAGTGATAGGATGTGCAGAAAAATAGGCACGTAGCTTCCTCGATGCAATGACTAGTGCGTACGCTATCTTTTCCACATTGAAGTATCTGCTTTCCACGTCGGACAGTGCCTTAGAGACATAGTAGACAGGCTTTTGAATTCCTTCATCATTTCGAACTAGGATACCAAGCGACAAAGATGATCGATGGCAACTAGGAAGACGTACAAAGATCTCACCGTAGCCTGGACGGGCTGAGAAAGGGAGGGGAACCCAAGTACTCCTTTAACCGGAGGAATGCTTCGGAGCATTCTGGAGTCCAGGAGAAGCTCTTGGTACCCTTCAATACCTTGAAGAAAGGCAGTGACTTTTCGGCGGATTTGGCGATGAATCTTCCAAGGGCTGCGATTCTTCCATTAAGTCTTTGAACCTCCTTGATGGTGGTAGGTTCCTTCATGTCAACGAGCGCCTTGATTTTTCGGGGTTTGCTTCAATCCCCTTTGAGATACCATGAAGCCTAGGAACTTTCCTACTGTTACTCCAAACACGCACTTGCTCGGATTTAGCTTCATGTTATTAGCTCGGAGGTTGTGAATTGTCTCTTGCAGGTCAGGAACGTGACTGCCTTCCTTGGTCTTTATGACCATGTCATCAATGTAAGCTTTCATGTTGCGACCTATTTGGCTTGCAAAAACTCGATTCACCATTCGCTGGTATGTAGCACCCGCGTTCTTGAGCCCAAAAGGCATCATGATGTAACAGTAATTACCCCCCGGTGTTTGGAAGGCCGTCTTCTCAATGTCCTCTTCCGCCATTTTTATCTCGATGATAGCCTCGAGTAGGCATCTAGGAAGCCGAGAGTTTGATGTCCAAAGAATGGAGTCAACCAACTTGTCAATTCTAGGAAGAGGATAGTCATTCCTGGGGCAAGCTTTGTTTAGATCAGGAAAGTCTATGCACATACGCCATTTCCCATTTTGCTTCTTCACCATAACTACATTGGCCAACCAAACGGGGTACTTAACTTCACGAATTATTCCGGCACTAAGTAATTTCTGCACTTCTTCTTTTATAGCTTCCTCCTTGTCCCTTGCAAAATTTCTCCTTGTCTGGGAGATAGTCTTTGCCAAAGGATCAACTTCCAGGCGGTGGAGGGCTACTTCTTCAGTGATCCCCCTCATATCCTCGACTCTCCAAGCAAAGACGTCGAGACTGCTTTTCAAGAGGGAGATGATTTTTTCTTTCTCTTCTGGAGATAGTTGGCCCCCGAGCTTGATTTTTTGTTCAGGATAGTCAGGATTGATGACTACCTCTTCCAGTTCGTCAACAGGCTTCATTTCAAGACCGTCACGGAATTCTAGAGACTCGATGATGATCTCTCTAATTCTTCTCCCTTCATTGTCATTCACATTGAGGCCCTCTTCCTCCATTGATGTGTGGATTTTATACATATTATTTTACCTATGTTTCCGGATTATTTACAATGAGTTTTGATGTATTTAGTTTAGTTTTGATGTATTTGAATGACATTTTATTATGTGAGGGTGAGTGAGAAAATTATGTACTTTGGGGTTATTTTTGGCTTTTTATGTGTATTTGGTTGTAAAACTTCATGGAGCGTGCAAGTCCATTGTCAGTAGAAAAAGGGCAGTAAATTGGTCAAAGTTCGAGCTCGGGGTCAAACATGGTCAAGGGACGAGGGCCAGGTCAAAGCTGAGTCAAAATGGGGCAATTCTGCATTTGGCACGAGTGGGGAACGACTGAAGAAGAGTGGAGCACGACTTGGGAACGAATGGAGTCAAGCCAATTTCAACCAGCCACTCAGCACGAATGGGGACCTTTGGCACGACTCGTTCTCACGAGTGGAGGCCATGGTTATTTCCAGCATAACCGCTGCACGATTGGGGCATGTGGCACGAGTCGTTATCACGACTTGGACTGAAAGGCACGATTCGTGCCAATTAGCACGACTCGTGCCCAGGCGCGTATCATGACGTCAGCAGAGCAGTTGGCACAGATTTTCAAAGATTTGGTTTCTTTATTTTCCTGATTTCCCTAGGAGTCAAAGGGGACTATATATTTGTCCTTTAGTTTTTATTATTAGACATCTTTATTTTAGTTTTCTTGCTTAGGTTTTTCAAGGATTCAAGCTTTTATTTTCAAGGTTTTTGCAAGGATTTCAGGTTTGATGTTTTGTTGCTATTCATGTTTTGTGATGTTTATCCGGAACATGAGTAGCTAATTTCTTAGTAGTTCACGGATTGGTGTAGCCCGTATTTGAACTTTATGTTATATATTTAAATTTTATTTAATTGTGGAGTTAGTTCATCCTAATATTTTAATTTATATTTGGTACGATTCTTGCATTTGCGTGGGGAATTGTGCATGAACACTATTAGGATGATTAGATTCGATTGATGATCTTGCGTGAATTGATTGAGTCTAGGTTTCATTAATTCGTTTGTGCTTAATGAATTGAGTTGTTGTCAATTTGATCTTGCGTGATAATTGATAACTACTCAATAGAAGAATTGCAATCCGGCAATCGAACCGTCCCAATTCTTACAAAAGTGAAGAAGCCCTACACCCAATTAATATTTTATCATTCAAAGGCATAAAGGGAGAATATGTGGTGAACCTAATCCGTGAGCTAGTTGTTAAATCCTTGAATTTCGTTTGCTAGCTTGCTTAATTGTTACTTTAGTTGCTTAATTGTTTTAATTTTCTTTTGTTAATTAGTTTTAATAAATCAACTCAAAAACCCACTTTGTTATTCTTTTGCATTAATTAAATTTACTTGTTAAAACCAACGAGTCTCTGTGGTTCGACCCCTGCTAGTGCATATTACTACACCGGTAGTGAGTCCACTTGCTCGGATTTTATTACTAGAGGAATTTTTCTCCATCAAGTTTTTGGCGCCGTTGCCGGGGACTTGTTGTGATTTTTAACAAGTTAATTTAATCGGTGTATGTTTGGTCGCCGGTCATTGGATCCTAATTTGGTTCCTTTGAACGACGATATAGACAGAGTTGAGAGAGGCATTCCCTCTGCTCAAGTGAGTGAAACTGAATCTGACACTTCTGTCACCGGGACAGAAGAAGAATTAAGTGAGTTGGAAACTTCTTCCACCGAGGAAGAAGAAGAATTTAATTTGGTAATGGCGGACCAAGTCATGAATGCATTTGCTAGGCCAAGAGTCGACACATCGGTGTCGTGCATAGTGTTGCCCGATGCAGCACTAGCTTATGAAATAAAAGGCCAATATTTTAATATGCTTCCAAACTTTCATGGTTTAGCTGGTGAGGATACTTTGGCATTTTTGAGAGAATTCATGTCTACTGTGAGTGGGTTCCCTATAAAAGAGGGTGTTACAGCAGAGCACTTGAGACTGAAGTGTTTCCCATATGCATTAAAAGACAAAGCCAAAACTTGGCTATTGCTACTTCCTCCCCGTAGTATCAATACTTGGGATGCTTTACATGATGCTTTTCTTATTAAGTTCTACCCTTACAATGCATTGACAGATTTTAGGGTGAAAATTATGGGATTTGCACAGGAACCGGGGGAAGCCTTCCACGAGGCATGGGATAGATTTAGGATGTTGCAAATTCAATGCCCTCATCATAATTTTCCTGCTTCTATGTTGCATCAAACATTTTATGGGGCTTTATCCCCTGAATACCAATCCATGGTTGATAATGCAGCAGGAGGTAGTTTGGGTACCAAGACTGTACAACAATGCCAGGAATTGTTTGAGATGTTGAGTGCGAATTCTCAACAAAAAGGTTCTAGGGGAGCAACAAGGGGGGTAAATGAGGTCGGATTGAATAATGAGATTGCTAAGCACTTTGCATTGCTCAACCAAAGATTTGATAAATTAGCTTTGCAAAGTGCCTCTTCTTCTTCTATACCTTCTACTGCTCATCTTGTGTATGATAGTTGTGTTACATGCGGCTCTAAATCTCATGATTATAACTCATGTCCCGCTACTAGTTCCTTTGGCTATGAAACTGAGCAGGTACAGGCGATGCAAGGATTTGGTCAACGGTTCCCACCAAACAGCAATCAGTTTGGGAACAATTACAATCCAGGATGGCAAGCAGCACCGAGACATCCCAATTTGTCATGGGGTGGAAATCAACAAAATAAGACTCTTCATCCCCAACCACCTCCGCAGGGGATTTACGAAAGGAAGAAAGAGCCCTGGGAAGAGGCAATGGAGCAGATGAGAGCGGAGCAACTTCAAGCAAAGGTGCGTAATGTTAAAGAAGCATACAACAATCATGCCGCCGCAATGAAGAAGTTGGAGACCCAAATGGGTCAATTGGCGAGGCATTACAGGGGACGACAACCGGGTACATTCCCTAGCCAAGGGGAGCAAGCCAAGGCCATCATCACCCTACGTGGTGGCAAACAGGTAGATAATCAGGTAACTTCTCCTTCTTCTCCTGCTAAACCCCCTGTCATTGATTCCCCTGTTGTGGAACCCCCGATTGTGGAAAATATTATTGTTGAGGATGTTGTGTCCGAAGGTGAGGGTACTAATGGATTGGGACAAACAGTGAATGTAGAAAAGTCCAATCCCAAGCCATATGTACCTCCTGTTCCTTTCCCCTGGCAGATTCTTGAGGAATAAGCTTGATCACCAAATGAAAGAATTAATTGACATGTTTTCAAAAGTTAACATAAATTTGCCTTTGTTAAATGTGATCAAGAATGTTCCTGCATATGCCAAATTCTTCAAGGAAATTAATTCCAAGAAAATTCAGTATGGGAAAGATGAGATTCTGTTTTTGGATGAGAATGCAAGCGCTGTAGTCAAACATAGTCTCCCACCGAAAATGAAAGACCCCGGGAGTTTCCTAATTTCCATTACTTTGGGGGATTCTCACACGGTGAGAGCTATGCTTGATCTCGGGGCAAGCATTAATTTGTTGCCATATTACATGTACCTTGAGTTAGGTTTGCCCGAGCTAAAACCCACTATGATGGCCCTACAACTTGCTGATAGGTCCATTAAAAGACCAATGGGCATCGTAGAGGATGTTTTAGTTCAAGTTGGTTCATTGATCATTCCCGTTGATTTTGTGGTTTTAGAGATGCCTCGCGGTGAGGGCAATCGCCGTGATTCACCCATATTGCTTGGGAGACCATTCATGGCAACAACCAACACCGTGATCAATGTTGGTAATGGTACTCTATCTATGACCGTCGCAAATGAAAAGATTGAAATAAATGTCTTTGATGTAATGAAAAATGCGGTGGGTCAGGATGAGTCTTGCATGCTTGTTGATGAGTTGGATGAAGTTGATGATTGTGTGAGTGAGATTTCATGGCATGTGAGAGATTGTGAGGAGTTAGAGTCATTGATTTCAATGGGCGGTGAGAAAACTAGGGATAATGCGGATGCTCAACTGATGGCTGTGGAAAAGGCCGACGAGCACCATCCTAGTGATGGCCCGTTTCACCCCCTAGGCCACTTCAATGAGAAGTTGGCGCCTTCTATTGTGATTCCCCAGTCCTTGAGTTGAAAACTCTTCCTTCTAATTTAAAATATGCATTTTTGGGAGAGAGAGAAACATTGCCTGTCATAATTGCATCTGATTTGTCCAAAGACCAAGAGGCCCAATTAATTGCTGTTTTATGTGAATATAAAGAGGCTATTGGTTGGACATTGAAGGACATAAAGGGAATTAGTCCCACAATGTGCATGCATAGAATTCATCTCTTGGATGGTGCCAAGCCGTCTAGAGAGAGACAAAGGAGGCTGAATCCTCACATGGAGGAAGCCGTGAGAAAAGAAGTCCTAAAATTGCTAGATGCGGGTATCATTTACCCGGTGGCTGAAAGTGAGTGGGTAAGCCCGGTACAAGTTGTACCAAAAAGATCGGGCATTACTGTTGTCCAAAATGAGAAAGGTGAGGATGTGCCAACAAGGGAAGTGACTGGCCTTAGGATGTGTATTGACTTGAGAAAATTAAATGCTGCGACCAAGAAAGATCACTTTCCCTTGCCATTTATTGATCAAATGCTAGAGAGATTGGCCGGTCATTCTTACTATTGTTTTCTTGATGGCTTTTCGGGGTATAATCAGATTGCCATAGCCCCTGAAGATCAGTCCAAAACCACTTTCACATGTCCATTGTGCACATATGCATTTAGGAGGATGCCTTTTGGGCTTTGCAATGCACCTGCGACATTTCAAAGGTGTATGACCTCCATTTTTTCGGATATGATTGAGAGGTGCGTTGAGGTTTTCATGGATGATTTTTCTGTTATAGGGGATAGTTTTGATGATTGTTTAAAGAATTTGGCATCTGTTTTGAAAAGGTGTTGTGAAACCAACTTGACTTTGAGTTGGGAAAAGTGTCATTTTCTTGTGAAGCATGGGATTGTTTTGGGTCATATTGTGTCAAGTAAGGGGATTGAGGTTGATAGAGCTAAAATTGATGTGATTGCAAAATTACCTCCCCCAAATTCAGTCAAGGGTGTGCGAAGTTTCCTAGGGCATGCAGGTTTCTATAGGCGATTCATAAAAGACTTTTCAAAAATTTGTAAGCCTTTATGCAATCTGCTCGCCAAGGATACGGAGTTCATCTTTGACCAAGAGTGTGTTGATGCTTTTGATTTGCTTAAGAAAAAGTTGACATGTGCCCCCATTCTTTCTAGTCCCAATTGGTCTCACCCTTTTGAGATCATGTGCGATGCCTCAGATTTTGCTATTGGGGCTTTTTTTGGGACAAAGGGTTGACAAATTACCTTCCGTTATCCATTATGCAAGTAGAACACTTAATGATGCACAACTGAATTATACCACAACTGAAAAAGAATTCCTAGCTGTTGTGTTTGCATTGGAAAAGTTTCGTTCTTACTTGCTTGGATCGAAGGTGATTATTTATTCTGATCATGCTGCACTGAAACATTTGTTAAATAAGAAAGATGCTAAGCCTCGTTTGTTGAGGTGGATGTTGTTGTTACAAGAGTTTGATGTAGAGATCCGGGATAAAAAGGGGACTGAAAATGTGGTGGCGGATCATTTGTCAAGGCTTGAGGACTATTCGTATCTCAATGTTGAAGAAGGTTTGATTCCGGTTAATGAAAGTTTTCCGGATGAACAACTTCTCGTACATGTCCAAGAGCCTTGGTATGCTGATTTCGTTAATTACTTGGTGTCTAATATGTTCCCATCACAATTCACTTATGACCAAAAACGTAAGTTCAAGTCGATGTGAAACATTACATTTGGGATGATCCTTATCTATGGAAAATTTGCCCGGACAAAATTGTTAGGAGATGTGTTCCGGACCATGAGCAGAGTAGTGTGTTGAGATTTTGTCATGAACTCCAATGTGGGGGTCATTTTAGTGGCCAAAAGACCGCTAGGAAAGTGCTGCAATCGGGTCTTTATTGGCCTACTCTGTTTAAAGATGCTCAAGAGTTTTGCCTTAGATGTGATAGGTGTCAACGGTCCGGGAACATAGGGAAAAGAGATGAGATGCCCTTACAAAGTAATCTTATTGTTGATATATTTGATGTGTGGGGCATTGATTTTATGGGACCCTTTCCCCCGTCCCACGGTTATTTGTACATACTTGTTGCTGTTGATTATGTTTCAAAATGGGTGGAGGCAATTGCCACCCGAACTAATGATGCTAATGTCGTTTGCAAGTTTGTGTGTGAGAATATTTTCAACAGGTATGGCATGCCACGAGCAATTATCAGTGATCAAGGGACCCACTTCACCAACAAAAGATTCAATGCAGTTTTGAAAAAGTATGGGGTGGTGCATAAGCTCGCTACAGCATATCATCCCCAAACTTCGGGACAAGTGGAGGTGAGCAATCGGCAAATAAAGGGTGTTCTTGAGAAAACAGTGCGTCCCAACAGGAAAGATTGGGCATTAAAGTTGGGGATGCATTGTGGGCATACGTACAAAGATACAAAAACGCCCATTGGAATGAGTCCGTACCGGATAGTGTATGGGAAAGAATGTCACCTCCCGGTGGAGTTGGAACACAAGTCGTATTGGCCGTGAGGGAATTAAACATGGATTTGAATGTCAAGGGAGAAAAGAGATCGCTGCACTTGATGAGATTGAGGAGCTCCGGCAAGATAGCTATGAAAGCGCAAAATTGTATAAAGAGAGGACCAAACGGTACCACGACAAAAATTTGAAGCCCAAATTCATAAGACCGGGTATGAAAGTCCTCCTCTTCAACTCTCGATTCGAGGCTTTTTCCGGCAAGTTAAGTTCTAGGTGGTCGGGACCGTATGAGGTGGTGCATGTGTATCCGCATGGAGCAAGCTTGAACTCAAAAATCCAAAGGATGGCAATGTGTTTAAAGTCAATGGACACCATGTGAAACCATATTACGAAGGGGTGTCAATTTTGGAAGATATCAATGAGATTGACGTGATTGAGTTGGTGGACTCTGGAGGAGGACACCTAGTTCCGCGAGGCATAATGTCGAGCTTAACGACCGTAACTAAAGCGCCGATTGGGAGGCAACCCAATGGAGGTAACATTTACCGTTTTCGTATTTTCATTTTAAGTTTCTTCATCGTTGCATTTGGATTGTCTTGTGTCTTTCGTGGTCTATGCCACGAGGACATAGCATGATTTAAGTGTGGGGGGTGGTGATCCTTATAAAAAAAAAAAAAAAAGAGTCTTCCGTTTTTATTTGTCTTTTATTTCGTAAACGTGTCGAACTACGGGGACCTGAGCCTATTCTTGTGGGTAGTCCGCCCACATTAATGGGGACGTAGGCAACGCAAGTGCGGTCAAAATGTGTGTCCAATGCGACATGCAAAGGGTCTAGCCAAAGACATTAAAAAGGGGCGGCTTACTTAGGAGACAACCCGGATTTGTACGTGCATATTTGTAAATTTCTTTTTTTTCATTAAACTCGGCGTCGCTGAAAGGTATTTCTTTTGTTTATTGATGTGCAGGGAAACGTGCGTGGAGGAGCTAAAAATCCCGGGCCTAAAAAAAAAAAAAAAAAAAAAAAAAATTGAAAAATTTGAAAATTGGCCCAGGCAGAGCACGACTCGTGCTCCTGAGCACGAGTGGGAGCACGAATGGGGGTGATACCCCTTCTACTCAGAACGATTGGAGGTTTGGGGAACGACTCGTGAGCACGAGTGAACACAAGGGGCACGACTGTACAAATAGCACGACTCGTGCTAAACTCGCATTCAAAAACATGTTAGCTTCTAAATTATTTCAAGTCGTGCCCTAGTTCAAAGAACACACACCGCCCTCTCTCCCTCTACCCTACTTCAAAAAATTTCTCTCCATCTCTAAAAATTCCTACCCAAAGCCCTAAAATCTCTACCCCTAACCCACTAAATCCTCTTCTCCATCACTTTTTACCTACCCTAAACCAAAATCTAAGCCCCAAAGCCCTCCATTGTTGTTGATTTGGTGAAGAAAAAAGTGAAGCTTTGAAGGTAGTGAGGGTTTGTTAATTTCTTGGAGTGAAGGGAGAATTGAAGCAAGATTCTTTCGAGGTTTGTGTGGCATTGATCTTCTCCATCTTTTCCGACCTTCTACTCAAGTTCCGGCGAATTTTCCGGCCAAACTCCGGCCAATTTTTCCGGTGAACTCCATTGTTTAAAGGTACAATCTTTTGATCCCTCTTTCGAATTTTCAGTTGCATTGGGTGTTAATTGGTGGTATTGGAGTAAGGTTTGGATTGTGGGGAATATTTTTATTGCTTGGATTATTTGTGTTGGTGATTTTCATTGAGTGATAATGGGAAGAACAAAAGACAAGGGTAAAGCCGTTGAAACTCAACCTAGGAAGAAAAGAAATATTGTGATTGAGGAAACCACCCGCACCCCCGATGATTTCATGGGCTTAACTAAATTGACGGATGCCCAAAAGAATAAATGGAGGAATTTGGCAAATGGAAGGGTTGTCCAAGTTACGAGGTTCTTGTGTGAGGATACCTTAAGGAAATTGGGATTACATGGTTTGGTGTCGGGGTTATTGAACAACATTGGATTTGGAGGTTTCTTGGGTAAAAGTGCGGGGGTGTACAAGCGAGTGACGCTTGAATTTTTGGCGACTATAGAGAGACGCGAGGAGAATGGGATTTGGAGTGTGCGCTTTAATGTTAATGATATTACGAGGGTTATGTCGTATGCTGCAGCTCGAGAGTATTTGGGCGTGAGGGAGCCCCGTGGAGAGTGGTCAGAAAGAGATAGGACTGTTGAGACGTTCTTTTACGAGTTGACAGGGAAGTTTATGCAGAAGCCTTATGTGGTCATGAAATCTCTCTCTCATCCCGCGTGGAAACTCCTTTATAGGGGTTTATCTATGACCTTCTACGCCAATGGGGAGCCGGCGCAGATGAATGCCTTACAGTTTGCGACCATGGAATGTGCTCTACAATCTAATACTGTGATCCCGGATTGGGTCGATTTGTTTTTTCGGAGGTGTGAGGCGTTGGGAGTCAACGGAAATGGGAACATCCCGGTGGGTGGGATGGTGACCTTGCTAGTGGAGAACTTTGTGCGTAATCATCCTAAGTCGGTAGGCAAGATGGAGGGGCCTTTATTCTATGATCGGTTTTTCTTATACCGATATGACTCTTTTGAGAGGATTGCTGGGCAGAATGAGGCATTGACATTTACCTACGGTGGTGATAGGAGCTTTAGGTGTGCTCCGGGAGTGGTATTTCCTGCTGGCCCATATGCCAGAGATTGGAGGATGCCATTTGTGGCCGATATGACATTGAGGGACATGAGGAGAGATATGGGTGAGAGAGTGAGTGATGATGAGGAAGAGCAGCAGCAGGATGATGATCAGCAAGGTGATGAGGACCACCAGATGGGTGAGCAGTTCCATGCTGGGTCGAGTGAAGGTTTTGCAGGACAGGGGCAGGATCAGTCTGGTATGGGAGGAGCTTTTAATTATTGGGGTGACATGAGAGCATACTTGGATGCTCAATACCAGAGAGAGGCGGAGGAGAGAGAGAGGAGATACAGAGAGGAGTGCGAGGCTCGGGAGGCGCAGAATCTGATGTGGCGTACCCGGTTCGACTATGTGGATAGACGTTGGGATGCTCAGGACGATAGACTAGAGGCGTTGGAGGATAGAGTAGAGACCACGCATAGAATGGTCCAAAGAGCAGCCTTTGATACAAAGCAGCTCGAGCCTGCATGGGCTGAGCCGGCCCCTGACGAGCATTTTCGTGGAGATGATACGGAGAGCTGAGAGGAGGAGACAGCGGCAGGCGGCCCGTGAGGCCCAGTTTCCAGATGGGGGCTTCGGCCCGCGATATTGATGGTACCGTTTCTTATACTCTTCCCTTTTACATTTAAACTGTCCTATTTTTATTGTTGTGCACACATTGAGGACACTGTGGAGTTTAAGTGTGGGGGAAGGGCGGTGCCTTTGTACTGTATGTATATAGTTTCTTCTAAAAAAAAAAAAAAAAAAAATAAAAATAAAAAAAAAAAAAAAAAAATAAAAAAAAAAAAAAAAAAATATATACAAAAAAAATATAGAGTGGCTAAGTGAAAACCCGCAAGGGCACTTAGGCAAAAGGTGAGAATGTGAGCGAAAACATCCTTATTCACCGGCGTGGAGACATAAGGGGGGAGCTAGGAGTTCGGGTAGGAAAATTTTTGAAGATGGAGGTTCGGGAATAGAGGCGTTAGGATAGAAATCCTCGTGCATCGTGGAGTAATAAGGGGGGTTGGAGAAAAGCATGAGGTAAGTTTTTGTTGAGCATCCCTTTTTCTTAACATTAACTTTTTATCGAGGGAGTACATTATGTAGCGTGAGCTAGTGTGGGGGAAAGGTTAGGACATTTTAGTTTCCCCCCACTATCATTGTGAGGGCCCTAGTTTGGAGGATCAGTGTTATTATGGAGTTGATATCAAGCTAGGGCCATTGATCTTCTTTTGGGGAGTTTTATGGAGACGGAGTCTTGTACACTCCGTTATTATTATATTTGATTGGTATTGGTGGTTAGAGGAGGCTAGGTATCATTTTCTCCCGCACATCTGTTTTAGACCAATTTTAGATTGGAGTTAGGATATTACTCAGGGACGAGTAATGGTCTAAGTGTGGGGGAATTTGATGTGTGGATTTTATACATATTATTTTACCTATGTTTCCGGATTATTTACAATGAGTTTTGATGTATTTAGTTTAGTTTTGATGTATTTGAATGACATTTTATTATGTGAGGGTGAGTGAGAAAATTATGTACTTTGGGGTTATTTTTGGCTTTTTATGTGTATTTGGTTGTAAAACTTCATGGAGCGTGCAAGTCCATTGTCAGTAGAAAAAGGGCAGTAAATTGGTCAAAGTTCGAGCTCGGGGTCAAACATGGTCAAGGGACGAGGGCCAGGTCAAAGCTGAGTCAAAATGGGGCAATTCTGCATTTGGCACGAGTGGGGAACGACTGAAGAAGAGTGGAGCACGACTTGGGAACGAATGGAGTCAAGCCAATTTCAACCAGCCATTCAGCACGAATGGGGACCTTTGGCACGACTCGTTCTCACGAGTGGAGGCCATGGTTATTTCCAGTACAACTGCTCAGCACGATTGGGGGCATGTGGCACGAGTCGTTATCACGACTTGGACTGAAAGGCACGACTCGTGCCAATTAGCACGACTCGTGCCCAGGCGCGTATCATGACGTCAGCAGAGCAGTTGGCACAGATTTTCAAAGATTTGGTTTCTTTATTTTCCTGATTTCCCTAGGAGTCAAAGGGGACTATATATTTGTCCTTTAGTTTTTATTATTAGACATCTTTATTTTAGTTTTCTTGCTTAGGTTTTTCAAGGATTCAAGCTTTTATTTTCAAGGTTTTTGCAAGGATTTCAGGTTTGATGTTTTGTTGCTATTCATGTTTTGTGATGTTTATCCGGAACATGAGTAGCTAATTTCTTAGTAGTTCACGGATTGGTGTAGCCCGTATTTGAACTTTATGTTATATATTTAAATTTTATTTAATTGTGGAGTTAGTTCATCCTAATATTTTAATTTATATTTGGTACGATTCTTGCATTTGCGTGGGGAATTGTGCATGAACACTATTAGGATGATTAGATTCGATTGATGATCTTGCGTGAATTGATTGAGTCTAGGTTTCATTAATTCGTTTGTGCTTAATGAATTGAGTTGTTGTCAATTTGATCTTGCGTGATAATTGATAACTACTCAATAGAAGAATTGCAATCCGGCAATCGAACCGTCCCAATTCTTACAAAAGTGAAGAAGCCCTACACCCAATTAATATTTTATCATTCAAAGGCATAAAGGGAGAATATGTGGTGAACCTAATCCGTGAGCTAGTTGTTAAATCCTTGAATTTCGTTTGCTAGCTTGCTTAATTGTTACTTTAGTTGCTTAATTGTTTTAATTTTCTTTTGTTAATTAGTTTTAATAAATCAACTCAAAAACCCACTTTGTTATTCTTTTGCATTAATTAAATTTACTTGTTAAAACCAACGAGTCTCTGTGGTTCGACCCCTGCTAGTGCATATTACTACACCGGTAGTGAGTCCACTTGCTCGGATTTTATTACTAGAGGAATTTTTCTCCATCATCCATAAGTTTATCAACATCTGGGAGACTGACCTTCCCTAGGTCGTGGTTGGCCCCCGAGTTCTGGCCGTTGAAGAGATCAGGATCTTCTTCTGATACGGGCTGAACTATGCCTAGGTCATCTGCAATTTCTTGGACCATAGGGTCTTCCACAGGTATGGATAGGATTATGTGATGTAAAGCAACGCAGCGGAATAGTAACAATAGTCTTGATCGAAATCAAGACCTTCTGCAAGGAATCGCAATTCCTTAGATAACAAGAACTTCCGAAGAAATCCTTCTGCAAGCCAATAAAATTGACCAAGGGTTCTGCAAGGATGCAAACTGAAATTTAATTGATAAAAGTCTAATTTTCGGAATTACAATGAAGGCCTATAATATAGTGCCCAAAAAACTTGAAAAAGAATCCTAAACCTTCTAAAATTATTCCTAACATATATAGTAACCTAATAGGACTTAAAAACTAGTAAATCTTCTCAAAATCTATTCTAAAACTACCTATAATCAACCAATTAAAATTAAATCCGAAAATACAAATGAAATAATAAAAGATACAAAAATAATTAACATCCCCATTTACATCATTCACCACCACTTCAAAAGAACTCGTCCCCGAGTTCTCATCCGATGTTTGGAAGCTGCCATCCCATTTAAAAAGATACTTCGAATAAACTCGACTTCTTGGCATCGTAAGATATAGAAAAATATTTTCAAAATCAAATAATATACTTCCATTATCCGTTCCATATTCTTCATCAATTACCTCCACTTTCTCTTTTTTCAATCCAGCGCAGTCGCGTAAATAACCGGTTAATCCTCCTCCGGATGCTCTAGCACTAACGCGGACGCCCTCGAGTGTTAGTGCAGGCACGCTATTAGGCAGATTTTTCGCCAAATCTTCCAAATCATCATTAAAAATCTCCTGAATTACTTCATCCTTTGCACATAGATCCACCTCTTTAATGCCCAAATTCCCCTCTTCAACATGTTCTTCTTTGACCGTATCAACAATCGCTTCAGCAACAATATCTTCTTGCGCATGAACTTCTTCAATAGACAACTCACCATTAAAGACAGGAATATCCGCCCTAATCTTGGGTCGTTGATCTTGAGGAGGCACTGCCCTGGCCTCACCTTCAACATTATCCGAAGTATCCCCGCCTATCGGATCATCACGGTGGAGATTTTCCCCGCGAGGACTAGCCCGATTTCGTGGGTTGACATCACCACCACCACCTACACGCAATCCGACCAAAGCTGCCATGAGTTCCGTATGCTGTCGATCTTGGGCTGCTCTGTGCTCTCTAGCCTCTTGATCCAAACGGTCCATACGTTCCCTAGTTGCTTGATCCTGACGCTCCATACGCTCCAAGATTGCGGTAATAATGGTTAGGTTGTCTCCGTTGTCTCCACCGGAATTGGCCATCGTCCAAGGATCTCGCCTTTTCTGATACCAACTGATGTAAACGCACGCAGCGGAATAGTAACAATAGTCTTGATCGAAATCAAGACCTTCTGCAAGGAATCGCAATTCCTTAGATAACAAGAACTTCCGAAGAAATCCTTCTGCAAGCCAATAAAATTGACCAAGGGTTCTGCAAGGATGCAAACTGAAATTTAATTGATAAAAGTCTAATTTTCGGAATTACAATGAAGGCCTATAATATAGTGCCCAAAAAACTTGAAAAAGAATCCTAAACCTTCTAAAATTATTCCTAACCTATATAGTAACCTAATAGGACTTAAAAACTAGTAAATCTTCTCAAAATCTATTCTAAAACTACCTATAATCAACCAATTAAAATTAAATCCGAAAATACAAATGAAATAATAAAAGATACAAAAATAATTAACATCCCCATTTACATCATTATGCCTTGGTCATCTGCAATTTCTTGGACCATAGGGTCTTCCACCTCCGCAGGCACTTCACGAATATAGCTCATTCTGGAGCTAGTTTCGGTGGTTTTCTGAGACTTGGAGATCTTAATGTTTTCCTCGGGGGTATCTATCTCCACACTTTTGGATTTCTTTCTGCTCTTCACGACATGTTCCAAGAAGTCCTTGGGGGTGGCCCTCACACATCCAATCCCTGCCCGAGTGGGGAATTTAACTCGTTGGTGGGGAAGAGAGGCCACCAGCCCAAGTTTGGCTTGACTTGGAATGCCTATGATCGCATGGTAATCACTAGTCAAATCCATGACTACAAAATTGACTGTGGCTTTGGCTAGGAAGGGATGATCACCGACTTCAAGTTCTAGCTCCACAGTTCCCTTGGCTCCAACTTTGTGATTGGTGAATCCTTCTAGCCTTCCATGGTAGGGTTCCAACATGGTGTCTTTCAAGCCCATCTGTTGGAAGGCTGAATAATATAGGATGTCACGGGAGGCCCCCGTGTCAACAAGAAGTCTTTCGGATTCAACGTTGTCTATTCGGCCCTTTATCACCAAGGGTTGTTCACGAGCCGCCTGGCTTCCGGCCTAACTCATTAGGAGAGAAACTAATGACCTCTTTCGCTTTATGGATCCAAGCAGGAACATGGTACACTTTGCTCAGCTCGTGGATCTGGTCCCTTAGTTTTCTGGTAGAAGTTACCTCTTCCCGTATCACATGCAACTTGGCCCTAGGAGGCCTGCGGTCTTCATCCTCGCTCTTGTCGTCATCTTCACTTTCCTCTTCCTTCCGCTTCCGCTTGTTATCTTTTTTCATAACATAACGATCTAACTTTCCCTCGTCGACCCATTTCTGGATTATTTTCTTGAGGGCCCAACAGCCATCAGTGGTGTGCCCGTTGTCTTTGTGAAAATCACAGTATTTGTTCATGTTACGAGGGAATTTTGGCTTGTCGGTCATCGGTTGAGGTGGAGGAAGGTTGACCAGCTGCATGATTTCAGAGATGGGCTTAGTTAGAGGAGTGAACTCAAGCTTCTCCGTACTCCTTGTTTTGTTTTTCCCTTTGGAACCCTTGCCGTTTCCATTGCTATTCTGGCGATTGCCTGTCGCCTCTGTTTCTGTCTTGTCAGTTCCCCTCTTCTTTGTTTTATCCTCAGCCATGGAAATGGCATAAGCTACCTTGTATAGCTCGGACTTTGTTTGAGGTTCCCTGGCTGAGAGTTCATAATCGAGGGGACCAGATTTTAAGCCGGAATTGAAACAAACGATAACTTCCCTATCAGTGAGGCTTTCTTCAACCTGGTCCGCCATTTTTCGGAACCGATTATAATAGCTGAGGGTGGTCTCTCCCTTTCCCTGCTCAATGTTGGCCAAGTCAGCCAGTCTTATCTTCCTCTTACCAGCAGTAGCAAAGTGGTCCAAGAACATTCTCCTCATGCCTCTCCAGCAATCGATGCTACCTCTTTTAAGTTCACGGAACCAGGTCAAAGCTGTTCCGGAGAAGGTGCTCGCGAAAGCTTTACAGAGCAGGTCATCAGCAGTGGCGAGGAGATTCATAGTTTGTTTAAAACTCTGCACATGGTCTTTTGCGTCAGTAGTGCCATTGTATTTTTCAAAATTAGGGAGCTTGAGATGGGGATTAGGTGGAGCTGCAGTTATCCTCAAAGAGAATGGACGTGTTGCCCAGTCATAATCATCGTCATTAAACTTCTTTCCCCTCTCCATGTCATCCAGTCTCTGCTTCAACAGCTCCCATTGCTTGGTTTCCACTCCCTTGTCACTGCTTGAGCGGGTGCTTCGTTGGGAGCTTCTGACGGATTTGTCCTTGGGGCGATCATTCACCCTACTGTGGTCCGCGTCATGTCGGTGGCTGTCCCGTTTGGAAGGAGCTTTGTCACGCCTTAATTCCAGGTCTTGACCGCCAAGTATCATTCTGCACGGCTCTGGTGTCCTCGGCCTTGCAAATTCTCGATGTCGAGGACGAGGAGAATCCGGTCGACGAGGTAGAGGAGAATTTGGTCGACGAGATCGAGGTGGCGTGGGATGCCTAGGTGCCATGACAAGACGAGCAGGGGATAGGCGTCTGTTCAAGCTGAGTCTCGTTCTTAGGTCCCGGGAATTTACTTCCTCTTCCCTAGGAGTTAAGTGGCTTCTCAAGTCGACCACTGGAGCTCTCACCATCGTTGTGCCGAGGATGAGGAGAATTTCGGGGGGATGGCCTTGGTAGGTCCCTGGTTTTGAGGGGAGGTTGTTGCTCATCCTGTCCTTTTTCGAGGGGGTTGCCCACAGATGGCCTAATAAATTCAGCCATGGAATGCTCTGGGTCTAATTGCAAGAGAGCAACCTGTGTTTCATACATTCTTTGTAATGTCTTCATTTGCTTATGCAACAAAGAGCGTCGGTCAATGGGTTGACTTCCTCCAGCCTGACCGGCGTCGGCACTCTTTGTTTTCTTCCTTCCCACTTGCTTTCCACGAGCACGAGTGGGACGAAGAAGCTCGCCGCCTTCTCCTAAGATTCACCGACCCTTGGAACGAAGCGGTCACAAGAGGGGAGGAGGGGCATCCGGGCCGAGGTAGAGGAGGAGGAGGAGGCAGCCTCCTCGGCTCCCGTGTTCGCCCCATTCACTGGGTTGGGTCCTCACTAGTAACACTCGTAAACTGTCCGTCCATTGTAATCCAACAGCAAATTACCAAGTGTAAATTTCCAAAAATCACAATTTCAATAGAACCAAATTTATGGCCAAAATTAGGGCAAATTTTGACCACAAACAAACAATTAATTGTGATTTTTTTCAACACAGAAGAATTCAAGCTAAACTGGGGCGGAACTTCTTGCAGATTCCGGCGGTTTCACAAACAGAGCCCAAACGATTCCAGAAATTCCGTTCAATGAGAGAAAAATTCCGGCAAGAAAATTGGCTTTTAACGAGCGTTTTCCAGGCCAAACAAAGGGTGTTTGAATCGATTTCCCGGCAATGGAACCAATTGATGAGGCCAAAATCGTCAAAACAGCCCAAATCCAAGCGATGATTGCTCCGGTGATTGCAAGGCCTGAAAATAAGAGAAAACACGTAAACTAAGCCGGGGCGGATCCGGCTAAAGGCCCTCCGGCGTGAGAGTAAGTTCACGGTTTGTATATGAGAAAACAAATGGACAGAGTTTTCCCAATGTAAAAATTAACGTACCAAATAATGAGCCATGGGGCTTGTATTTATAGGGATGGATTGATAGAATCCATGTTGAAGTAAACTTGTGAGGAGATAAGATGTAATCCTAAGAGAATTATATCTGTTGAGGAGTCATTGTTTGACTTGGATTGGTGTAGTTGGTTACAATCCTGATTGAATCATGAATGTGTAATCCTTGTTGTATAAGGACTGTATATCCTGCTAGCCGGAACGCCGAGGAACACAAATGTTTTACCTCGGCCTTGGCAAATAGACCGAGGTAAATGATTCTGCTTCCTCGTCATTTGAAGATTGGCCGGCACGGAGATATTCCGGGGTAAATGATTTTGCTTCCTCGTCATGGTGATGAAATGCCGAGGTAAAAACTTTTCTTTCCTCGTCACTTGCGGCATGACGGCCCGAGCATGCTGACCTAAGGCTGAGATAAACGTTCCTCGTCATACAAGGAAGACCTTACTCGGCCCTGATGCTTGGTTATTTAGATAATATTCATGGCCCAATTCAATTAGGCCCAGCTTGAACAAACCCATGTTCGTATCTCGATTTATACTGTTCATTTATAATATAATTTTAGGAGGGAAAATTGTAAAGATATAATTGTAAATAAATATTTATTGAGGACCGGTGGGATAACATCGAAAAAATGGGCTGTCTTGATAAGGATAGTTTTACTACTTTCATCGTGGCCATTCCTGGCTCAAGCCCATAGTTAGAAATAATCCTCTTTTATCTACTGCCTCCGTTTTGGTCTTACTTTCCTTTTTAATCTTTTTTTCATAGATTAATGTTTTTAGTTATTTTATAAATCAAAAAGTTAAAATTGATAATGAGACCTACTTATCATTTTCGTAACAATAATCTCATACCCACTTTCTTTCTGTTACTTTACTTTTTATACACTAACAAATTTACATTTTCTGAATTTCCTCGCAAAATCAAACATTAAATCATAACGGAAGGAATATAAAATACACCTTAAACCCTAAAAGAAAAGCCTAAGAAGCCTAATTCAGATAAAAATAAATAAATTAGAGGCAGCTTTTCTTTATATTATTATTGTACATTCTTGGGACAGTTTCATTTTAAAAAAATATTAAAAAAATAGACATTCATTATTGGGCGGAGTGAGTAATTACGTAAGCATCAATTACTAAGAACATTATCAATCTCATATCTGTGCATTTGGTTTCATGTTATTGAGAACAAAAAAAAAAAAAAAAAAACAGCTAGAAGATGAAGAATAGTAAGCGAACGCATGTTAAATCCCAGCGTAAAAAACCATTTCATGAATCACAAAGATAAATCCATGCCTTCGGTTTTTACATTGTTCAATTCCTCCTCTTGTTATGCATCAAACTAATACCCTCCTCCCTCTTACCAAACCCTAATTTACGATTCACGTCGACTTTATTATGGTTTGGTCAATTGTCCTCGTCGTCGCTCATTTGAGGAGCACAATGATCATTATGAATAACTTCGTGAGTAGCACTTTGACTGCACAAAAGAACACAAAGTCGAGAAAATCTCTGAGCTCGGAACATGTAATAATGAAAATATACTGACTTGTGAATATATGCACACAATAACCACAGGCATCATGCTATAAACATATCTGGCATTACTAAAATAGTTCTTCCTCCGTCCCTAAAGGAATGTAGGCATAGTTGGCATTTGAATGAGCACATTAACGTTTCGGTTAAATTTTTAACACCTGCATTCAGTTTTTTAATGTTTCTGGTAAGTTTCTAACACCAGCTAGGGCAAATAATCTTAGTGTAGTGGTATAATTGAATAATGTAAAGTACAATGACAAATTTGTATCAAACCCTATTGTATGGTGATAAATTTTATAGTTTTCTCTAGTAACTTCCTTAAATGGACCTCATTTGAGGATATTTTTGGAAGATGGACACTCAATTAGGGACCTCATTTAAGGACATTTCATGGTGGGAAGTACCATGAATTAATGTTCTAAAACTAAGAAACAAGAGTTCAACGTCTAAACGTCGAAGTAGCATCTTATAGGAGTCATACCTGTGGGGAGTGTAGGCTGGACTCGAAGATGGAGAAGTTGGTGAATACGATGAGGATGTTGGGCAGCAAGAAAATAAATCAAAGAAGATTTTAAATATGGTAATTAAGCATCAGATACAATTTCAAGTAGCCAGTAGGACTGTGTGTACAAGGTCATAAAAGTATCAGACACGTAATTTCAACTAATCTCCACATGTATCAGACATGTAATTTCAATGTATATGTGTCCTTACCTGTATCGTGGCGAAGATGGGCTGTAGCGAGGACTGTTATCACCAGGGCGATTACCAGTAGGTCTGCGAGTACAAGATCATACAAGTATCAGACATGCATGTAATTAATTTCAATGAGTCCCCGGCCACCTGTATCAGACATGTAATCTCAAAGTGTACCCCTACCTGTATTGTGGTGAAGTTGGGACGTAGCTAGGAATACTGTTACCGTAAAACCAACCCGTGGGACTGCGCCAAAAATTATCATGCAGGTAATAAAGTTTAGTTTTAACACGTTTAAGTTTAAAAACTGAAGATCAAACCTCCATCTAATGCAATGCACTACACTCATTTCCTGAATGAGACATGGTAAAAAATGTTCCCTCCATCCCTAAATATGTCTAAATTTCATTTAAGGGACATTCTGAAATGTCAATGTAATGTCAATGTAATGACAAAGTTGTTTACAAAAACGACATTCATTTAGGGACGACGGAGGTAGTAAGAGAGTTTCCATAGTTTAAATGCATGCATGCCCATTTGATAAAATGTATAAATATTAGACATGTCAGCAGAAAGAAAATCGTAATAAAATTCATGACAATGGAAAAATAAAGATTTACTTGATGGGACTGTATGGGCTATAGGATGGGCTATAATCCGGTTGAGATGAGGCGCCTCGGATATAGGATGGGCTATCATCCTGTTGAGCACCATTAATGGGAACCGGTGGGCTATAAATGGGAAACGTTGGGCTGGTCACCGGAGCCGAGTCTGGGCTATTTATGGGAGACATTGGGTTGGCCACCGGAGCCGTTGGGTTGGCCACTGGAGGAGTCAGGCTGACCGGAAGTGCAGAGGTTTGGTTAGAAGGGGGAGAGGTAGGAATATTAGTTGCCATAACGCGGGTGGATTCGTACTGTGAAGTGTAATAGAGAGGTTAAGTGATGCGCGAATGTGTACACCATCAGGTTATTTTATAAACGGAGCTTTGAGGCGATTCTTTCTTAGCTAACCGATGTGGGATAAAAAAGTTAGAATACGCTAGTAGTACCTAATGCTATCCGACCACGAAATAATAGATTTTTTTTAATATACTGTATACTCCCTCCGTCCCAGCGAAAGAGCCATTTATTTCCTTTTTGGGCGTCCCATTTAAAAAGCCACTTTCCCAAAAAGGAAACCTTAAATCACTATTCTCTCCACTCATTCTCTCTCCTACTTTACTTTTACACTCACAACATTCTCTTTCTTACATCACCTCCCACTCATTCTCTCTCCTATTTAATTTTTCATACTCACAACATTTAAACTTTTTCTCTTTCCTACATCACATTTCTTATTTTGCGTGCCGGACAAATTTTGTGGCTCTTTCGCCGGGACGGAGGGAGTATATAAATTAATTTTAGTGATTAACTTTATTAGATTTTAATAAAACATAAAATTAGGAAAAATATTTACTCAATGAAATTCTTATACTGTATATATAAATTAATTTTAGTGATTAACTTTATTAGATTTTAATAAAACATAAAGTTAGGAAAAATAATTACTCAATGAAATTCTTATACTTATTATTGATACACCAATAAAAATATTATTATTAACATTTGTTTAGATTTTTTCCTTCAAAATTCAATTCAATTAAGCATTATAATTATATGAAGCCCTATACTCCGTATAATTTTGGATATTGGGTGTTTGATGTCATATTTGGGGTACTTAGGGTGTATTTGTTTTGTTTTTTTAATGAACTGAGTGTTAATAAGTTTTGAAGACTAGAAATAACCTTCAATACTCGTTAAGGTGGTGTTTGATAACAACAATCACTTAATGCTTGCTGATAAATAACAATCTTATAAAATTTGAGACTTTGTAAATAAGCCATTGTCAATCTTCATGCTGAATGACTCTTATTAGACAAGTAAAAATATTGATAATTGTTGAGTAAAAAAAATATCGAATAATTGTTTCATTCAATTTAAAGGTTCACCGTTAGTTTGAACTAGTTGTACAAAATAAAACTATTAAACAACAATCATTAACTATTTGTTTGTACTTGTTGCTATCAAACACTATTTAAGACTAGTTTATTAACAGCAAACAAATACACCCTTATTCGTATTCATCTCGTATCTAATGCTTGGGCTAGAAGTTTTGTTCGATTTTCTGATTTGTCATGGCTTGAAATCAGTTAGTTTCATAGGTCTCTCTTCTTGAAAGAAACATACACTTTGTGATCTAAGGAGAGATTTTGGGCATGAGGTTACATTAGTCCGAAACTAATGCTTCTAAGAATGAGGTGAATGATGTACTATCGCCTATCGGGACGGATATGTGAAAGGATAAGAACCGTACGCAAGAGCTTGGGGCGTAATTTGGTTCGGTTTGGTTTGACGTCGGCCAATTTACAAATCAAATCACTAGTCATCAGTTTAGAATATTTCAGAATGAACCGAATCATGAAAAAGTTTAAACGAAATCGAACCAAACCGCCATGGTTTTGTTCAAACCGCGGTTCAGTTATTTGGTTCAAACCATGATTTAGACCGCGGTTCAAACCGTGGTTCGGACCGCAATGCATACCGTAGTTCGGACCATGGTTTAGACCGATTTAAACCGTGATTCAAATCGCAATTCGAACCACACTTCATCCCACAACTTATTATCAAATTTGTTTAAATCTTTCGTGATCACAAAGGAAGAGCAAGGGATGCGGGAGTTGAAGAGAAATGTCGAAGGAGAGAGACTAGGGATGACAGAGGCCGAAGGAAAAAAAAACACTATATAATGTCGACCGTGCAACGAAGTTGATTAGTTATGTATCACAACGAATATAATAAATGATGAGATTAATATTTAATAAGATGCAAAACGGAGGTAGTATTATTATGATGTAATATAGTTTATTTACTATCTAATGTACGTTAATATATGCGTTATAGTGGTTCAACCTATTGATTTGATTTGATGGGTCTGTCTGATGGTTTGGTTTGACGGTTCGGTTTGATGGTTCGGTTTGGCTGTCTCAAACCACGGTTTGACTTGGTTTGGTTCAGTCTAACTAGTTTAATTCAACTAGTATACCACCCGTGTGTTAAACACACGAAAAGAAGACTTTTTAAAATTTACGTTAAACAATAAAAAAAATTAATTTTTTGATTAAAATAAAAGTGAAACAGTTATAATCTTATTTAAAGAAAGAAATACTTAATTTTATATGAAGCTCATAAATATTTTGTTACACCTTTCATCCCAAAATTACAATTCTGACAAGTCAAAACATCTTAAAGAAAGATGATACTTTACTTGTACAATTTTGAAACTTGAAATTGCGCTAAATATTATTTTGGTACTTGTACAATCTTAAACCTAACTAAATATTGTTTTTTCTAGGATTGTGGATTCTTTGTTACAAAAGAATGAATAATTGGATCTGGAGTTCTAAAAAATAAAGAGATAACGAATGGAAACTGTCGTCTCAGTAAAATTGGGATATGTGCTTTCAACAATCGATTGTATCAAATCACCTGACTCATTAACAATCAAGTCATCAGGAATCGTTATTGTAGCTTCACCATCATTATCATTACCATATGACCCATCCCCAATACTCAATATCCACTTTGAGAAAGCCTAGAGTTCAAGTCCACTTTCATCATTTTCAATAGCTTGTAGTCTCATATTCTTGGAAAACCTCAAAACTTTGGCATGAGACCATAAATATGATAAATTGATCGTGACCATATTTTTGGGACATAAAAAATAACAAATTGTTAAATAAAATTATAAACTTTTTGCATGGTGTAAAGTAATGTTTGTATAAATATAAATGAATTCATTTTAAGATAAGTGTCTATACATAATTCAGCCCAATAAGATCAATTATAAGTCCAAGCCCACCCATGTTTCTTAGCTATGACCCTAATCATCAAAAAAAATGTTTTTTTTTTAAAAAAGAGAAAAAACCGATGTCATATAAATACAAATAATAACCCAAAACCTACTTTTACGCTCTCCGTCCTGCAATAAATGCTCAATAAAGGTTCAAATGTATTTTTGATCAGAAGAAATTTTAATTTATAGAATATTTTTGAAATTTTAATTTATAAAATCTATTTGAACTTTTATTTTGAAACTGACGAAGTAATAAGCAATCAAGCACACATAATTCTTCGTGCCGCCTCCTATCATAATTGTAACTTCATATTAAATTCCAAAGTTAACTCAGTCATCATTTTAATTTTATATGAAGCTCATACATATTTTGTTACACCTTTCATCCCAAAATTACAATTCTGACAAGTCAAAATATCTTAAAGATGATACTTGTAAAATTTTGAAACTTCAAATTGCGCTAAATATTGTTTTTTAGATGATACTTGTACAATCTTAAAACCTAACTAAATATTGTTGTAAAAAGAATTCAGGCAATACATGTTAGTAGGAGAAGCTTCTTACATGAACAAACATAACCCTGTCCATACTTTGTAGCGGTCCAGGAGGGCTTCCATGAAATGCTTTATATGACCTGCATAAATCCCACTGGAAGAGCAGTCCTTCATGCAGCACCCAATGGGGGTAATAAGGCATCCCTTATTTCCGGAATTTGAGTTTACGGCAGAGTTCAACTTCAGCTTATCACCAACATGAAGCCAACACCATAAAGAATCAGTCAAAAGTACATTTGATGGGCAAACAATATCATGGACAATTCCTAAACCATGCATCTGAAAATGAATGTCAAAAAAATCGAAGTTGCTCTTGATCAAGAGCAAATTAAAAAAAAAAACTGGTTATTCATTTTGGGTCCAAAAAGTTTTCAAAGTTACTTTTTAGTGCATTTCATATCTCAGACACTTTCAGAGGAATATGGTTAGTAACTTACTTTTAAGTGCATTTCATATCTCAGACACTTTCAGAGGATAAAAAATGAAAAAACTCCATTTCAACTTTACAAGTGATGATGAAAGGCTGTGATGAAAGAATTCTCACCCGAGGCAATAGCAGTTTTCGAAGGCGGTGACCTGGGTAGTATCACAAAGCATAGTCCCGCCCAAACTCAAAGCATTCATTGCACCCTCCGTAACCACATTACAGAAAATTAAATGTCACAACCACCTTACTCATCACAGAGCTAAAGACTAAAGGTTGCGGCATACCTCATCAAGAAACTCAACAAAGGCAAAACGGAGAACATAATTAAGTACTTTCAAAAGCAAGGATTTATAACAATAGAAACTAATTAGTTATGGAACCAACAGTCACCAATCGCTAGAAGAAAACTACGAACGAATCAACATACCTTGTGGTACATACCGTCTCGACAGAGTGTATACTTTTCTAGGCAAGTACACCAATCCCCATGCCCTGGTTCACACCACCACTCATCAGACACCTTTAAGCCACCACAGCCAGCAAAACTTGCCAAGAAAGTTGCAATTGTAATATCAGTTGGAATTGGTACACAGTAAACACCAATTAATCAACATACTAATCAAATCCCAGGTAGATGAACCAAAATCGTGGAACATAATAGTCAAATTAAGATGAAACTCTCAAATAGTATTAAAAAGTCCCAAAAAGTAATCCCAAAAATCGTCACAAATATGAATCATCAAGAACCTATACCCATAAAACTTCATCAATCAGAATCGTCAATTAAACAAATACCCATCAAAATTCAGACAATAAAATAAACCAAGAACACAAAAAAAACACATAAAATAAACCAAGAAAACAAATACCCAGTCCATTGTTTTCTCTCTCTACTCTTGCCTTTCCAACTGTGTGTGTGACAAAAAAAGAAGAGAGAGAGAGAGAGAGAGAGAGAGAGAGAGAGAGAGAGAGGAAAGGAACAAACACTTAAACAACAAAGCCAGAAATGAATTGGGCAAAAGAAAACAACAAAACAGAAGCCCAAATACAAAGAAAACCACGAAAGCTCATCATAAACTGACCTTCTTTTTCCTTGCCTAATTGCTCACATTTCCAGTTGCCACATGACCCTACGAGTGCGCAGCTAGTTCCCGGAATTCAAGATTTGATTGATAAGTCAACAAACCTAAGAAGAATTCTTCATCACCACCATCATCCGCCAGCACCACCGCTGTATCAAATCAAATGGACAACTTGATAACAACCCAATCAAAACTATAAGACTCTTGATTCGTGATATTCTTTCATATATTTTTACTCTAAGAAGAGCATGCTACTTGACAAACAATCAAATATGCGTCGTGTATTAAAAAAAAGGAACTAACTGGAAAAAAATAAATCAGACGGCGGAAATTCATTGAATAGATTGATTACCTGAGAAAGAGGGTTCATAGCAAACTCTGAGAAAGCACTACCCATTGAACTTGTTACTGCAAATAAACAATTTCTGAGAAAAATTAAAGCACACCCTTCAATCAAAATCGAATTTTAGGCACAATGGAATCCTTAATTTTGTTAAAATTAGAGCAAGAGCAAAGAAGATTAAAGGGGACCTGAAACTCCAAGAGATGGTGATGATTGATGAAGGGAGGAATCGAGCAAGGGAGTCAAATAGCCATATTCAGAGCCTTGCTTTTCATAGGAGCTCGACCTAAGAACGAACATCGGACACCAGCTCTTGAGCGTCGTCGTCGACAACAGCGGCGGTAGCGGATGGTGAAGAAGTGCACTGCCTGATTGGAGAGCGATATTTTGGGGGCGGCGATCATCAATGGGTTTTTGGATTAACGATGAAAGGGAGGAGAGAGAGAGAGAGAGAGAATGGGATTTTTGGGGGAAGAAGTGTTTTTGGATTAACGATGAAAGGAAAGAGAGAGAATGAAGAAGAAGATTAACTGCCGGAATACAAAAGGTTTAGCGTATCCAGTAAGCTAGGCAGGGGAGAGTTTCCGAAATGTTCTAATTTTAAGCGGGAAAATGAAATTTCTTATTCACTTCAGTCATTATATAGTTATAGATTTCATGTCTCAGACACTTTCAGAGGATAAAAAATGAAAAAACTCCATTTCAACTTTACAAGTGATGATGAAAGGCTGTGATGAAAGAATTCTCACCCGAGCAGATAGCGGTTTTTCGAAGCGACACCACTGGGTAGTATCGCAGCATAGTCCCGGCCCAGGCTCAAAGCATTCATTGCACCCTCTGTAACCACATTACAGAAAATTAAATGTCACAACCACCTTACTCATCACAGAGCTAAAGACTAAAGGTTGGCAGCATACCTTCATCAGTAAACTCAATAAAGGCAAAACGGAGAACAGAATTAAGTACTCAAAAAGCAAGGATTTATAACAATAGAAACTAATTAGTTATGGAACCAACAGTCAGCAATCGCTAGAAGAAAACTACGAACGAATCAACATACCTTGTGGTACATACCGTCTCGACAGAGTGTATACTTTTCTAGGCAAGTACACCAATCCCCATGCCCTGGTTCACACCACCACTCATCAGACACCTTTAAGCCACCACAGCCAGCAAAACTTGCCAAGAAAGTTGCAATTGTAATATCAGTTGGAATTGGCACACAGTAAACACCAATTAATCAACATACTAATCAAATCCCAGGTAGATGAACCAAAATCGTGGAACATAATAGTCAAATTAAGATGAAACTCTCAAATAGTATTAAAAAGCCCCAAAAAGTAATCCCAAAAATCGTCACAAATATGAATCATCAAGAACCTATACCCATAAAACTTCATCAATCAGAATCGTCAATTAAACAAATACCCATCAAAATTCAGACAATAAAATAAACCAAGAACACAAAAAAGACACATAAAATAAACCAAGAAAACAAATACCCAGTCCATTGTTTTCTCTCTCTACTCTTGCCTTTCCAACTGTGTGTGTGACAAAAAAAGAAGAGAGAGAGAGAGAGAGAGAGAGAGAGAGAGAGAGAGAGAGAGAGAGAGAGAGGAAAGGAACAAACACTTAAACAACAAAGCCAGAAATGAATTGGGCAAAAGAAAACAACAAAACAGAAGCTCAAATACAAAAGAAAACCACGAAAGCTCATCATAAACTGACCTTCTTTTTCCTTGCCTAATTGCTCACATTTCCAGTTGCCCACAACCCTACAGCTGCAGCAGCAGTTCCCGAAATTCAAGATTTGATTGATAAGTCAACAAACCTGAGAAGAATTCTTCATCACCACAATCATCCGCCAAAGACCACCGTATCAAATCAAATGGACAACTTGATAACAACCCAATCAAAACTATAAGACTCTTTGATTCGTGATATTCTTTCATATATTTTTATACTCTAAGAAGAGCATGCTACTTGACAAACAATCAATTATGCGTCGTGTATTAAAAAAAGGAACTAACTGGAAAAAAATAAATCAGACGGCGGAAATTCATTGAATAGATTGATTACCTGAGAAAGAGGGTTCATAGCAAACTCTGAGAAAGCACTACCCATTGAACTTGTTACTGCAAATAAACAATTTCTGAGAAAAATTAAAGCACACCCTTCAATCAAAATTGAATTTTAGGGTCTGCTCCAGAGTTTGCTTTTGCGGGAAAGGGGAAGGAAAAGGGAGGAAATGGGAGCTCATTTCCTCCCTGGGCGTGCTCCTGAGTTTTTTCAAGCGAGGAAAGGGAAGGAAATGGAGGCCTCATTTCCTTCCCTTTCAATCCTCCCGTGAGTGTGCGGATTGGGAGGAAAGAAATGTTACCGCCATTTCCTCCCCCTCCCTTCCCTTCCCCTCCCTTCCCTTCACTTTCTTTCCTTGCAGTTAAAAACTCGGGAGCGGACCCTTAGGCACAATGGAATCCTTAATTTTGTTGAAATTAGAGCAAGAACAAAAAAGATTAAAGGGGACCTGAAACTCCAAGAGATGGTGATGATTGATGAAGGGAGGAATCGAGCAAGGGAGTCAAATAGCCATATTCAGAGCCTTGCTTTTCATAGGAGCTCGACCTGAGAACGAACATCGGACACCAGATCTTGAGCGTCGTCATCGACAGCAGCGGCGGTAGCGGATGTTGAAGAAGTGCACTGCCTGATTGGAGAGCGATATTTTGGGGGCGGCGATCATCAATGGGTTTTTGGATTAACGATGAAAGGGAGGAGAGAGAGAGAGAGAGAGAATGGGATTTTTGGGGGAAGAAGTGTTTTTGGATTAACGATGAAAGGAAAGAGAGAGAATGAAGAAGAAGATTAACTGCCGGAATACAAAAGGTTTAGCGTATCCAGTAAGCTAGGCAGGGGAGAGTTTCCGAAATGTTCTAATTTTAAGCGGGAAAATGAAATTTCTTATTCACTTCAGTCATTATATAGTTATAGATTTCATGTCTCAGACACTTTCAGAGGATAAAAAATGAAAAAACTCCATTTCAACTTTACAAGTGATGATGAAAGGCTGTGATGAAAGAATTCTCACCCGAGGCAATAGCAGTTTTCGAAGGCAGCACCCTGACTGGGTAGTATCACAGCATAGTCCCAGCCAAACTCAAAGCATTCATTGCACCCTCAGAACCACATTACGAGAAAATTAAATGTCACAACCACCTTACTCATCACAGAGCTAAAGACTAAAGGTTGGCAAAAGATACCTTCATCAAGAACTCAATAAAGGCAAAACGGAGAACAGAATTAAGTACTCAAAAAGCAAGGATTTATAACAATAGAAACTAATTAGTTATGGAACCAACAACTAATCGCTAGAAGAAAACTACGAACGAATCAACATACCTTGTGGTACATACCGTCTCGACAGAGTGTATACTTTTCTAGGCAAGTACACCAATCCCCATGCCCGGTTCACACCACCACTCATCGACACCTTTAAGCCACCACAAACAAAGAAAACTTGCCAAGAAAGTTGCAATTGTAATATCGCTTGGAATTGGCACACAAGAAACACCAATTAATCAACATACTAATCAAATCCAGGTAGATGAACCAAAATCGTGGAACATAATAGTCAAATTAAGATGAAACTCTCAAATAGTATTAAAAAGCCCCAAAAAGTAATCCCAAAAATCGTCACAAATATGAATCATCAAGAACCTATACCCATAAAACTTCATCAATCAGAATCGTCAATTAAACAAATACCCATCAAAATTCAGACAATAAAATAAACCAAGAACACAAAAAAGACACATAAAATAAACCAAGAAAACAAATACCCAGTCCATTGTTTTCTCTCTCTACTCTTGCCTTTCCAACTGTGTGTGTGACAAAAAAAGAAGAGAGAGAGAGAGAGAGAGAGAGAGAGAGAGAGAGAGAGAGAGAGAGAGAGAGAGAGAGAGAGAGAGAGAGAGGAAAGGAACAAACACTTAAACAACAAAGCCAGAAATGAATTGGGCAAAAGAAAACAACAAAACAGAAGCTCAAATACAAAAGAAAACCACGAAAGCTCATCATAAACTGACCTTCTTTTTCCTTGCCTAATTGCTCACATTTCCAGTTGCCCACAACCCTACAGCTGCAGCAGCAGTTCCCGAAATTCAAGATTTGATTGATAAGTCAACAAACCTGAGAAGAATTCTTCATCACCACCATCATCCGCCAGCACCACCGCTGTATCAAATCAAATGGACAACTTGATAACAACCCAATCAAAACTATAAGACTCTTGATTCGTGATATTCTTTCATATATTTTTATACTCTAAGAAGAGCATGCTACTTGACAAACAATCAATTATGCGTCGTGTATTAAAAAAAGGAACTAACTGGAAAAAAATAAATCAGACGGCGGAAATTCATTGAATAGATTGATTACCTGAGAAAGAGGGTTCATAGCAAACTCTGAGAAAGCACTACCCATTGAACTTGTTACTGCAAATAAACAATTTCTGAGAAAAATTAAAGCACACCCTTCAATCAAAATTGAATTTTAGGGTCTGCTCCAGAGTTTGCTTTTGCGGGGAAAGGGAAGGAAAAGGGAGGAAATGGGAGCTCATTTCCTCCCTGGGCGTGCTCCTGAGTTTTTTCAAGCGAGGAAAGGGAAGGAAATGGAGGCCTCATTTCCTTCCCTTTCAATCCTCCCGTGAGTGTGCGGATTGGGAGGAAAGAAATGTTACCGCCATTTCCTCCCCCTCCCTTCCCTTCCCCTCCCTTCCCTTCACTTTCTTTCCTTGCAGTTAAAAACTCAGGAGCGGACCCTTAGGCACAATGGAATCCTTAATTTTGTTGAAATTAGAGCAAGAACAAAAAAGATTAAAGGGGACCTGAAACTCCAAGAGATGGTGATGATTGATGAAGGGAGGAATCGAGCAAGGGAGTCAAATAGCCATATTCAGAGCCTTGCTTTTCATAGGAGCTCGACCTGAGAACGAACATCGGACACCAGATCTTGAGCGTCGTCATCGACAGCAGCGGCGGTAGCGGATGTTGAAGAAGTGCACTGCCTGATTGGAGAGCGATATTTTGGGGGCGGCGATCATCAATGGGTTTTTGGATTAACGATGAAAGGGAGGAGAGAGAGAGAGAGAATGGGATTTTTGGGGGAAGAAGTGTTTTTGGATTAACGATGAAAGGAAAGAGAGAGAATGAAGAAGAAGATTAGCTGCCGGAATACAAAAGGTTTAGCGTATCCAGTAAGCTAGGCAGGGGAGAGTTTTCGGAATGTTCTAATTTTAAGCGGAAAAATGAAATTTCTTATTCACTTCAGCCATTATATAGTTATAGATTCGATCTCAAAGCATAGTTTGAACCGAATGGATTACATCCCTAGCAGGAGCGACATCCCTCTTGTGATTACTCATGCATATAACCATTGAAATTCTTATCGACTGAAATATGCCCTCTCCATCTCGATTCTTAACTTTTTTACTTTTCTTTTTTGTTAATCTCAGTTTAAGATTCTTAATTTTCATTAGTGTTTTTCACAACATTGTTCTCATAAAATTCATAGAATTACAAAAAATTAAAAAAATTACCTACTTAATCTACTTTCCAGCCACTTGTTTTATAAATAGTGTTTCGAACAATTATGTATCCAACTCACTACTTTTATTGACCCACTTCTTATTGATTCTTTAATAAAAATGGAAAATCAAATTAACATTAATTTTCAATCGACAGTGATGAGGAAGTATTTCTTTTCCTTTTTCTAGTTTTAATAATTTACTAGTACATACCCGTGTCCAAGGACACGGTTTTTTTTTTTTTTAATTAAATTTTTTTTAAGGATAAAATGGGAAAGGGACAAATGTATGAGGAGAAAATGGAAAATTCGCCGCTTGAAACTGTTCATTCAACTGTTCATAGCGGGGGTCTAATTTATACTATAGATTATTAATTCTTAAATTCTTAAATCACACCACTACCCATTCCTCCCTCACCCCCCATTCTTGTTAGATTTTTTTCTCAAAATATTCACTTTTAAAAAAATATATCTCAAAATAACAACCTTCCAAACTATTGACCAAAATAATCATTTTTTGAATCTCGCTACACGGTGTAGCAAGTTTACAATTTTTTTCGTTTAAACTCGCTACACCATTTAGCGAGTTTTAATTTTGATATTAAAAAAAAAAAAAACTAAATTTGAACTCGTTACTTGAAGTAGCGAGTTCTAACTTTATTTTCTTCTGATTCACGTGACACGTGCACTAACCACACCACAATCACAATACTAATTCATTCTCCGTCTCACTTTAAATTACAAAATAAAAATATAAAAAAAAATTTTTTAATAAAAAAAATTAAAAGAAAATATTATTTTTTCCGTCTCAAATTAATAAATACTTAAAAATATACTATTGTAAAAAAATTATTTTCTTATTATCAAAAATGAATTTCGACTCAAAATGAATAGCCAAAAAATACTACTACATTTTGGTCCAAAAAATGAATATTACTTCCTTCATTTCAATGAATATTTTATAAAACAATACTACTTTATTCATTTGCCTCTAAAATTAATATTTGTAATATTAGTGTATTCGTCCCAAAATATGACATTAAGATGATATTAATTTTTGAGACAAATGAAATAGTATTATTTTCTAAAATATTCATTAGTCGTCTCAAAATATGTCATTAAGATGACATTAATTTTTGAGACAAATTATTTTCTAAAATATTCATTGGGGCGAAGGAAGTAATATTTTTTTAAACCAAGTAGTATTCTTTTCTAAAAGTTAATGCTTATAATGTTAGTGTCGTCGTGTCAAAAATGAACATTAATTTTGAGACGAATAAAGTAGTACGAAGTATTATTTTTTAGGGTTAATTACAAATTAGGGCCTGACTTTTCATATGAAGTCCCCAAGAGGGGCCTGACTTTTTTTTTTTTTTTAGCGATTTAGGGCCTGACTTTACATTTTTTGATCAATTCAGGGCTTTTTGACGATTTTCATCCAAATAATCCGTTAAGTTAAAGAATAGTTAACGAAGGGACTAGTTTGTAATGATTATTAGTTTTAAGGGGTCAAATGCAATGTTTAAATATAAAGTGTTCAAAATTTATTTCTTTTTCCAAAATAATTAATATTATCTTAATTCTAAAATAATTAATATCCGAAATAAATATATGTTTTTTAATTTTGATATTAAAAAAATAAAAATATTTTATTTTTTAACTTTTTATGTCACAAAATAATGAATGTTCGTAATATATTAACATTATATTAAATAATTAATAGTTTTGAAAAAAATATTTTTTTACTTTTTATGTCACAAAACAAAATTAATTTATTTTTTATTATTATGTTAAAAAAAATTTAATGTTCGTAATATATTAAAATTATATTAAATATATTAAAATTTTCAGTTTTGTTATACATTTAAAAACTAAAAATTAAGGAATATTATAAATAAAAAATCTGTACTTTTAAAGACAATTTTATTTTTTTGAAAAAAAAAAACTAAAATATTTTTTAAAAATAAATTAATTTCAAAATTTTAAAACATTAAAGGTTTTCTTATTTTTAAAATTATTTTATTTTTAAAACCAACATACGAACATTAATTATTTTTTAACATAAAAAAATATTTTTATTTTTTTAATATAAAAATATTTTTATTTTTTTAATATAAAAATATTTTTATTTTTTTAATATAAAAATTAAAAAAATATATACTTATTCTGAATATTAATTATTTTAGAATTAAGATAATATTAATTCATTTTGAAAAATAAATAAATTTTGAACACTTTATATTTAAACTTTGCATTTGACCTCTTAAAACTAATAATCATTACAAACTAGTCCCTTCGTTAACTATTCTTTAACTTAACGAATTATTTGGATGGAAATCGTCAAAAAGTCCTGAATTGATAAAAAAATGTAAAGTCAGGCCCTAAATCGCTAAAAAAAAAAAGTCAAGCCCCTCTTGGGGACTTCATATGAAAAGTCAGGCCCTAATTTGTAATTAACCCTATTTTTTAAAATGTTCATTGATACGAAGAAGCAATGTTCATTTTTTTTTTGACACGGAAAGAAATTCTATTTCTTTAAAAAAAATTCATTAATTTTAAAAATGAATATTACTTTCGTCCCAAAATTAATACTCCCTCCGTCCCACTTCAAGGGTCTTGGGTTTGGATTTCACGCTTTGTTAAGAAATTTTTTAAAAAATGAATAAAGAATTGTAAGTGGGTAGAAGATTAGAGGAGAGAGAATGTAAAAGTTAAATGTGGGGTAGAGAATAGTACTTAATGATTGTTTTTTTTGTAAGTGGGTAGAAGATTAAAGGAGAGAGAACGTAAAAGTTAAATGTGGGGTAGGGAATAGTAGTTAATGATTTTTTTTTAATATGTTAACATTATAAGGGTATAATGAATGGTTTTTTTGTAAATATATTTAAATTATAAGGGTATAAATGTCCGAAACATTGTTCAAAACTTGCCATTTATGAAAGAGACTCTTGAAGTGGGACGGATCAAAAGGAAAAGTAGAACCCTTGAAGTGGGACGGAGGGAATACTACTTTCTATATAAAAAAATGAACATTGCTTCCTTCGTCTCAATGAACATTTTAAAAAAGAATTATTTTTTTAGGATGAAGGAAGTAATGTTCAATTTTTTGGACAAAAAATGTAGTAGTATTTTTTGGTTATTCATTTTGAGTCGAAAGTAATATTAATTTTTGATATAAAGGAAATAATTTTTTTATAGTAGTATTTTCTTTTAAGTATTTATTTGAGACAAAAAGAATAATATTTTCTTTTAGTTTTCTTTATTAAAACATAATTTTTATATTTTTATTTTGTAATTTAAAGCGAGACGGAGAATGAATTAGTATTGTGGTCGGGGTTAGTGTGAGATCCGAACAAGAACAAAAGAAAGTTATAACTCGCTACTTTGAAGTAGCGAGTTCAAATTTAGTTTTTTTTTTTTTTTTTGTTTAATATCAAAATTTAAATTCGCTAAATGGTGTAGAGAGTTTAAACGAAAAAAAAATATAAACTCGCTATACCGTGTAGCGAATTTTAAAAAATTGGTCATTTTGATCAATAGTTTGAAAGAGTTATTATTTTGAGATATAATTTTTTAAAAGGGAATATTTGATAAAGAAATCATTCTTGTTAAGTAGACTTCTCAAGCTAGTTTTGAATACGTAAGTCTTATGACTATTAGTTTTTTCATAATACTATTTTTACGTGTGAAAATGAATATTCAATTTATTATTGAGTAACGGTAGAAATAACATTATTTTAAAATAGATACTCCCTCCGTCCCACTTTTCAAAGTTTATACTTTCTCTTTTGATCTATCCCACTTCAAAAGTTCCTTTCATAAATGGCAAGTTTTGAACAATGATTTGAACATTTATATTCTTATAATCTCCATATATTTACAAAGGTATTACTAATGACACATTATAATTAAATCTATATTTAAGGGGAAAGATATATCCTTATAACTTTTGAGTAAGTTTTGGGAGAGATCAGTTTCTCCATAAATTATAAAAAGTCCAATTTTTTTCAACTTGCAAATATTTGACGAATATAAGAGCAGTTTAAAAAAACAGGACTTTTTATAACTTAGGGAGAAACTAGTTTCCCCCAAAATATTGTGATAACTTTTATATTCTTTCTCCTCTAATTTTCTATCTATTTACAATTTTTTATTCATTTTTTATTTTTTTTTGAAAAAAGTGTGAATCCTACCCAAAACCCTTGAAACGTGGGTCGGAAGGAGTATATAAATAAAATCAGTGTTTTAAAAGACTCCGCCTAAGGGCGTCTAGGTTCCGCCTAGGTGCTAGGTCTCTCTCCAACGCCTAGTTCTAAGCCCCGCCTAAATCTCAACTAATTTCGATTAGTCCCCGCCAAGACGCTAGATTTAACTCCGTCACCTAGCACTTTTTAAATAGACAAGTAGACAATTTTTTGTTTTCTATTAAGAAACTAGAATCCAGGATATTTTGCGTGGTTATTACAAATGCTGCCAAAATACAATACGTTGAGTACGTATTACCTAAGCAAAATCTCTCTTTATTCCCTCCTAGTTATACTTCATTTCACATTTAACCTTAAAATATAAAAAATGTTCTTTTAGCCCTATAATTGTAAAAGAAAGTTAAAAGAGAAAAAAAAAAAAAAAAAAAAGACACACCAATCATAAATGATGTCATGAAATTTAATGGAACATTCACAAAGAGAAAATTTTGATGAGCTTGTAAATGTTAGTCTATACATGTAATCACTAACGTACTAATGATATTTTTTAAGAGGGCACCATCCTATTTGATCAACCACCACACGAGGGTTTGGTGGCCCGAAATTAATTTGACTTCGTCAAAAAGGACTCGTCTCTAAAAGCCCGGCTCGCGAGGCATCCGAGTTCAAAACCTCACCTCGCTCTTGTGTTATACTATATTTCCCATCTTAATCCCAAGTAAAAGCTGAGTGTTATGCATCAGTTTGTGTTTGTGGATCATAGTCAAATGAATAGAGTAATTCGTTTGTTTATCCAAGAAAAAATATTTCTAGTTTACAATGAAAACCTATTTTAGCACGAGAAGCATAATGGACCTTAATGTTTAGCACATTAAGCTCAGAAATACGTTTATTCACTAATATGATGACCGGTAATAGTTACAATCACACAACCAAGTTAGTTCTACGAGTCGTTTGCATGATCAAATTGAGGATTAAAATGAATAAAAGAAGGTCATAACAAATATGAAGCCTATAAGGCTAAAATTAGGGATGGCAACGGGACGGATACGGGGCGGGTTTGACCAAAATCGTACCCGCCCCTCAAAGAACCCCCCTAGTACCGAACCCGCCCCGCCCCGCCCCGCCAACTGGAGAACCCGCATCCGCCCCGCCCCGCCCCGCACCACATGTACTAAACAAAAGAGATCTAGAGAGAGGAGGCGAGGTAGTGGAGAAAACTCCATTGTTAGAGCTCAACCTTGAAGTGTCTGGCATAGCAGAAGGGGGCGGTGTGGGAAGGGGTCAATGTTGGAGCCTGGAGGAGAGGGTGAAGGGGAAAAGTATTTACCTGAAACCACAACAACAGCAGTGAACCAACGACAGCAGCAATTCGACGGCGGCGGCGCTGCTTGAAGACCGATCTTGTCTCTCCACTCTCTCTCCAAGCAGCGGCCGTCCGTAACCTAACCTAATCTGTGAAGGCGTGTTTGTGTCGTGAAGTGTAAATTGTAATTTGTGATATTGCCTAGGTTAAGTTTATTTGGGGTATTATAGTAATTACATATATATAATAGTATGCGAGGCGGGGCGGGGCGGGGCCCCGCGGGTTGAGGGGTGAAACCGAACCCGCCCCGTGACCCGCCGGGTTTTCAAAAAATGCTACCAAACCCGCCCCGTTACGGTGTGAATCGTCCCGAATACGGATCGAATTCGAACAAATTGTCATCCCTAGCTAAAATGCAAATCTTAATCAAGTTCATAAAGAGTCCAAATAGCAATCATCTTAGTATTGTAGTTTAGGGTAGGGATGACCAAATCCGGTCCGGTTTCGATTTCGGGCCTTGAACCGCCGGTTTCGGTTCGGCGAGGAGGTGAACCTTAACCGGCCCGCTTTTCTCACGGTTTCGGTTATCCGGTTCCGGTTTTCTCACGGTTTTGGTCCGGTTCCGGGCTTTTCCGGTCCCGGCTCGGCCGGTTCTATTGAAAAACAACAAATTTTCGTCCGGCTCGGCTTTTTCCTATCTGGCCCTACCATTTTGGTGAACCTTAACCGGCCCGCCTCTAAACCGGTTCCGGTTACCCCGGTTCCGGTTTTCTCCCCGGTTCATGGCGGTTTCGGGCTTTTTCGGACCGGTTCCGATCCGATTTTCCGATTCCGGTCCGGTTCCGATCCGATTTGGCCATCCCTAGTTTAGGGTGCATCTAAACCCACATTCAAACTTAAGGGACATAGTTGCTAAAACCTAAAACTTTCTATCACAGTCAACTTTTAAAATGCGTTAAATTGATTCCCTTGACAACTACCTTCCACCAGACTCTCTCTCTCACACACACACACACACACACACACACACACACACACACACACACACACACACAAAAGTAGCCATTCAATCCCAATCTCCAACTCCAACTCCAACTCCAACCTTAACCTTCCTCCTTTCCTGTCTCTAATCACAAAATTATCCCACCAAAAAAGCAACCCATACAGACCCCCAAAAGTAAAGCGAAAGAGAAACAATCAAGAAAGAAAGATATTCAATCAAGAAAAGGTTGAAATGGGTTGCTCTGTGTCTCGATCGACCACCATCATTACCTCCTCAGCTCAAGATCAGTACCCACCACCATCAAATTCAAATTCATATTCATATTCAACTTCTTGTTCTTCACATTCTCCATACAATTCTTATTCCGATTCATCTCAAACCTCTGTTTCTCGATCACTTTCTCTCCCAACCCCACTAGTTCATCACCCACCACAACGCAAAGGCGACACCAGTCACTTGGTCTCCCTCACCTCCACCACATATGGGTCTTTAATCCTTGTTGACTCTATCCCAGTTCCAGATTCTAGCCCGAAATCCCAATTTGGGGGTGACCCTGATGACCCATCTTCGCCGGATTCTGTTATTAATACCTGGGAGCTCATGGAAGGTCTTGATGATTTCGAAATTGATTCGATTGAGAAACCCAGTTTGTGTCAGTATAAATTCTGTAAAGGGTCTATGAAGCAAGTTTGTGATTCTTTCCATTCGTTTGAGTTGGTTGAGCACTCCGATTCGAAGCCGCTCTGGCAGCATTTGTCGGAGGAGGCTTTGCTGGCTAAGATGGATGATAATTTGGTGTCCAGTTATCGGCGTGCCTTAAGTTCAAAGCGAATGGGGTGTATTAATACAAATGAGGTGGAGTGCACGGTAGATGTTCGGCCTATTGCCTGTGAGAAGGTTGAGCGAATAGGGTGTAATTACACAAATGAGGTGGAGCGCACGGTAGATGATGTTCGACCTATTGCCTGTGAGAAGGTTGAGCGAATAGGGTGTAATTACACAAATGAGGTGGAGCGCACGGTAGATGATGTTCGACCTATTGCCTGTGAGAAGGTTGAGCGAATAGGGTGTAATTACACAAATGAGGTGGAGCGCACGGTAGATGATGTTCGACCTATTGCCTGTGAGAAGGTTGAGCGAATAGGGTGTAATTACACAAATGAGGTGGAGCGCACAGTAGATGTTCAACCTATTGCCTGTGAGAAGATTGAGAATGGGTATTATTTGTCGGGTACAGAAGATAGGATAGTTTTGTATCATACTAGTTTGAGAGGGATTAGAAAGACTTACGAAGATTGTTGTGCCGTGCGGATGATTTTGAAAGGGTTTCGGGTGTTTGTTGATGAGAGGGACATTTCAATGGATTCAGCTTACAGGACGGAATTGCAAGGCGTATTCAAGGGAAAGGGATTTAGTTTGCCTCAACTATTTATTAGAGGAAAGCTTGTTGGTGGGGCTGATGAGATTAAGCAACTTCATGAAGTAGGGGAGTTGGCAAAGCTAATGGAGGGATTTCCTGCAATGGATCCTAAGTTTGTTTGTGATAATTGTGGAGACGCAAGATTCGTGCCATGCCCGAATTGCTGTGGCAGCAGAAAGATTTTTGAGGAAGATGAAGGGAGAATGACGAGGTGCCCAGATTGCAATGAGAATGGCTTGATTCGGTGTTCCAGTTGCTGCTCATGATTGGTTGCTGGACGACGTACATAATTGGTTTGTTTTCTATCGTTTATGATGAACTAATTTTAGTTTTAGTTGCAGTGAATACTGGATTGCTTAGGTTCGTTCTACTTCTTTCTTGTAATTTGTTTATAATAGCTGAATGATGTGTAGCTGTTAGCTATTTCTGTTCATTGTCTCATTGAGCAATCTGGAAAAATAAAAAAGGGCTACCAAAATCTTCAGTTCGTTTTCGTTAAACTTTGTGATATTTGTCATAATGAGCAATGTAGATGTGGTTTATATGTATATTTTCTTGTTTCTTGTTTACATGGTTAGAAGATTAGAATTGGATAACATGTTGTGCACTCAGCAATTGATTTTTCTTCTGCAATGCCGATGAATCATCAGTTTATAAACTGGTTTTGAACCCGAGGCTGTATGTCTTGAAATTCTTCGGCTAGAAGAACAACCCGAGAAGAGGGGGCTGGAGATGGTGTCTTTGGCAGGAGGGGAGCAGTGGCGGCGAAGCCATTTTTTTTTTTTTTTTTTTGAAGGGCGGCAAAGTTATTCACTTATTACATTGGGGCATAAAAAATTTGTGTATTTTTTCTTCACATAAATGGGGGTAAAATTTCATTTATTGCACTAAGATCTCTAATTACAAAGATTTTTGATAAAATTTCGGGTAATACTAAAGTTACAAAAAAATGTTACTACAAAATTTTGTTCACAAAATTATGTGTCATGATTTTGTTGGTATTTTTAATTAGAGTGTGACAAGTCCACAATCGATGCAACTAATAGAATAACGTCACCCCATTTTGTATCCATCTTTTTCTAAACTTCTTTTGTAACGTAGAGAACTCTATGACTTTATGGAGTCAAAATGACCCTTTAGACTCAGCTGTTTAACTACGTTATCTTTACTAAGTTCAAAAATTAAAACATTTGAAGGAAAATATCTACACTTTGACAAAAATATCAAAAGAGACTAAAGATAATAATAATTAATTTATAATAATAAATGTGAATGTCTGAATTTTATTATAACTTTAAATTGAATAACGGTCTTTGGTAAACTAGTACATCAATTATATATAGTAAAAGTATTTTCATTAAGTAATTATACCAATAAATATTAAAATATAAATTACTAATGATACTATTAACTAAAAGTTAATTTAAAAATTTTGTTAATGAGTAAATTTTGTAAATTCAATAATTAAATTTTATAAAATGTTAGTCGTATTTAAAACTTAAAATATAGATAAATAAAAAAAAAATCGATTACAGAAATTCAGTATGTAGAGAGATTCTCATAATTCTAATGATAAGCAATGAGAGCAGGCTGAATTCTAAGAAAAATTGATTTATAGGTATTCTTACTTAGAATTCATTTTTCAGAGCTTTATATTTAATAAAGAAAAAGAAAAGTTACCTGTGAGAGACTTTTTTTTTTTTTTTTTTTTTTTGGCAAATTACGTTATTTCAAATACAATTTAGGAAAGGAAGTTTGAATTCTTGACATTCTCGAAAGAAAGAAGGCAAGAGACTATGTCATTGAGCCAGAAAGAAAGAAGGCAAGACACTATGTCATTGAGCTCATTGAGCCAACGAGACACTTTGAGACACTTTATTATGATTCTAAAAAAAACTAGAATGCTATGGATGAAGGTATATAGGCCTTAATATAAACACCTTCCGTCCCACTTCTATAATAAATAATAGAGACCAATATTTTGAACCCAATTTAAGGATAAGTAGGAGATAAAATTAATGAGAGAGGGTGTTGTGGATATGAAAATTAAATTAGGAGAGAGAATGAGCGGGAGAAATAGTAAGTTGATTGATGTTATGAGTATAACAAAAGCAAGAGAGAGAATGAGCGGAAGAAATAGTATAAAATTTTATCATTTTGAGCAATATTTATTGAAGTGGGATGGATGATTTTTTTTATCTCTATTGACGTGGGACCAGAATAAATGTCACACTTTTCATTTTTTTCGTCTTAAAATAAATGTCGCATTTCCATACAAGGAAATTGATGTAGTGTAATTTTAACATTATGCAAACTAAAAGAATATTTCTTAGAAATATGGATAAGTCAACTGCAACATTTATTTGAAAAGTATATATACAGTATACACGTACTATATAACTTTTACTCCCTCCGTCCATTTACATGCTTCACAGTTACTGTTTACACAGTTATTAAGGAGGGAGTATTATATTGAAAGTGTTGTGAGTGTGAAAGTAAAATAAGAGAGAGAATGAGTGGAGAGAATAGTAAATTATAATGGTGTTGTGAGTATTAAAATAATGTAGGAGAGAGAATGAGTGGGGTAGGGTTACTATTTTAATAATATAAAGTTTTCATTTTAGATAAAAAACAAAGTGTGAAATAAGTATGTGGATGCCCAAATTAGAAAGTGTGAAGTATGTAAATGAACGGAGGGAGTATGTAATTTCTTGATTCGAGTGATATCAACTGAATTATTCGGTTAGATTTAGTTAATTTTGCCAAATTTGACGGTTAATCGGTGAAGGTGAAGAGTGGATTGTTGGAATGATTCTATGTTTATATACTCAATTTCCTTTGGATGTTATATTTCAGTGATTTATCTAATGGATGTTTTTTGGTACATTTTAGTGAGCTACCATTCTGAGTCCGGTAGAATCACACGAGCGGTAAAGCTTTTTCAACAAAGTTTTAATATGACAATGGTGCATATTAGGTGTCTTAAGCTTTTCAATATGACAATGGTGCAATCTCTATCTACTGTCGGTGTTATTTTGAAGAAATCTGTTTTCAGTCATGATCAGTTGTATGTTTCTTTATTTGTAGTCACCCATCCAAATGGTCTTCATATTTGGATATCCAATCTTGCATAAGGGAGTTCATCCAGCAAAAGTACTACGAATGTTGTGTTTAAGGAGGTTTTCCAAAATATTTAATATGTATGACTTGTCACCAAAAGTTTAATGTGTACTGTTGAATTTATGTTTTAATTATTATTTTCGTTGTTTAACTAGAAAAAAATGTATCTCGCCGACAGTAGATAGAGATTGCCCCTCACTTAGTGTTTCCGTGATGGATGTATATTGAAACACCATTTTGCAAGGGTACCAAGGAAAAGGATTACATAAATTATAAATTACAAACAAATTAATAATAAATTGAAAATACAAAAGGATAAGTTGTTGAAGTTGATGCACGAGCCCAATGAAAATCACTGTCTCCATAAGACATATTCGTCCTCTCATCGAGTGTGCTTGAGTTTGTTGGGACGCTTGTCTTCCAGGATAGAACGTGCGGACCGGGATCACTTTGCACCTAAGTATCCCGGCGAGTTGAACGGAGCTTGGACAATATCACCTCTTTTTATTCCTATGCAAGGAGGCAAAATGAAAGAGATAACAATATGCAGCAAATCGAATATGGAGGAGGATTTGCAGAAGACAAGTGTGTGTTTCTCTGTTGTGTTTTCGCAAGTTGTTCCAAAAAATTGTTTTCAACCTTTTCATTACTCCCTTATAAAGCCTTAGGAATCAAAATGAATATTTAGGATTTAATTTGGTATTAATCGCAATTAATCCGAAATTAAACCCCATTAAACTGAAAATATTAAACTCATTTTCAGTTTTGATATTCATTTACATGGTCGTTACACTTTGGAAATTAACCAGTCATAAATGCTCAGGATCTGCTCGGCCGAGCAAGGCATATGCCTTGGCCGAGCGTGATTCTCCTGAAACATTGTCAATCTGCCAAGTCTTGCTCGGGCGAGTTAACCTGCTCGGTCGAGCATATCAGTCAATGTCAAAGGTTTTATTTTTAAATGTCACACTTTTCGTGTCCGCATGACGCGCACATGTACGAGTACGCACCTCGCAAGTCAAATTGGAACTTGATTTGCACCCTTGCGCACCTGTGCGCGAGAGAGAGCCTCTATGCTACATAATCTTGAACACTACTCTAATATTCAAGACTTTATACTAGCACCAAGTTCAATTCTTTTTCAATGTGGGATAACACCACTTTTCTTTTACTTTGAGCCTTTATATCTCAATCAATGTGAGATAACTTCATTTTCTTAGCAATGTTGGATAATTCCCTTTCCAACCCACTTACTTTGAGTATTCATATCTTATTAATCCAAAATTCATTTTGAACAAATAAATATTTGATTTCTTGTTCTCATGGAGTAGAATACAAACACATAAACATTTAAATAATTTGACAAAATTACCCTTTTAAAAAATAATCAATTAATTTTCTTCAAAACACACTATTTTTCCAACACACCATAACATTAACCAAACTTAGATAATTAATATCTAATTCATCCGAACTCAGAATTGATGATTGAAGAGTCTAAATTAACTATATTTCAGATATCTTTCCGTTAGACTTAGTTTCAAAACCTTACTACCTACTCTCTCGGCCCGCTATAAATTGCACATTTTTCTTATTAGATGTTTCATTATAAATTGTACACTTTCTAAAATGGTAAAGAATTTTTACTATTCTCTCCACTCATTCTCTCTCCTACATTATTTTAATACTCACAACACCATTATAATTTACTATTTCCTCCATTCATTCTCTCTCCTATTTTAAATTTACACTCATAACATTTATATTATTATTTTTTTTCTTAACTCTCACGCAAACAGTAACTGTGCAATTTTTACCGGGAACGGAGGGAGTATTTATTATGCCTAGATTGAAGTCACTTGATCGAGATTTGATCTCATTGTGTAAATGACAAAGAGTGAAGCGAGTATACAATTTAAGCATGAGATCAAGTTACCATAATTGCTATAATTATGATTGATTGTTTTCATGAATCTCAGGTTGGGATGATGATATGAGTTAGGAGATATGTTGGATATGGTATCGTTAGAAATAAAGAAGGAGATTTATCAAATATTCAATTATCTAAGTTAGTAATGAGTCAATTTAGAAAAGTTATCTTAGTTAGAAGTATTATTCAATTAAAATTATATTTACTATATTAAAATTCTAGTCATATTAGGTTTTGTTATTACCTTATTTACTTCATCTTGTTATGTATAAATAGGGCCTTTACAATATCAATAAAACTCAAGATATCTTTTTCAATATTTATAAAGCTTACATGGTATCAAAGTTTAGATCACCAATAAAATTTTTCTTTTCTTCTTTTCTCCATGACTGCCGAAGAAGCTACTATGTGGGGGACATATCTCCAAAGAGAGAATTGATAAAGCTTAAGTCAGAGGGAATCCTAAAAACAACTTGATACTCCGGATAAAAACTTTTGCATTTAGTGTTTTAAAGAAAAATTTACAAACATTAAAGGAAATAGGATCTTTGGGTGAATGACGTCCACGTCCAATGATTGAGACTTTACTTGAAGAAAATAATGTATCCATAATGAGAGTAATCATCTATGAATGTGATGGAATATTGTTGATCATTCCATGAAGGGTTAGTGAATGGTCCATATGAATTAGTTCCAAGACGTTTGATACTCTCAAAGATCCTATTTCCTTTAATGTTTGTAAATTTTTCTTTAAAACACTAAATGCAAAAGTTTTTATCCGGAGTATCAAGTTGTTTTTAGGATTCCCTCTGACTTAAGCTTTATCAATTCTCTCTTTGGAGATATGACCCAAACGCCTATGCCATAGAATACAAGAATTTTCACTTGATAACTTTTGCTTAGTGCATTTAGTTTTGGTTTCATTATTATGGGACTCATTCATTTTCTTGACTGTGTCAAGTAAATTAAGATTATCGATATATGACAAAGTACTAGTACCGACAAATTGGGAATTTAAAATAAAGATCACATTTATTATTATCAAAAGAACAAGAGTAACCTTCCTTGTCCAAAACTGTGATATATTTTAAATTTCATCTAAAGGACGGTACAATGAATATATTATTTAGTACAAAATAATAGCCAGTACTTATCATTAATCTAAAAGTCCCTAAGCCTATAACTTTAACCGGATTTCCAGCTCCCATATAGATGTATTTCTCATCTTTACTGGGAATTCGGTAATTCAGACAACCCTACATACATGAACTAATGTGAGTTGTTGTACCAAATACAACCACCATGTATATTAAGGAATTGAAACCAAATTTGCCTTAGTACAAACAAGACCAAATGACATACCATTCTGAATTCGCCATTCGCGATACTTATGGTAGTCGTTCTTCATGCGAGTAAGGTCCTTGCAAAAGAAGCATTTCTTGACTTTATGATCATTAAATGATCCCTTAAGCTTCTTACTTGCAACTGCAATTTCCTTCCCTCTTCTCTTAATCCCACGAGAAGAAGTAAATGCTGAGTGAGTACTTTCTAATTTAAGATATTTCATCCTATCTTCCTCTAATGTCATATGTGAAAGTAATTCATTAATATTTCACTTGTACTTTTGAAATTTATAGATCACCTCAAAAGGACCAAATTGAGGAGGAAGATAGATCAAAACTAAGTGCACGAGAAAATCTTCCGAAATCTCTAACTTAAGTGCCTTTAGTTTGATCGAAAAATTGAAATAATTTAATAATGTACTCCCTAAGATTTTCCTCACCCTTGTACCGAATGGAAACAAGTTTCCACAAGAATTCAAGAAAAACTCAGCATTTTCGATCTCAGAGACATTGTCCAAAAATGTCTTTGAAACTGCATTTTCCATGATCATTAGACTCACGCGGTTGGACCGTTCCCATTGCTCAACATTTTTCCGTGCTATAACGGTATTTCCTTTAGCGGGACTTGGTTCCCCTAATGCGTGATCGATGTCCATACATCCTAAGATCATCGTTATATTATTTTTCCAAGTTTTAAAGTTAATCCCATTAAGCATTGGAACATTGTTCATGGCAGTAGTAATAGATGAAGCGTTTATCAAATTTGTTGGGAATAAGAACGGAGAATGAATACAAAACATGTATAAGAAACTACATAATGAATAAAGTGATTAACTATATCAATGAATCCCATCAAAAAGATAATCAGCATGACATCAAAACTAATCTTTGGATTGCGAATTGACTCATAATTTGATTTATCTTAGGGTAATAAATGACTTTAAACAACACATTTCAAATACTTGCCTTCCTTTGGGCCGGTTCAAGTATTAAAAATGTCCTAACATTTAAAGTATTTGTTACCCGACAATAAAGAATATAAAAAACTCATTTTAAATACCCGCCTTCCTTTGGGATGATTCAAAGTATTTAAAATGATCAAACGTTTTATTCAATTATTATCCCATGAATGTAAATATTTAGTCAACAACAAGGTCTCCTTTGGGAAACAAGCATGTTATCACATATTAATATAAACATTCATCACTTTACAATTTCGTATCTAAACAACGTAAATCACTTTGGCGACAATATTGTTTAGAAATGTATGAAATTGTTAAGCATATAATTAATCACACTTTAGGGCACAAATTAATGTATAATTTACTCAAATAATGAATGAAAATTGACCAAAATAGCAAAATATTGAAAATTTTGAAAATTTGGCCAAAATGAGTCATGCTCGGCCGAGTCAAGGAAGGTGCTCGACCGAGCAAAACCCTCCAGAGAACATCCCTTTCTGATCCCTTATGCTCGGCCGAGTCTTAGGGGTGCTCGACCGAGTCCTTAGAGGTGCTCGGCCGAGTCCTTAGGGGTGCTCGGCCGAGCACCATGACCGTTGGATGGCGCCTTTTCAAAAAATTTCAAACGTTGTGCTGATACAAATGGAGTGCTCGGCCGAGTCAAGGAAGGTGCTCGTAGAGCGGACCACGAATGTCAAATTTTCCAGATTTTGACTATCAATTCTTAACTTAATGGTGAATCAATATTCAACCAAAGCAAGTAGATCCGCATACTCACAACACATTTTTAAATGCGTGGCTATGCATTTGAACAAACTCACAACGCATCCAATGATGGTGGCTATGTTCAAAATGGGATAATCTTACATTAAGAATTGAAAGTCATTTGAGTAAAACCAAAATTTATAATTATAATTTAACATAATACTCTATAAATGAATTAGAGTTGCACCAGTTCATTAGTGCACGGCCGAATCAAATTGGAAAATTTTGAAAATACGTGAACAGTGTTTGCACGGCCGTGCGTTATAACTTGCACGCCCGTGCAGTCACTATTCACAGCTTTTTCCAAAAGGCACCTTTTCATAATTGGCCGAGCAAGGCCCTTTTCACTGAAAATTTTTCTTCACACAAAAGATGAATGGCAAGCAAAAATTAACGCTTAACCAAGACATGAATGCAAGTAGATCCAACACGGTTGTGCGACATAAAACGCTCTGTTGTGTCAATGGGATAATCTTGCATGAACCATCATGTCCTTTTGTGCAAAACTTCAATCCATATTCATAATTTAATTAAGTAATGAATACTAACACCCTAGAAACGAATTAGAGCATTCAAATAACATCATAACATAATGATATCAACAGGATTGAGAATCAAAGTAAAGCAAAATATATGCTATAAGAATTCAAACTTAATCCAAAACTTGACCTGGCTCTGATACCAATTGTTGGAACATTCCTATTCCAATAACCCGAAAGCACTCAAGTCTAGATTAAGTAAGAGAAGAAGATGAAGGCGGAAGCGTGATACCTGTTGAGTTCATCTTGTTACTTGATGATGTTCTTGCAAAGGAAGGAAGAGAAGAAGAAGAAAATCAAGTAGGGAATTGTAGATCTTCTTGATGATGAATGCCCTCCTTAAAACTCAGATTATTGAGAGAGTATATAAGAATAATGTAGTGTTTCTAGGCTGATGGTAGGCCTCTATATATAGGAAACAATGGCACCTCATCAAGGGACTACACCCTTTCAATTAAGCGGTGTGAAATTACCATTCTGCCCATCATAAATAGGTAATTTACACCTCGGGAATTCTACACATTTAATTAATATTTCTATACTTTACAATAATATTATTTTAATGATTTATACATGTACGTCTACATGTCACTTATATTTATTAAGTATACACATTTTGCAATCCATGTTCTTACATAGATCACCAATAAAATTTTTCTTTTCTTCTTTTCTCCATGACTGCCGAAGAAGCTACTATCTACCTCACCAATCCTCGCCCTCAAAACCATGGCCCTCAACCCACCTATTCCAGCGCCTATTCCGCCACTCTACCAATCGTTTCTCCCCCCCCCCCTCTCATTCTTTTTCTTAAACCTTCGACACTTCTTCTTCAATGATCGAACCACTAAAACTCTTTCTCCTCTCATGGTCGAATCACTAAATCCCTAGGCCTTTATTCTTCTTCTTCTTTTTTATCATACCTTCCTAAAGGTACTTCTCTTTCTTCTTAACTCTTTTCTTTCCAATTCTAATACTTCTCTCAAACTATTTTCTCACTCAAATTATTTTCTCAAATTATTTTTCTCAAATTAACTCTCTTTCTCAAATTGGTCAACCTTTTCTATCTTTCTAAATTTTTAATATAATTTTCTTCCCTTAATACTTTCCCTCTCTAAACTTTTTCACGTATCTCAATGTATCGTTGAGTATTATTTCTCCCCTTAAAAAAAAATCTTCTAAATTTTTTTTCTTATTTCAATGTAACATTGAGTATTATTTCTCCTCTTCATTCAATCTCCCTTTGAAAACCAAACCCAATTCGTTGTCGAGACATAAAATCGTCGTTAAGACGTAGTCGATGAGACACAAAATTTCTCGTCATTGCGACGTAAAATTATCGTCATCACGACGTAATAAACAACAACAACAACAACAATAAACAACAAAAAAAGGTCTTCAAACAACAACAAAGTCTTCAACAAAAATAAAGCCTTCAACAACAACAAAGTCTTCAGCAACAACGAAGTCTTCGCAACGGCAAGCCTTCATTATGTCCAAGATTGGACTCTCCTATCGGCCGTCCATCTTACAGGGGCATGTTAGAGATAAAGAAGGAGATTCATCAAATATTCAGTTAATTTAGTTAGAAGTATTCTCCGATTAGAATTATATTTACTATATTAGAATCTTAGTCATATTATATTTTGTTATTACCTTATTTACTTCCCCCTTGTTATGTATAAATAGAGTCTTTACAATATCAATAAAACTCAAGATATTTTCTTCAATATTTATCAAGCTTACAGGTATTTTATATTGAAATTATATGTGAAATAGTAAAGTAATGGCTATGAAATAATGATTTTAGGTTGAGAGTTTGACGAATACCTATTTATGAGTACGTCAATGAAAGAACTTGACTTGAGTATTGTTTCTCTTTGAAATATTGTGAGTGTAATTGATCAAGAAAGTGGATAAATGAAATGGAAATGGACCTAATTAAGTTAAGTGAAGAGGGAATATAAATTGAAACAAGAATTTGAGATCATGAAAATGTGAATTGAGATTGAAATGTGAGGTGTTATTATTATATGCTTGTAATACTCCTACAAGAATTATGTATGTGTTGACACAGTTTGTAGGTTATAATTATATATAGATTTCTTAGGTAACTTTATTTATTGGGTATTTACTTAGATTTGTATTATGAATCATATGAATTTATGAAATTACATTCAACATCGAAGTATGAAATGTATTGGGTGTTAAAAGTATTAGCGAGAGACATTATAAGCGTATGACTCTTATAATATAATAGATGTGATAAACGTGAGATATATATATATATGAATGCATTCGTATTATGATGCATTGGTGATTGGTATACATGAATGGAGGATTGGCATAATATTATGTGAATGATTACTTACACGAATTCAATGTGGGGTTCATTATATATGAGAATGAGTACGTATACAAATTCAAGGTGGGATTTGATGCGCCAGGGCAAAATATTATTTATGTTAAATGTTTACCTGGCCCGAATATATGGTCTTTGGGGGGCCCTACTTTATGAGAATAGGGGGCCCTATTTTATGGTCTATAGGGGGTCCACATTTTATGAGGATATAACCAAAGTTATAGTTAACAATTTGGTTCCCCTGTATTATTTGATATATGTCACGTATTATGTGTTATATTCCGTATGCCGCGTTTTATATCTTGTACGTTATATGCCGCATGTTGTGTGCTTATGATTATGATTCTATCCAAAGTTATGCGTATCGTTATGGTTCTAGTCCTGGTTCTCGCCAATGGCTTGGCCCTCGCATATTATATATTGTATATCGAATATTGGTTCCCGAATGACGGGTGTCGTTCCCGAGCTTAGGGTGGTGGTTCCCGCATGACGGATATTACGATTGTTACATGTCGTATATTGTATGTCGCATGTTAGTGTTATGGTGATGGTTTTAGCCAAAGATTTACGTTATGCGGTTATGGCTTAATTCCCGCATATGGCTTGGTTTTCATATGTTATGTGTAGTATGACGCATAATTTATAGTGTATGATTTATGTTAAATGTTGAATGATAAGTCTTTTGTTAGACTTCCCTCCATTGCAGACGTGACACGTGGCAAAGAAAAATAATGTGGATGATGATGTCATTGATGACATCACCCTTGGATATATATACTCCCCCCATTTCATTTTACTAAGGTATGTGTGTTTAGGAGCTTCTCTCTCCTCTCTCTCTCTCTCTCTCTCTCTCTCTCTCTCTAAATTGTGATATATGTTATGTGCCGGATTAATGATTCTCATGCCGGAGGGTTTTTGGGGGGAAAATTCCCCCACCCTAACGGTGTTTTCTCTTGTAGGTCCCACATTATTTAGGACCTCGTGGAGCGTGTTTTTCCGGTCCCACCACCGTTGCTATCCCGGTCAGTTTCCTGTGCAACCATTTTTTATGGCAGCATCAGTTGGTTTCGTTGCCGGGACTGACATTTTTCGGCAAAGTTAGGCCGGAGTAGAAGAGTCGGGGGTATAAATTCAGACTGCAATGAGGGGTAGCATCAGATCTGATCAGATCGGAGTTCGTGGAGCATCCGGAATGGTTATTCAGCAGTTTCTGTTTTATCTGGGAAGTAGGAAAATCAGATCGGAGTTCGCCGGAAAATTGGAAACCAACTTTTCCGTTTTCTTTTTTTTAGCTGAGAATTGTGATTGGTATGGTGATTTAAGAGAATTAAAAGAGAAGAAGAGGGGTAACAGCAGAGCAGATTAGAGGCGGTTCCTGGAGAGCAAACTGGGGACGTCGTTCTTCACCGGAAATGAGGAGCCGTTCGCCGGAAATTAAAGTTAGAAAGAGAAAGTAAATAGTGATGAACAGTGCCGGAGACGCGTGTCAGCGGGAGAAAAGCCGTGTCCGACGCGTGTCAATCAGCCAGCCACGTTACCCGGCACGTGTCAAGCTTGTAGAGGCGTTCATAGCGCCGCCGTTATCTCGCCGGTTGATTGTCACCGGTGGGAGCGAGTTGGGTTTCAGAGAGGTCTGGTTTGTGGGTGTTGATTGTCGCCGTTCGAGTTGTCTCCGATTGGTGTTCTCGCGGTTGTGATTGTCTCCGGCGGTGACATTAGTTCTTGGGAGTCGCCGTGCCTTGAGGTCGCCATCGACCAAGTGAAGTCTGTCGCTGAGAAAGGGAGGCCGATTGGGAGTGGTCGCCGGTGAAGTTGTCGCCCAGATTATGGTCGCCAATCGAGGATCTCGCCGGCGATGGGTTGTAGCCATTCGGATTTTGTCGCCGAAGTTGTTGTCGCCGGTGGGGAGTCGCCGTAGAGAGTTGATCTCGCCATGATTTTGGGTGACCAAATTGGGGTCACCGTTAATGAGGGATCGCCGGAGGATTAGGGACTGGTATAAATGGGGAATGAATAAAAAGTGAAAGTGGGAAATAAAGAGAGATTAAAAGGAAAATGAAGAGGAGAGAAATATTGAAATGGAAATATTTGTTATCTGGTGGGCCTTGAATTTTGCTTGGGCCGTGAGTTGGTAAATGGGAAGATGGGTTGAGAAAGTGATTCTCAGCCACAAATGAATTGATGGGTCAGCGTGGGTCTTTTCTTCTTGATGCGTTAGCTTCGTTATCTTGGGAGGTTATTTCAAGGGTCGGCCGTTAAGAAGTTCGTTAATTTTTTGACGGATCCCGTCAAAATTGTCGCAAATTCATATCAGGTTGCTTCTTTCCATTTTTTGCCATATATAGTGAATAAATACTTAATAATACATGCTTAGTAAATTGATAACAAGTACATGCGAATGCGCTTTTAATAAAAATATGAATATGTGTATCATGTTAAGTTAACGCTTTAACTTGATATATTACTTGAGCGATATTAAAGCGTGCGCATTTAATTCTCTAAATATCGTAAGGTGGAAAAATATTTCGGGCCACTTGCTTTAGTTATCGTTAGATGGAAAAGAAAGAAAAGTGAAACATGAGGAAAATAGTTTGTAAATGAATATATGATTAGAAATTCTGGTGCGTAGTAAAGTCAAATATGCTCTCTATTTACTATGCTAAATTGATACAATAAATCGGGTTAATGTGTTACTTGCCTATTTCCTGCTCCTAACAAGATATAATCGGAATATAGAAACTTGAATATTAATGGTTATAATCTAGCGGGAATAAGCTCCGTGAAATGGTTAAAGTATATTTTGAAATAATGTTTTGATAATTGGCAATTTCATATGAAAAGAATAGAAAGAAGTGCAATATCACCTCTATGTTTTTAAATGATGTATTCTTGGTTAAGAAATAGCGAATTGCATGCCTTCTTGGAGTATTTTTTATCTTCTGGGCAGTGAGTTTGGTTCGGGAAGAGGGAAGCCACAGGAGATAAAGATTGTCGGCCAAATAAGTCATGTCAACTCTTCCTTTTTTGTAGCCTTTACTTTGATAAAATGAAAAGTAGAAAAAATGGTATTGTTATTTGTTGGGCCAAGTATTTGAGACAGGAAAAGTGGATGAGGAAAGTTAAAAGTTAATGGGAAGGACAAGCGTGTGACAGCCTTGGTGTTGAATCTATCCGGAATATCATCAACCTTCGTCAGGTCGTCTCTTCCCATCCTTTATGTTCATGTTAAATGACTTTTACATGAAATCGTTATGTGAGAATAAGGATGCATGCTTAGAAATGTTGTTACATAGCAAAATTAAATGTGTTATGTGCTCCTATAATGGATTGGCTTGACCTGCTTGCCTACTTATGTCATTAAAAAGAAATAATGGGTGACTAAAGTTTTGTTGATCAGAAATAGGCGCGCCAGAAAATGAAAATGGCTAATGAACATCTGACAGAGTTAAAGAAAATGTTCTCTGTTCATTGTGCTTGCTTGGTAGAATGAGTTGATTTTACGATGAATCCCTTAGACGAAAACTGAAAGTAAGTTAAAAATGACTAGAATATGAAATTCTTATAAGACTGTCTGGGGCTTTATTTAATTTTGGGAATGTGAATTATTAGATTTTAACTAGAGTTATCTAAAAATAATAACCATCGTTTAGAATGGGATGGTGAAAATAAATTCTCGTAGGGGGAAATTGGTTAATTGAACATGCGAGTCAAAATGCGGGTATAAGAAATATTTAAATGTGGCGACTTTTTAGAAATGAATGTCGGCGTAGGTAACGATGTATGTGTGAAAATGCTATTGTCTTCACATATTAAGAAAGGAAGCAATTGTAATTTTAATAATTGTGATTTTGACATAAATGAGGCAAATCTAATGTAACTAGAATATGTGAAGTTTATGATTCGCGAAATTGATTATGTGATCTTATGTTACATTATGTGGTTGTTATGATAAGAGACATGCTCGGCCGCTAATGTGGAGCGTGCTTTATAAATATGAAGACGTAAGATAAATAAAGTAATGCTCAAGTAAATGATTCGCATAAGGATTTCTAATATATTCCCCTCAGAATGTGTAGTATGATGTGAAAACGCTTGTTGTTATTTGCTAACGATGAATGTATATGCATTAGTATTACCTTGTGATAGCATGTTTCATGCCAAATTTTAGACAGTGACCTGACTTGGTTGTTTAATTGTAAAAATCGTCAAATTAGCAAAATATGGAGCGTGACCGAATTAAATATAAAAGAATTATGACATCCCATAAAGAAAATATGTGAGTTTTATGCTATTTGTTTATGTGCAAAACCATGTCAGAATTGTGAAAAGATATGCTATATCGAATGAAAATGAAAGTGTCGTGGTATATGGGTACGTTGACCCGCTATATTTTTTGAGATCTTGAAATGATGAATAGTGAAAAATGGCAGTCCCGATAATATGTTTGAAATGATGATATGCTCAGTAAAATGCGAAAGAGATTTGTGGTTAATTATTTCTCTTATTTATATAATAGTTGCGTAATATTTATTTATTGTGTCAAAGAAAAAGAAAGTGTTCACTTGATTTGCAAATGACTACCTCATGTCTTTTGTAGGGACTCTGTCACATGTGACAAAGTTGATAAAGATTGTTGCCGCTAAAGCTGCGACAAAGTTGATAAAGATTGTCGCCGCTAAAGCTGCGACAAAGTTGATAAAGATTGTTGCCGCTAAAGCTGCGACAAAGTTGATAAAGATTGTTGCCGCTAAAGCTGCGATAAAGTTGATAAAGATTGTTGCCGCTAAAGCTTAAAGATGGATTGATAAAGCTTAAAGATGGATTAATAAAGCTTAAAGATGGATTGATAAAGCTTAAAGATGGATTGATAAAGCTTGAAGATGGAGTGCGACCTGGGGACATTGAGGCCCAGGCGCGGCGTCTGGAGACAGTGGTTCCAGGCGCCTAGAAAAGTTCCAGCTTTTTTATGGGCGAGATCAGGGGCGGTGCCTTGGAGATAGTGGTTCCTTGGCACCAAACCTTGCGACCTGGAAGAGCGAAATGCCAGGCGCGGCGACCTAGAAGAGCGAAATGCTAGGCGCCTAGAAAAGTCCCAGCTTTTTTATGGGTGAGATCAGGGGCGGTGCCTTGGAGATAGTGGTTCCTTGGCACCAAACATTGCGACCTGGAAGAGCGAAATGCCAGGCGCGGCGACCTAGAAGAGCGAAATGCTAGGCGCCTAGAAAAGTCCCAGCTTTTTTATGGGCGAGATCAGGGGCGGTGCCTTGGAGATAGTGGTTCCTTGGCACCAAACCTTGCGACACTGGAAGAGTGAAATGCCGGGCGCGGCGACCTAGAAGAGCGAAATGCTAGGCGCCTAGAAAAGTCCCGGCTTTTTATGGGCGAGATCGGGGCGGTGCCTTGGAGATAGTGGTTCCTTGGCACCAAACCTTGCGACCTGGAAGAGCGAAATGCCAGGCGCGACGACCTAGAAGAGCGAAATGCTAGGCGCCTAGAAAAGTCCCAGCTTTTTTATGGGCGAGATCAGGGGCGGTGCCTTGGAGATAGTGGTTCCTTGGCACCAAACCTTGCGACCTGGAAGAGTGAAATGCCAGGCGCGGAGACCTAGAAGAGCGAAATGCTAGGCGCCTAGAAAAGTCCCAGCTTTTTTATGGGCGAGATCAGGGGCGGTGCCTTGGAGATATTGGTTCCTTGGCACCAAACCTTGCGACCTGGAAGAGCGAAATGCCAGGCGCGGCGACCTAGAAGAGCGAAATACTAGGCGCCTAGAAAAGTCCCAGCTTTTTTTTGGGCGAGATCAGGGGCGGTGCCTTGGAGATAGTGGTTTCTTGGCACCAAACCTTGCGACCTGGAAGAGTGAAATGCCAGGCGCGGCGACCTAGAAGAGCGAAATGCTAGGCGTCTAGAAAAGTCCCGGCTTTTTTATGGGCGAGATCAGGGGCGGTGCCTTGGAGATAGTGGTTCCTTGGCACCAAACCTTGCGACCTGGAAGAGTGAAATGCCAGGCGCGGCGACCTAGAAGAGCGAAATGCTAGGCGCCTAGAAAGTCCCGGCTTTTTTACGGGCACAGAAAGTTTTAAAAAGAATTTGAAAAGTATTTGGAAAGTTTTAAAAAGAATTTGAAAAGTGTTTGGAAAGTTTTAAAAAGAATTGGAAAAGTGAAAAGTTTGGCAAGATGCCAATGTTTTGGAAAAGTTTCGAAAAATGAAAGTTTGGCGAGATGTCGCCGTTTTGAAAAGTTTTGAAAAGTGAAAGTTTGGCAAGACACCACGGTTTTGAAAAGGTTTTGAAAGCTAAAATTTGGCGGGATTCCGCATGTTTCAAAAGTATTGAAAGGTTAAAATTTGGCGGGATGCCGCAGGTTTGAAAAGTTTTAAAAGGTTAAAATTTGGCGGGATGCCGCAGGATTGAAAAGTTTTAAAAGGTTAAAGTTTGGCGGGATGCCGCAGGATTGAAAGGTTTTAAAAGGTTAAAGTTTGGCGGGATGCCGCATGTTTCAAAAGTTTTAAAAAGTTAAAGTTTGGTGGGACGCCATGTTTTGAATTTTTTGGCAAGGAAAATGTTTTGAAAAGTTTTGAGAAAAGAGCATAATAAAGTATATAATGGGCTGACATCCCGAACTGTTGGGCTGACATCCCATCTTTGTTGGTGACATCCGGCTGTTGGCGACATCCCATGCTGTTGGGCTGACATCCCATGCTGTTGGGCTCGCATCCCGAACTGCTCATGTACTAGAGCTGATAAAGCGGCCCCAGAGTTGATAAAGCGGCCCCAAAGTTGATAAAGCGACCCCAAAGTTGATAAAGCTGCGACAAAATTGATGAAGTTATCAGAAAAGTCCTGGAGATATTGGTTTCAGGCACAACGGGATCTGCGTTGGCAGACTTGGGAGTCCTGGTAGAGGCCTGGCTCAGAAAAGTCCTGGTTGAAAAGCCAGGCACAACGGGATCTGCGTTGGCAGACTCGGGAGTCCTGGCAGAGGCTTGGCTCAGAAAAGTCCTGGTTGAAAAGCCAGGCACAACGGGATCTGCGCTTGCGGACTCGGGAGTCCTGGCAGAGGCCTGACTCAGCTCCTAGCCTAACCTGAGTGGTGAAGCTCCTACGACCTGGAGATATTGGTTCCAGGCGCGGCGACCTGGAGATAGTGGTTCCAGGCGTCCAGAAAGTCCCGATTTTTTAACATGCATAGAAAAGACCTGGCTTAAAGGTGCTAGGCAAAAGTTGAGCAGCGATGGAACTAATTGATTTGGCCAGATGGTCTGAGGCGCAAGATTTGGTTTAAGGCGGTTTGAGTTTTATTCGACATGATTGAATGCGGTTTGTTAGTGATGCGGTTTAGCATCAAGTAAGGTTCTGATCTGCGCGATTTTGATTCGCGCAGTTTGATTAGCGCAATTTTGGTTCGCGCGGTTTTATTAATAAGGTTTTGATCAGCGCGGTTCTGATCAGCGAGGTTTTAATTGTCGCGTTTTTTAGTTAGCGCGTTTGTGATTGGCGCATTTTTGTGCTTTGATCAGTGTGGTGTGACCTAGTGTGGCCAAGTGGGTTTGGCCGCGAGTTTTAGGCCAAGTGAGGATTGGCCGCGAGGTTTAGCCTAGGTGAGGCTGTGACCTGGATGTATTTTGGTTTTAGAGTTGGTTCGAGAAAGACCTGGCTTAAAGGTGTCAGGCACAGATGGACAAGGAATAGTAAGTCACCCCTAAGCTGAGTAAAGCTGAAGGGCAAGAAGCATAGTTAGGGAGTGAGGATGCCTAAAGACAAGCCTCACTCTTTTGAAGGGAGTAGTATGTATATAGAGATAAAAGTCGTAAAGTGAATCTTCGATGAACTATCTATGCAAAAAGGTAACTGTTGAAGCAAAATGCAGTAGGCGACATATAAAGTGAGAGATCAAGGTAGAATAATGAGCGCAGAAAATGAAAATTCAAAGCAAGTCAAAGAAAGTAGGCAATATCATTCAAGTTAAAGTTAAGGATAAGTCGCAACCCGCGACAACCAAAGTACGAAAAGCGAAGTTAAAAGATATAAAAGTAAATTGTTTTAGTATAGACCCAGATCAGATTGAATTGTTGAAAGGACTTCAAAAGTCAGAGGGATCGAAAGGTTTTTTGGTAGAATTGTCGAAACAAATTGTAGGGAAGGAGAGTTATTCGAGAGCCCAGCGACCAGGGTTCATGTCGCTGGCATTTATGGATCTGAGCCGTATAATGTTGGCTCTCGTATGATTGGTTTTCACATATTTTACCAGACAAAAATTTACAGAAATGATTGAAGTGGTAAAAAGAAAATGCAAAAAGTAGAAGTAAAATGAGAAGTCAGTAATGAAAGTGTTGGAAAGATCACGGAACGGACCTATGTTCTGTACCGTGAGAGTTGACTCGATGTGATAAGAAATATTTTATTATGAATATTGTTTTACTCCTCAGCTCGATCATGAATAATCGAGCTAAGGAGTCGGGGGCTTCTGATGCGCCAGGGCAAAATATTATTCCTGTTAAATGTTTACCCGGTCCGAATATATGGTCTTTGGGGGGCCTACTTTATTAGGATAGGGGGCCCTATTTTATGGTCTTTGGGGGGCCCTACTTTATGAGGATACAGCCAAAGTTATAGTTAACAATTTGGTTCCCCTGTATTATTTGATATATGTCACGTATTATGTGTTATATTCCGTATGCCGCGTTTTATATCTTGTACGTTATATGCCGCATGTTGTTTGCTTATGATTATGATTCTATTCAAAGTTATGCGTATCATTATGGTTCTAGTCCTGGTTCTCGCCAATGGCTTGGCCCTCGCATATTATATATTGTATATCGAATATTGGTTCCCGAATGACGGGTGTCGTTCCCGAGCTTAGGGTGGTGGTTCCCGCATGACGGATATTACGATTGTTACATGTCGTATATTGTATGTCGCATGTTAGTGTTATGGTGATGGTTTTAGCCAAAGATTTACGTTATGCGGTTATGGCTTAATTCCCGCATATGGCTTGGTTTTCATATGTTATGTGTAGTATGACGCATAATTTATAGTGTATGATTTATGTTAAATGTTGAATGATAAGTCTTTTGTTAGACTTCCCTCCATTGCAGGCGTGACACGTGGCAAAGGAAAATAATGTGGATGATGATGTCATTGATGACATCACCCTTGGATATATATACTCCCCCCATTTCATTTTACTAAGGTATGTGTGTTTAGGAGCTTCTCTCTCCTCTCTCTCTCTCTATCTCTCTCTCTCTAAATTGTGATATATGTTATGTGCCGAATTAATGATTCTCACGCCGGAGGGTTTTTGGGGGGAAAATCCCCCCACCCTAACGGTGTTTTCTCTTGTAGGTCCCACATTATTTAGGACCTCGTGGAGCGTGTTTTTCCGGTCCCACCACCGTTGCTATCCCGGTCAGTTTCCTGTGCAACCATTTTTTATGGCAGCATCAGGATTTAACCTATATATGGATAAAACTGAACATACACCATTTTATGATATACTCCTAACAACATCAGGAGGATGATACGAATAAATATCGAACACGAATCTGATGCAGGATTCAATATATATATATATATATATATTAACTATTACAAAAATCAAATGAAAATACAGAAAAACTAATTAAAACAACTAGATAAAGAACAGAAGAAAATGATTTGTCATTGTTTGAGTCGTGTGAGATCACACTCTCCTTAAGACAAATTTCGTCCCCTCACCACGTTGTGCTTGAGATTACTCGGGACGATTGCCTCTCAGGATGAAACGAAATGACCGGATGGTTGTTGCACAATAGGACCTCCGGCGAACTGAAGTCAATGCTCGAACGATATCACCACAAATGCAATATGCAGGAGGCCAAAGGAAAGATTTGTTCAATATGCAACAAAATGGAGAGGAGAGGATTTCTGAAAATCTATGTGTCTCTTCTTGTTGTTGTGTTCTCTATTTGTAGATTAACCAAGAGAAAATAAAAACTTCCATAAAATTAAAACTATGTTTTAATTTTATTCATCAATGCCATTATTGAAATAAATTCAATCAATTAGCTCATAATGCAAGGCAGTTACACATCCCTTTGAATCCTTGCGGCAGTTACACATTTATTTGAAATCATTAGTAACATTTATGGCTCAGAACAAGTTCAGCGTCTTTAGCTGCTGGGAACGAGGCGCCTGCCTCGAATACACCACAATTTTCTCAAGTTGAATACTTGAGAAAATTGATGAACATGAACCAAACATGTTGATATCGATAGAAGCAATACATCTTAATTATAACTAAGTTATAATTAAAACAACTAGATAAAGCCAAACATGCAAAAAAAAAGATGCTTATTGTTACAATTTATCTTAAGATTGTTGGAATAACTATTACAAAAATCAAATGAAAATACAGAAAACTAATTAAAACAACTAGATAAAGAACAGAAGAAAATGATTTTTCGTTGTCCGAGTCGTGTGAGATCACACTCTCCTTAAGACAAATTTCGCCTCCTCACCACGTTGTGCTTGAGATTACTCGGGACGATTGCCTCCCAGGATGAAATGGAATGACCGGATGGTTGCTGCACAATAGGACCTCCGGCGAACTGAAGTCAATGCTTGGACGATATCACCACAAATGCAATATGCAGAAGGCCAAAGGAAAGATTTGTTCAATATGCAACAAAATGGAGAGGAGAGGGTTTCTGGAAATCTGTGTGTCTCTTCTTGTTGTTGTGTGTCTCTTCTTATTCATCAATGCCATTATTGAAATAAATTCAATCAATTAGCTCATAATGCAAGGCAGTTACACATCCCTTTGAATCCTTGCAGCAGTTACACATTTATTTGAAATCATTAGTAACATTTCTGGCTCAGAACAGGTTCAGCGTCTTCAGCTGCTGGGAACGAGGCGCCCGCCTCGAACCCACCCAGGCGCCCGCCTCGTTGGTGCACAAACGGGGTAGCCCCTACTGGTGTCCAGGCCGCCGCTTGACCCAGGTCCAGGCGCCCGCCTCACCGCCAGTAACATTGGGTCCTCTTCTGCATTCCAGGCGTCCGCATGGGTCAGGTCCATGCGTCCGCCTCATTGGCAGCCTCGTGGGTTTGGAAAAAAAAATGCAAAAAGTGGGCTCGCGCGGACAGGCTATTTCGAAGCTACATTCGTGTCCGCAGGACGCACATGCACCTGAGTTCGGTAGCTTGAAGCCTATTTCGGTCCATGATTTGCACCCCCATGCGCACCTGTGCGCGAGAGAGAGCCTCTATGTACCACAATTTTACCCCCTACTAAAGTGTAGGAGTATTTAAACTTAGCCACTTTTCCATCTTTTTTCAATGTGGGATAACCACATTTCCCCTTTCCAACCCATTTACTTTGAGCCTAAATATCTCATTCATTTCTCGACCATTTTGGACAAATGAATATATGATTTCAATGTACTCATGGAGTAGAACACAATCCAACAATCAATTTGTCATTTTGACAAATAACTAATTAAGAAAATAACTCATTATTTCCTTCAAAACACACTTTTTCCAACAATCCCCCACATGAAGGAATAATGCGAAATTGGTGATAAAGCCCGGCAGACGAAAACTTGTATACGAAGATGTGGGAATGCCCATTGAATCTTCGCTAGTACAAGCATATTTACTCTACTCGCAAATCGATAGACGCGATGTCCTTGAATCGTTATGATTTTTGTGTAGCCGGTCATATGCTTGACACAAGTATCGTCCTAACATACTTCAATTCTCATAGCTATGTTCAATCATGGCCCTGAACATACGCCTGGTTCTGCGAGAGGGTCTAAGAATTGAGCCTCACACAATTCTCCTCGAAGCGACCCCACTTCTCTCTCACATAGGTGATTTCTTAAAGGTAACCCGTATTACCCCGCTCGAATTTTCGACGCGTAAGAATCATTAACAGCCATAAGCTTATCCTTGTCCTTTCGGGATGTCACTAATAGGAATGGACTTGGGTTTGATTCCCCCACAGTGATGCTACAAGTCTTTTAACAATTAGGTGGTCCCATTGAATCTAGTTCTTGGGATCTCTAGTCATCTAGATTGGGTTTTCCGCTGTGTTTAACTTTTCAGAGGCTTAAGTCCCATTCCCCTCGTCGAGCTTTCAACTAACTCTCTATTTAACCCTTTGGTTAACGGATCTGTTTTTCATTTGACTTCACATAGTCAAATTAATTGAGAGTAGTTCTCAAATGGTATTATGTCTTAGACATATATGTCTATACTACCATTACACATATTGCTATATGTCTTTTCAATCATAAATTGACTTTAGCAATATACCATCTTGCTAACACAAGCTTTATCCATTTGATAATTCTTAACTCAAATTCATTTAAATCTCAGCTATTCCATATTGACCATTTCAAAAATTTCAAGACTATCCATCTAATGACTTGTTTAACAACAAGTCTATTAGTTTTTCTTGAATTTGAATCAACAGATCAAATTGACTAAAATTTTCTTTAGTTAACTTATTATTTTTGTATTTAATTAACAAAGTGACGTAGTCATTCTTGTTTAAATTCACACAATCAAACCTTTGATGTCATTATCTTTGTACTTGTCTCTAGTCATACAATGACTTTACAAACTAGCACATTTTCTTCTAGGTTTCATTTCTTGAACCGTTTCAACACTTTGATCTATTTCATTCAAAGTATCATATATTCACTTCCAAGAATTTGACATCAATACTTGATTTCCATTGATTTTTATATATATTCAAACTTATTGAATCATATATAACAAACCAATATCCACAATTGTTATGAACATAACTCTTGAAACATAATCCACCATTAAGTAACCAAATTCAATTTCTTTCGTAATTGGACTTGCTACTTTACGAAACACCCCACATTCACAAGTGTACGTAGGCCTACACTTCCATACTTCATATGGAAATCTCATTGTTTTCTTGGGGAAACCTCTCCATAAGGTAATTATTTTCTAAAGTATACCCACCCCCACATTTTCGGAGTAGTCCCAAAATTAGCAATAATGCCAATTTTCATTATTAACACCATTTGATCATGATGTACATTGTGGACACTTTGTTTCATTGCTCATGTACAACAAACCCCTCGGGTTGTTCTATGTAATTTTTCTCTTCTAAATCGACATTTAGAAAGGTTATTTACATCCATTTGATGTATTTCAAATCCTGCTATGCAACAATTGCAAATACAACTCTTTATTCTCGTGATGAGAGAATAAGTATAAAAGTAATCAAGGTCTTCATTTTTCTTGTAATCCTCAATTACAAGTCTAGCCTTGTACTCATTGATTGTTCCATCGATCTTCATTTCCTTTTTGAAAATTCACTTATATGCTAGTGATTTACTACTTGGAGGTAAATCCACTAGTTTCTAAGTATGATTTTGCTAGATTGAATCAATCTCACTTTTAATGGCCTCTTTTCACAAAGATCCTTCCAAAGAGCTCAATGTCTTTATAACTTTGTGATTCACTTTCTAGCATGGAGGTTAGAAAATCCGGACCATAGAATTTTTTTATCCTACTTCATTTGCTGTGTCAAGGTTATACCTTTTCTTTATCATTTCTCATGATAAGTTTCTTCTTCTTCTATTGAATCATGAATCCGTTTGAATGAGTATGCCTCATCTCTTAATTTATACGGAAACATATTCTTAAAGAAAGAAGCGCTTCATAATTCCATTATTGAATCTTGAATTCATACACAAGAATTCTATAATTCACAACTATTGTAAGCATAACCAACCATATGCAATCAATAGTATTTAGTGTAACATATATACAAACTACATTTAGTTATGTTTTATCGCTACCTCCTTATTAAGTTGATTTCCAACTTTTTCTTTAAAGAGATAAGATTAAATATTTTGTTCTTAAGCAAATATTGATAAATGTTGTAATTTATACATTACCACCATGTGTTTGAATATTATTCACATCATAAGCATCAATATGCTTTGATTATATTTCTTCAAGCACATATCACATTTCTTTGAATTCCTTTTTAACGTAAGAAATATGATCTAACTAACGAGACTTATTCTCATTATTGATCACTAATTCAACTCATCGGTTGATACAATTCCATTTCATTCATTTAAGCATCATGAATATCATTCTTGATGATATCATGTTTGACATTCAAACCAAGTTTGACTTTCCAAATAAGCTTGACTTTTCAAACCAAGTTTGACCAATTTATCTTAGAGTTAAGCATTTCGATTTGCTTCAACTTCTTCTCCAAAGCTCTATTCTCTTTTTCAACACAAAGGCGAATAGCAAAAACCTCAACTTTCATTTATATGTGAGGTAATTCTTGAAATCTTTTCAAGTGTGAAACAATTTCTCAATTATTGCCATCACTTGAGAATTTCACTCAACACCATCCATTCGGTATAGTTTTCATGAAAGGCCATTTTCAATTATTTCATTTAACTTTTCATGGTTTATGAAGTCCACTATTTTAAAATCAAGAGCACGACTTATAATGAAGTTCATTTCAGTCGCATTCTCAGATTTATTATTTATAGTCCAAAGACTCTCATAATTATTTCACCATTTTCTAGGTACTATATATGTTATATAACGAATTCGACAATCCGTTAAGTATATAATTCCAAAAAAAATCTCATGCTTCAACCGCACTCACGGATTAAACATCCGTCTTATTTTCACCCAACTCTATAGAATCTTCCTTAAGAAACCTCACAAGTTTAAGGGTGGTCAAGTAGAACATCTATTGTTGCCATCACTTGAAGTCGAGACCAACAAAATTTTCTAACTTCTCATTATGTGAGCCGGAATACTTGGAAAAACCACATCCCATTGAAGATTTTCTCCACACAAGGAGCCTTCCCCAAAACATTGGCTTTAATTTTTCAACAATTAAACACCAAATTGTAACTTTTAAAACACAATTTTGTATTCGAGGATAAACACGTGATGATACTAAGTTATAATCAATTAAGATATATTGCTTCTATCGATATCAACATGTTAAGATTAACCAATTGATAAAGCCAACAATAAGCATTTAACAATGCTTATTGTTACAATTTGGCATTGGAACAGTTTCGGCGTATTCAGCTGCTGGGAACGAGGAAAATTGTGTTTATCCTCAATGAAATACATCTTAACATGTTATTCCATTTAGCAGTAACTATGAGATATCAACATGTTAAGAAAATAACTCTCAAAGGGTAGTTGTAACTTAGTACCATTAGACAACTACTCTCAACTGGCACAATATCCATTGAATATGTTAAGTCAATGGAAAATTTAGCGGATCCGTTAACCAAAGGGTTATATAGAGAGTTAGTTGAAAGCTCGACGAGGGGAATGGGACTTAAGCCTCTGTAAAGTTAAACATAGCGGAAAACCCAATCTAGATGACTGGAGATCCCAAGAACTAGATTCAATGGGACCACCTAACTGTTAAATGACTTGTAGCGTCACTGTGGGGGAATCAAACCCAAGTCCATTCCTATTAGTGACATCCCGAAAGGACAAGGATAAGCTTATGGATGTTAATGATTCTTACGCGTCGAAAATTCGAGCAGGGTAATACGGGTTACCTTTAAGAAATCACCTATGTGAGAGAGAAGTGGGGCCGCTTCAAGGAGAATTGTGTGAGGCTCAATTCTTAGACTCTCTCGCAGAACCAGGCGTATGTTCAGGGCCATGATTGAACATAGCTATGAGAATTGAAGTATGTTAGGACAATACTTGTGTCAAGCATATGACCGGCTACACAAAAAGCATAACAATTCAAGGACATCGCGTCTATTGATTTGCGAGTAGAGTAAATATGCTTGTACGAGTGAAGATTCAATGGGCATTCCCACATCTTTGCATGCAAGTTTTCGTCTGCCGGGCTTTATCACCAATTCTGCATTATTCCTTCATGTGGGGGATTGTTGGAAAAAAGTGTGTTTTGAAGGAAATAATGAGTTATTTTCTTAATTAGTTATTTGTCAAAATGACAAATTGATTGTTGGATTATGTTCTACTCCATGAGTACATTGAAATCATATATTCATTTGTCTAAAATGGTTGAGAAATGAATGAGATATTAAGGCTCAAAGTAAATGGGTTGGAAAGGGGAAATGTGGTTATCCCACATTGGAAAAAGATGAAAAAGTGGCTAAGTTTATATACTCCTACACTTTAGTAGGGAGTAAGATTGTGGTACATAGAGGCTCTCTCTCGCGCACAGTTGCGCAGGGGGGTGCAAATCATGGACCGAAATAGGCTTCGGGCTATCGAACTCATGCGCGTCCTGGGAACACGAATGTAGCTCCGAAATAGCCTGTCCGCGCGAGCCCACTTTTTGTATTTTTTTTCCAAACCCACGAGGCTGCCAATGAGGCGGACACATGGACCTGACCCATGCGGATGCCTCATTCCCAGCAGCTGAAGACGCTGAACCTGTTCTGAGCCAAAAATATTACTAATGATTTCAAATAAATTTGTAACTGCCGCAAGGATTCAAAGGGATGCGTAACTGCCTTGTATTATGAGCTAATTGATTGAATTTATTTCAATAATGGCATTGATGAATAAAATTAAAACATAGTTTTAATTTTATGGCAGTTTTTATTTTCTCTTGGTTAGTCTACAAATAGAGAACACAACAACAAGAAGAGACACACAGATTTCCAGAAATCCTCTCCTCTCCATTTTGTTGCATATTGAACAAATCTTTCCTTTGGCCTCATGCATATTGCATTTATGGTGATATCGTCCAAGCATTGACTTCAGTTTGTCGGAGGTCCTATTGTGCAGCAACCATCTGGTCATTCCGTTTCATCCTGGGAGGCAATCGTCCCAAGTAATCTCAAGCACAACGTGGTGAGGAGGCAAAATTTGTCTTAAGGAGAGTGTGATCTCACACGACTCGGACAATGACAAATCATTTTCTTCTGTTCTTTATCTAGTTGTTTTAATTAGTTTTCTGTATTTCCATTTGATTTTTGTAATAGTTATTCCAACAATCTTAAGACAAATCTTCTGTCTCTTCGTTGGAAGGAAAACTATTTAAAACAGTGAACTAAAATTGTTTGTTTTCTTTCAGATGGCTACTCAATCAAACATGAAAACCAATGCTGGGAACAATTCCGAGAATCCTCGTGTGGAGGAAGGGCTTCGTGTGGAAACCAACTCTTAAAGGGTGGTTATCCAAACGTTTTCGAACCATCATGGTGAGAAACCAGAAAAGTTTGTTAGCCAAGAATTTAAACGTTGGCAACAAAAGATGATTTTTAATTTACTACCTTGAACTTGGCGAGATTTCTTAAGGAAGATCCGCCACAGTTGGGTGAGAATGAGACGGATGGGCAAGGCATCTCGGCTCTTGATGCTTGAAAGCATTCGGAGTTTCTTTGCAGAAATTACATCCTCAATGGATTGTCGAATACGCTATACAATGTGTATAGTATTAAGAAAACTGGAAAGGAACTATGGGAGTCATTGGAATATAAGTATAAGATCGATGACGCAGGCACAAAGAAATTCATTGTGGGTCGTTTTCTCGATTACAAAATGGTGGACCCTAAAACTGTTAAAAGTCAAGTGGAAGAGCTACAAATAATAATTCATGAAATTCATGCCGAGGGAACGGTAATTAGTGAAAGCTTTCAAGTGGCGGCAATAATTGAAAAGTTGCCTCCCGCTTGGAAAGATTTCAAGAATTACCTTAAACATAAATGAAAGGAAATGAATGTTGAAGCGCTTGCTATTCGTCTTCGGATTGAGGAAGAGAATAGGATTGCGGAAAAGAAGTTGAATAATCTTCTTGTGGCGAAAGCCAATGTGGTGGAGCATGTTGATAGCTCCAAGGCCAATGGCAAAGCCAAAGGCAAGTTTGGGCCCAGAAAAGGTGTATCTAGTTTGAAACCAAAGGGAGGAATCTCCAAGAAGAAGTTCGGTGGAACTTGTTACAATTGTGGTATTGTGGGCCACAAGTCTTTCGAGTGCAGAAAGCCAAAGAAGCAAGCAAACATGGTTGATGTCATCTCGAATGAAGTTTTCGATATGCATTTAGCGGCGATAATTTTCGAGGTGAATTTGGTGGGTTCAAACCCAAATCAGTGGTGGATTGACACCGGTGCTATTAGGCATGTTTGCTCAAACAAGGAAATGTTTAGTAGTTTTGAAGCCCTTGAAAATGGTGAGAAATTGTTCATGGGAAATTCTGCCACGTCCGATGTGAAAGGTCAAGGAAAGGTGGTGCTGAAGTTGACTTCCGGGAAAGAGTTGACTCTCAACAATGTGTTCTATGTGCCCGAAATCCGGAAAAAATTGGTGTCCGGATCGCTTTTGATTAAGCATGGTTTTCGTGTTGTGTTTGAATCCGATATGGTTACCTTGTCCAAGAGTGGAATGTTTGTAGGCAAGGGATATGTTTGTGATGGTATGTTCAAGCTAAGTGCTATGGTTGTAAAAGGCAATGTAATAGCTACTAAGCCTAAGATGAAGGAAATGAATAAGAATAATTCTTCTGTTTACTTGCTTGAGTCTTCCAATTTGTGGCATAGTAGACTAGGACATGTTAACTATGATACAATACGTAGATTAATTAACATGAATTGCATATCAAAATGTAAAATAGACTACAAACATAAATGTGAAACTTGTGTAGAGGCAAAGTTTACAAAACCTCCGTTCCATTCTGTTGTAAGAAATAATGAACCACTTGAGTTGGTTCACACAGATTTATGTGACTTCAAGTCAACACAAACACGAGGGGGCAATAAGTACTTTATGACTTTTGTTGATGATAGCACAAAATATTGTTATGTGTATCTTCTCAAAAGTAACGATGAGGCTATAGAGAAATTTGTTCTCTATAAAAATGAAGTTGAAAATCAACTCAACCGGAAAATAAAAGTCATAAGAAGTGATCGTGGTGGTGAGTATGAATTCCTTTTTGAAAATATTTTTGCTCAACATGGGATAAAACATGTTACAACACCACCATACACCCCACAATCCAATGGAGTTGCCGAGCGGAAAAATCGGACTCTAAAGAACATGATTCAATAGAAGAAGAAGAAGTAGAAGGAAGAAATCATCATGATGAAAATGATGAAGCGGAGGTAGAACCTCGACGGAGCAAAGGAGGTAGGGTTGAAAAATCTTTTGGCCCAGATTTTCTAACCTATATGCTTGAAAGTGAACCACAAAGTTATAAAGAGCCCGTGAGCTCTTCCGAAGGACCTTTGTGGAAAGAGGCCATTAAAAGTGAGATTGATTCCATTTTACAAAATCACACATGGGAATTAGTGGATCTTCCTCCGGGAAGCAAACCACTAGGATGTAGGTGAATTTTTAAAAGGAAAATGAAGACGGATGGAACAATTGACAAGTATAAGGCAAGACTTGTAATTAAAGGTTACAAGCAAAAGGAAGGCCTTGATTAATTTGATACATATTCTCCAGTTACGAGAATAACATCCATAAGAATTGTACTTGCGATAGATGCATTGCGGAATCTTGAAGTACATCAAATGGATGTTAAAACAGCCTTTCAAAATGGGAATTTAGAAGAGGAAATTTACATGGAGCAACCGGAAGGATTTTCTGCGCTGGGGCAAGAAAATAAAGTATGCAAGTTAGTAAAGTCATTGTATGGCTTGAAATAAGCACCAAAACAATGACATCAAAAGTTTGATCAAGCCATGATGGAAAGTGGATTTAAAATAAATGAATGTGACAAATGTATCTATGTTAGAGACACGGGAAATGGCTATGTCATTTTGTGTCTTTATGTAGATGACATGCTTATCATAGGAAGTTGTGATAAAATGATAAAATCCACTAAAGATATGTTGAACTCAAAGTTTGACATGAAAGATATGGGGTTAGTCGATGTAATCCTTGGAGTGAAAATTTCAAGAATATCAAATGGACTTGGTTTAAGCCAGCCACATTATGTGGATAAGATTCTTGAGAAGTTCAGTATGGGTGACTTAGCTATTGCTAGAACCCCAATAGACATGAGCAACATCTATCAAAGAATAGAGGTGACGCAGTTTCTCAAGTTGAATACTCGAGAATCATTGAAAGTCTAATGTACTTGATGAGTTGTACTAGACCAGATATTGCATACACGGTTAGCAAACTGAGTCGGTATACAAGTAATACTGGAGCGGAACATTGGCATGGTATAGTGAGAGTACTAAGGTACTTAAGATATACTCGCGGTTATGTTTTACACTATACTAGACATCCATCGGTAATTGAAGGATATAGCGATGCTAATTGGATATCCGATATAAAAGACTCAAGGTCTATGAGCGAATTTGTATTCACATTAGCAGGAGCAGCTATATCATGGAAATCTTCTAAACAAACGGTTATAGCTAGATCCACGATTGAATCTGAGTTTATAGCGTTAGATAAATGTGGTGAAGAAGCCGAGTGGCTACACCAATTTATAGAAGATATTCCAAAATGGACGAAGCCCGTGCTATCAATATGTATACATTGTGATAGCCAATCAGCGATTGGAAGGGCACACAATCATATGTATAATGGTAAGTCTAGACACATTCGTCGAAGACATAATACCATTCGACAACTACTCTCAACTGGCACAATATCCATTGACTATGTTAAGTCAAAGGAAAATTTAGCGGATCCGTTTACCAAAGGGTTCACTACAAAAAAAGTCATTTTTAGGGACATCAATTTTTGGGTCGGAAAAAATTTCTTGTCCCTATTATCTACTTAATAAGACATTTAACTTTAATTTTTAATTTGGGTCGACGTTGGGCCTAAAAAAGGACGATGTAAAAACGTTAAAAAAAAAAAAGGGAAAAAAAAAGAAAAAAAGAAAAGAAAACATAATCGCCCACCTCCTGTTCTCCCAATTCTCTCTCCCACGCTGCGACCTCTTTCTCTCCCTCTTGCAAATCAACCGGTCGTAAACCCTAAAATCAACCACGTTCGGCGATCAATCTCTCAGGTTCGGCGATCAATCTCTCAGTTTGTATTCTTTAGATTATTATTTCACTTCTTCAATTTTGAAACATATCGGCGAAAAACCTAAAATCAACCATGTTGGTTTTGGTTTTTTGTGTGTCTGCCATTTGATTGTTGATATGCAACATATGCATACTATCAATTTCCTATGGAAACTCATTTGACCTTGCGGTAACCAATCTCTCAGTTTGTATTCTTCAGATTATTATTTCACTTCTTTCTTTTGGTGACTGTTTGAGTCTTGTTGATTCAGTTTACTGTTTTGGTGTCTTTTCTTGAAATTAAGAGCTCAGTTATGTGCAAATTTTAGGCTGAAGTCAAAGGTGAAATCTCATTTTCTGATGTAGACATATTTTTCTTGTTTATAACAGGCAGTTAATCTCAGAAGTTTCGATATCTCAAGCACTCCAAAAGTCAAGGTAAATAACATTCTTATTATTCCAAGTATGCATTATACAATAGCAAGAACATTTGTTGTGTTTTACTGTTTTAGAAACAGAAACTATAATTGCCAGCCTAAGCATGGATACAAGACTTTTCATGGGAAATAGAATGCTGTATTTGGTTAATGTTTCCCTTTATACTTATAGATTGGGTCAACTTTGCTTAATAGGATGGTGATTATATGCTCTTTCATTGATTTAGTGAGTAAGATAAAATTTGCATTTGGTGTACAAGAAGTTTAGTCCAGCACTTGTACCTAATCCCCTTTCAATTTATAAGTTTTTTTCTATTTCACCTTTGAACATACACTTCAGAAAGGAAAAGGATAGAGGAATTGGTTTGTTGTATATAGTACAAATTAACTTTCAGCATTTATGGGAATCTCAGTCAACACTGGCTTCAACTTGCTACTAAGTTTTCACTAATTATGTGCTTTCGAAATTGATGTTGAACAGGGTGGTGTCCAGTTATGGCCTTAGGTTCTTGGCCTTAACTCAACGTTCTCGGATAAAGTGTTTCCAACAACGGGCAGAGTGGTACTCGACACACTCCATTTTTGGGTATATGCTTACAAAACTTTTACTCCCTCCGTCCCTAAATGAATGTCTAAATTTCATTTCAGAGACAAAGTTGTTTTCAAAATCGGCATTCATTTTGGGACAAAAATTTATTGAAAATGGACAATCATTTAGGGACAAAGTGAGTAAGACGTTAGAAAGAACGTACATGAACTATAGTTTGATTTATATGACATATGTTTGTGGGGCAGATGCTATTGTTTGGCTCTCAGTCGGAATATTGGTGGCACTCTTTTGTGCACAACGTTTTGGGATGGATAAGGTGGGTTATACATTCGCCCCCATCATTTCTCTCATCGGTGGCATAGGCCTCTACAACTTATTCAAATGTGATCTTGGGGTACTGCGTGCTTTTAATCCGTTATACATAATCGATTACTTCAAGAGAAATGGTAAGGAAGGCTGGATATCTCTTGGTGGGATTGTTCTCAGCATCACAGGTGACCTCCTGTAACATAAATAACATAAATAGAGGCAATTTGCAAGCTCGAAATAACCTTTTTAGTAAAATTCTTCGCAACTAAATAAATGATTTTATGCCCTTATTGTGTTTTTGTTTCGATAAATCTCAAGGGACGGAAGCCATGTTTGCTGATCTAGGTCACTTCAATATAAGGGCTGTCCAAGTAAGTAATTGCAACTATAATTAATAAGTTTGTACTTAGAAGAAAATATAACTAATTGAAGATGTACATGACAGATTAGCTTTTCGGGAGCAGTATTGCCTGCATTGTTAGCAGTATACACTGGGCAAGCTGCATATCTCAGGAAACATCCCAGTAGCATTGCGAATACTTTCTATGATTCAGTTCCAGGCATGTCACACTTAATTTGCCACCTAGTTTTTCTTTCAACTCGCTTTTCTTGATAGATACTAAAATTTTGATATATGTAGATGCTCTCTACTGGCCAACGTTTGTTATTGCGGTTGCTGCATCTATAATAGCTAGCCAAGCTATGATATCTGGAGCCTTTTCTGTAGTATCTCAGTCCTTATGATTCTCAATCTCTCTTTCCTTCTACCTATCCTATGTAATGGATTTGGTCATGGTGACCATTAGTGTATATGCTGATTCCAAAATTTGTGCTAATTGGAATGATTCCATTGATAGTTGAAGCTAGGTGAAAATTCCCAGCCTCTTTGGGTCGATTTCACCCCGAGCCTAGATTACATTACAAGGAAGCAGATGGGAGCAGTACAGCTGAAATCCGGAGTGGCTACCCATGACAGAATGTAAGCATTTTAATTACATCCTTTTTTCCTTCCCTCTTAACAACATGAGCCTTTTCTATTGTCTGTCAGTCATCAGGAGCATATATTTCTGCACCAAAGATGGGTGGCTATTAGAGCTCAGCGAGATCGAGCCTCCAAGGTGAGATTTGAGTTGAGTGTATACATACACAGAGTCACATTCAAGAGAAGCTTTGCATGCTTAATTAGATTGTTGAACGTGTAAGCAGGTGGATAAACCATGGGAGACCTCCTGGTGGGAATGTTGCAGCAATTGTTGATGCTGCTGGTACAATTAGATCTCAACTCATATTCACTGTCAGGTCAGCTCTGTGTGTGTGTTAAAATGGAATGTTTATTGTTCATAATCACGAACACAATCACTGCTCAGTTTTACCACCATTGTCTCTTTATCTCATATGGTCACTTGCTCAAAAATATATTCAGATATGTCATTATGGTTAGTTATTTCTTCGTTAACGTAATGATTTTATTTTTTACAGGTTTCATTGCTTAATAGTTGCATATTGGTTTACATGAAGAGCTCGATCAAGGAACGATATGATGAAGAAGCAATTTTTTGGGAAATACTTTGTTTGACTACATCATTTGCAATTTAGATGATTAGAACTAGTTAGAAACTTATTTAGTCAAATTATTTCAAATGGAGATTCTAACTACTTCTAAAGAATCTAATTTTGTTTGGTTAATTGATGACTTTATTTGGATGATGTAGTTGATTAGCTTTGGTTAATATACTTGATTTTGGTGTTGTCGTATGCATGAGTTTGTGTGATTTTATTTATGTATTTGGAGATATTGTCAGTTATTGAATGATAAATATTTTATATTTTGACTTTTTGGGCGACATTTTAATTAATCCAAAATGACATTTGGGACGGGGACCAGGTCCCTAATTATTACCCGCCAATATTTCTTTCTGGCGGCAAATATTATTAGGGTCGGCTTTGCCGTCTCAAAAAACTCGTCCCAAATATGTTTTGCCTCCAAAATTAACCCGCCAATTTTTTTTTCCCGCCATTTTTTTCCCGCAAAATAAATAAATAATAAATTTTATTTAATAATAAATATTATTAGGGACGGCCATTTACCGTCTTTAAAAAGTTATAGGGACGGTGACGGGGGTCCTTAAAGCATTTAGGACGCATGTTAATTAGGATCCATTAATCCCGTCCTATATACCGTCCTTAAAGGTATTAAGGACGGGAAAATGGCCTTTTGGGACGGGACTTGGCCGACCCTAATGTTGTTATTTCTTGTAGTGGTTAAATAGAGAGTTAGTTGAAAGCTCGACGAGGGGAATGGGGCTTAAGCCTCTAAAAAGTTAAACACAGCGGAAAACCCAATCTAGATGACTGCAGATCCCGAGAACTAGATTCAATGGGACCACCTAACTATTAAAAGACTTGTATCGTCACTGTGGGGAGATAAAACCCAAGTCCATTCCTATTAGTGACATCCCGAAAGGACAAGGATAAGCTTATGGCTTTTAACGATTCTTACGCGTCGAAAATTCGAGCGGGGTAATACGGGTTACCTTTAAGAAATCACCTATGTGAGAGAAAAGTGGGGCCGCTTCGAGGAGAATTGTGTGAGGCTCAATTCTTAGATCCTCTCGCAGAACCAGGCGTATGTTCAGGGCCATGATTGAACATAGCTATGAGAATTGAAGTATGTTAGGACGATACTTGTGTCAAGCATATGACCGGCTACACAAAAAGCATAACAATTCAAGGACATCGCGTCTATCAATTTGTGAGTAGAGTAAATATGCTTGTACGAGCGAAGATTCAATGGGCATTCCCACATCTCCGTATGCAAGTTTTCGTCTGCCGGGCTTTATCACCAATTCCGCATTATTCCTTCATGTTGGGGATTGTTGGAAAAAAGTGTGTTTTGAAGAAAATAATGAGTTATTTTCTTAATTAGTTATTTGTCAAAATGAAAAATTGATTGTTGGATTGTGTTCTACTCCATGAGTACATTGAAATCATATATTCATTTGTCCAATCCAACAATCAATTTGTCATTTCGATAAATAACTAATTAAGAAAATAACTCATTATTTCCTTCAAAACACACTTTTTTCCAACAATCCCCCACATGAAGGAATAATGCGGAATTGGTGATAAAGCCCGACAGACGAAAACTTGCATACAAAGATGTGGGAATGCCCATTGAATCTTCGCTCGTACAAGCATATTTACTCTACTCACAAATCGATAGACGCGATGTCCTTGAATCGTTATGCTTTTTGTGTAGCCGATCATATGCTTGACACAAGTATCGTCCTAACATAGTTCAATTCTCATAGCTATGTTCAATCATGGCTCAACATACGCTGGTTCTTGCGAGAGGGCCTCAGCCTCACAGCCTCCTCGAAGCGGCCCTACTTCTCTATCACATAGGTGATTTCTTAAAGGTAACCCGTATTACCCCGCTCGAATTTTTGACGCGTAAGAATCATTAAAAGCCATAGGCTTATCCTTATCCTTATCCTTTAGGGATGTCACTAATAGGAATGGACTGGGGGTTGATTCCCCCACAGTGACGCTACAAGTCTTTTAACTGTTAGGTGGTCCCATTGAATCTAGTTCTTGGGATCTCCAGTCATCTAGATTGGGTTTTCCGTTGTGCTTAACTTTTAAGAGGCTTAAGTCCCATTCCCCTCGTCGAGCTTTCAACTAACTCTCTATATAACCCTTTGGTTAACGGATCCTCTAAATTTTCCTTTGACTTAACATAGTCAATGGATATTGTGCCAGTTGAGAGTAGTTGTCTAATGGTATTATGTCTTCAACGAATGTGTCTAGACTTACCATTATACATATGATTGTGTGCCCTTCCAATCGCTGATTGGCTATCACAATGTATACATATTGATTGCACATGCTTTGTCCATCTTGGAATATCTTCTATAAATTGGCGTAGCCACTCGGCTTCTTCACCACATTTATCTAACGCTATAAACTCAGATTCCATCGTGGATCTAGCTATAACCGTTTGTTTAGAAGATTTCTATGATATAGCAGCTCCTGCTAATGTAAACAAAAATCCGCTTGTAGGCCTTGAGTCTTTTATATCGGATATCCAATTAGCTTCGCTATATCCTTCAATTACCGCTGGATGTCTAGTATAGTGTAAAGCATAATCGCGAGTATATCTTAAGTACCTTAGTACTCTCACTATATCATTCCAATGTTCCGCTCCAGGATTACTTGTATATCGACTCAGTTTGCTAACCGTGTAAGCAATATCTGGTCTAGTAAAACTCATCAAGTACATTAGACTTCCAATGATTCTCGAGTATTCAACTTGAGAAACTGCGTCACCTCTATTCTTTGATAGATGTTGACTCATGTCTATTGGGGTTCTAGCAATAGCTAAGTCACCCTTGCTGAATTTCTCAAGAATCTTATCCACATAATGTGACTGGCTTAAAGCAAGTCCATTTGATATTCTTGAAATTTTCACGCCAAGAATTACGTCGGCTAACCCCATATCTTTCATGTCAAACTTTGAGTTCAACATATCTTTAGTGGACTTTATCATTTTATCACGTAGCCATTCATTTATTTTAAATCCACTTTCCATCATGGCTTGATCAAACTTTTGATGCTATTGTTTTGGTGCTTGTTTCAAGCCATACATTGACTTTACTAATTTGCACACTTTATTTTCTTGCCCCAGTGCAGAAAATCCTTCCGGTTGCTCCATGTAAATTTCCTCTTCTAAATACCCATTTAGAAAGGCTGTTTTAACATCCATTTTATGTACTTCAAGATTCCGCAATGCGGCTATTGCAAGTACAATTCTTATGGATGTTATTCTCGTAAACGGAGAATATGTATCAAAATAATCAAGGTCTTCCTTTTGCTTGTAACCTTTAATTACAAGTCTTGCCTTATACTTGTCAATTGTTCCATCCGTCTTCATTTTTCTTTTAAAAATCCTCCTATATCCTAGTGGTTTGTTTCCCGGAGGAAGATCCACTAATTCCCAAGTGTGATTTTGTAAAATGGAATCAATCTCACTTTTAATGGTCTCTTTCCACAAATGTCCTTCGAAAGAGCTCACGGCCTCTTTATAACTTTGTGGTTCACTTTCGAGCATATAGGTTAGAAAATCTGGGCTAAAAGATTTTTCTACCCTACCTCGTTTGCTCCGTCGAGGTTCTACCTCCGCTTCATCATTTTCATCATGATGATTTCTTCCTTCTACTTCTTCTTCTATTGAATCATGTCTCCTTTTAGATGAACTTGCCTCATCTCTTTTGCACGGAAACACATTCTCAAAGAAAGAAGCATTTCTTGAATCCATTATAGTATTCTTGTATATATCTTGAATCTTCGATTCATGCACAAGAAACCTATAAGCACTACTATTGTGAGCATACCCAATAAATATGCAATCAATAGTTTTTGGTCCAATATTCACCTTTTTAAGAGGTGGTATTGAAACTTTTGCAAGACACCCCCAAACTCGCATGTATTGGTATGATGGCACTCTTCCATGCCACAATTCATAGGGGCTCTTATTTATTTTCTTTCGGGGCATTTTATTTAACACATAGTTTGCCGACAAGACGGCCTCTCCCCACATGTTATCCGGTAACCCCGAACTTATTAACATGACATTCATCATGTCCTTTAGAGTTCGATTTTCCGCTCGGCAACTCCATTGGATTGTGGGGTGTATGGTGGTATTGTTACATGTTTTATCCCATGTTGAGCACAAATACCTTTAAAAGGGAATTCATACTCACCACCACGATCGCTTCTTATGACTTTTATTTTCCGGTTGAGTTGATTTTCAACTTCATTTTTATAGAGAACAAACTTCTCTATAGCCTCATCTTTACTTTTGAGAAGATACACATAACAATATTTTGTGCTATCATCAACAAAAGTCATAAAGTACTTATTGCCCCCTAGTGTTTATGTTGACTTGAAGTCACATAAATTCGTATGAACCAACTCAAGTGGTTCATTATTTCTTACAACTGAATGGAACGGAGGTTTTGTAAACTTTGCCTCTACACAAGTTTCACATTTATGTTTGTAGTCTATTTTACATTTTGGTATGCAATTCATGTTAATTAATCTACGTATAGTTTCATAGTTAAAATGTCCTAGTCTACCATGCCACAAATTGGAAGACTCAAGCAAGTAAACGGAAGAATTATTCTTATTCATTTCATTCATCTTAGGCTTAGTAGCCATTACATTGCCTTTTACAACCATAGCACTTAGCTTGAATATACCATCACAAACATATCCCTTGCCTACAAACATTCTACTCTTGGACAAGGTAACCATATCGGATTCAAACACAACACGAAAACCATGCTTAATCAAAAGCGTTCCGAACACCAAATTTTTCAGGATTTCGGGCACATAGAGCACATTGTTGAGAGTCAACTCTTTCCCGAAAGTCAACTTCAGCACCACCTTTCCGTGACCTTTCACATCGGAGGTGGCAGAATTTCCTATGAACAATTTCTCACCATTTTCAAGGGCTTCAAAACTACTAAACATTTCCTTGTTTGAGCAAACATGCCTAGTAGCACCGGTGTCAATCCACCACTGATTTGGGTTTGAACCCACCAAATTCACCTCAGAAATTACCGCCGCCAAATTCATATCGGAAACTTCATTCGAGATGACATCAACCATGTTTGATTGCTTCTTTGGCTTTCTGCGCTCGGAAGACTTGTGGCCCACAATACCACAATTGTAGCAAGTTCCACCGAACTTTTTCTTGGAGATTCCTCCCTTTGGTTTCAAACTAGAACCACCTTTTCTGGGCCCAAACTTGCCTTTGGCTTTGCCATTTGCCTTGCCATTGGCCTTGCCATTTGCCTTGCCATTGGCCTTGGAGCTATCAACATGCTCCACCACATTGGCTTTCGCCACAAGAAGATTATTCAACTTCTTTTCCGCAATCTTATTCTCTTCCTCAATTCGAAGACGAATAGCAAGCGCTTCAACATTCTTTTCATTTCGTTTATGTTTAAGGTAATTCTTGAAATCTTTTCGAGCGGGAGGCAACTTTTCAATTATTGCCGCCACTTGAAAGCTTTCACTAATTACCATCCCCTCGTCATGAATTTCATGAATTATTATTTGCAACTCTTCTACTTGACTTTTAACCATTTTAGAGTCCACGATTTTGTAATCGAGAAAACGGCCCACAATGAATTTCTTTGTGCCCGCGTCATCGATCTTATACTTATATTCCAAGGACTCCCATAGTTTCTTTGCAGTTTTCTTAACACTATACACATTGTATAGCGTATCCGACAATCCATTGAGGATGTAATTTCTGCAAAGAAACTCCGAATGCTTCCAAGCATCAAGAGCCGAGATGGCTTGCCCATCCGTCTCATTCTCATTAGGCCAATGGCGAGATCTTCCTTAAGAAATCTCGCCAAGTTCAAGGTAGTCAAATAGAAAAGCATCTTTTGTTGCCAACGTTTAAAGTCTTGGCCAACAAACTTTTCCGATTTCTCACCATGATGGTTCGAAACCGTTTGGACACCCTTTGAGAGTTGGTTTCCACACGTAGCGCTTCCTCCACACGAGGATTCTCTTCACACGAGGATTCTCGGAATTGTTCCCCCAGCTTTGGGTCCTGTTCTGAAAAAAAAAAATGCAAAAAGTGGGCTCGCGCGGACAGGCTATTTCGGAGCTACATTCGTGTCCATAGGACGCGCATGAGTTCGATAACCCGAAGCCTATTTCGGTCCATGATTTGCACCCCCCCTGCGCACCTGTGCGCGAGAGAGAAAAGCCTATTTCTCGACCATTTTGGACAAATGAATATATGATTTCAATGTACTCATGAAGTAGAACACAATCCAACAATCAATTTGTCATTTTGACAAATAACTAATTAAGAAAATAACTCATTATTTTCTTCAAAACACACTTTTTTCCAACAATTAAATGATGATATCAATATGAGCTAGTATATAGTAATACTAGTCTGAACCTGAGTTATATGTTTATGCGTAAAAATCGAAATTTCCGATGCACTGGTTAACAATTTGACAGCTTGAAAGAAGTTATAAGCTGGAAATAGGAAGTCCCAAAGTTGGGGATATCTGGATCTGAGAAGAGGACGCTGCTTGGGGCTGTCGTGGTTTCAGAAGAAACGCCCAGACTTGCCGGGTCTGTTAGTTTGTCGGATTTGTTGTCTCCCGAAGGTGGTGATTTGAATTTTGATGGTAATGGTGGTGTTAGTGGGGTGGTGGTGATGGAGGCGACTAGAAATATAATAATGGAGAAAGGGGAGTTTTTGTTCTATCAGAAATTTGGAGGGTTAAAATTAAAAATCAAACCATAAAAATAAGTGTCAAACTACTAAATTATCCTCAGTTAAGTCACACGTGGATGGTAAATAATGGCCAATACCGGGTATAGCAGTGATTTCAAATCCAGAGGTTAATCGTACTCTCTGGCAACTTTACGTACATGCTGATTTAACTGAGATATCTAACGTTTTCGCTTAACTGTCAACTTTTATTATTTGTTCCGGACTTGGTTGGGATTCTTGTCGCAGGTGTATGGTTGTTATATCGACTGTATATTGAGCCTGTCTGTTATTGGAGAAGAGCAGTGCACAGGCTTCAGGAAACCTGCCTAGTTTCTTATGGAAGTATAGTCCTTCAAAGACATGAGTAATCTGTTGAAAGGCTAAATACCCACAACAAACCCAACCCCCCCCCCTTCCAAAATGAATGACCATTCTGAATTTAAGGGTCATTTTGAAAAGGTTGAGTTAATATAAAAAAAATGTTTTTTCTATTCATTTTCATAATTTTAGTTTTGTAAAAATATAATAATTTATGAAAAATAAGGGGAGTGTTGGCGCAACGGTTGAGGTGTTGTTGTGTGACCTCGAGGTCACGGATTCAATTTCTGAAAGCAGTCTCTTGCATTTATACATGCTAATATTTGCTTACATTTCACCCTTGTGGGGGGACCCTTCCCCGGACGCTTGCTACGTGGGGATGCTTTGATGCACATGAACTATGAAAAAATTTATTTAGAGACAGTTTTTCAAATGATAAGTTAAAAGTTCATTCATTTTGGGGCAAAATAGGCCATTCAATTTGGGATGGAGGGAGTACTTTGCATGTGTTTGAATTTGGTTGATAGTCTGTATGTGTAAACTATCCCCTTCCAGACAGGGTGGAGGAACAAGGGCTTATATTGCATTATTTTTCTCAATAGAAATTTATCAGAATGCACCAATGACTAAAAAGAAGAAAGGATACAATGTCTAGTTTTCTATGCATTTCAAGCTCAATTAAATTATCAGGGAAAGAATTCCCAAGTTTGTACCTTTCAGAAGTTATGTCATTAGAATTTTTTGTAAATCAAAATAATAAGCCGGGGCATATCGGCCAAATAATTGGCTAGTCGATCGATGTTTGACATGCAATATTAGTCCTGCGAGGGAGATTCCTTGCTGCCTTCATTCTTTACTGATAAGCCATTTGCATAAAATATGCATCATTGCTGGAGCTTTGTGATGAGAAACTTTTTCATCCACTTTTACTCAAAGGTTAAGTTCTGGCTTGATATGTTAATGATTCTCCATATCTGTCGCGAAACAATACTCACGATTACTTTCTTTGTCAACTTGATTGAACTTTGACCAAAATTTGATATATAATCAATCATCTTCATAAAAGTCTAAAAATTGTTACTTATAGTTTTCTTAATGGTGTATAAGTAACACCTTTTAGAATTTCATGAGGACAATTAAATGTTCATAAATATTTGCTCTAAGGTCTATCAAGCTGGCAAATAAAGTCAAAGGGAGACTATCTTTTTTGGAACGGAGGGAGTATATTTTTAGTTTCATGCATCTTTTCGACCTTGGAAATGCGCAGCAGGTGCCACATTGCTATTTTTTGAAAGCAGGTTGTCACTGTTGTGAATTACCGCAGCGGAACGGATCCAAGCTAGGAGTAATAATAAGAACAACACACACGAAAAGTAAATCACACACAAAGGAACACACAAGAATTGTTAACCCGGTTCGTTGCATCAACAACTACGTCCGGGGGCGCTACCAAGCCAAAATATTCACTATAATATTTTTCGATGTTACTATTTGTCTCTAGGCTATCACATGTATTTATAGGAAACAAGAAATCAAATCCTAGTAATAAAAGGATTCCTAACTAAAGAAAGTATTCTTCTTTCTTCACAAGTCTTCCAAATATTGCTGTCACAAGGAAACATCAATCAAGAGGAAATCTGATCAAATTAGGAAACAGAATCAGTCCAGAATTCTTCCTTCCCGTCTACAGCGCGGCCGCCCTCCATGCCAAGCGCGCCCGCGCAACTGTCCCGAGACTTCAAGCGCCCTCGTCCATTCTCCAGCGCGGTCGCGCAGAGCCCAGCGCGGTCGCGCACATGACCAGAAACTGCTCCTGCGATTTTCCTTCATGGTTTTGACTCCAATCCCAACAATCTCCCACCTGGAGACAAACCATCCATGATACCTTTTCTTGAAACAGACAAATCTCAGTGGCCAGCTATTGCGTTGGTAGCGCCCGGCCTCTTGTCTAGTTATCCAAGTGAGTTGAAGCTGAGCAATGCTTCAACATAACTGTCGGTTCTACCATGCTCCGAGTCTTCATTCCGAATGATCCTCCCTGCACATCCCCGCTCACTTGCTTGCTAACTATCGATCCTGAACAGCGCGAATCCACGTGCCCCACACAATCACAAGCTTGGAACCTTTGTGTGTTCTTTGCAACCCATCGCATCACCGTTCTAGATCCCGCTCCCATGTTGACCAAATTGGCTCCGCGTCGGTCGACTTCATCACCCAATTTTCTACCAACATACCGTTTAGTGAAATTTCTCCCACCATGGCGATCTCGGCCAGCACCATTCATCATTGGGATGCGCCTTCGTTTTCCCCAACGACTCATGTTGCATGTGGTATACAACATATTTTCCACGCCGCCACGAGCCACCAAGCTAGCTCCGCGGTTTACCTTCCATGTCCCACAACCGAAGGTCACCACACAACCCTCCTTATCAAGTTGCCTTATGGAAATCAAGTTCCTCTTCAAATCCGGAATATGTCGCACATCACGTAGCCGTAAAACAGTCCCATCCGTTGCTTTGACCCGAACAACCCCTTTTCCAATGACCTTGACAGGATAATCGTTTCCCAAACGAACAACCCCAAAATCACCGGAGCGTCTTTGCTCCATTCTTTACGCACTTGTGCATGAATGAAACGTCGAGCCCGAATCCAAAACCCACGAATACGTTGAATTGCTCCCACCCAAGATTAATACGTTCGCCATCTCCTCAAGAACATTCAATTCCTTCGCTCTGCTGACCGCCGGACAACTTCTCCTAAAGTGCCCCTTCTCCCCACAATCGTAGCAAGTAATCACCTTCTTGCCACCCTTACTCTTTTCACCGACATTTAGTGCTAGCCCCGATGTCCCACCCTTGCTCTTCCTACGAATTTCTTCCCCAAGAATCACATCAACGACATCCGAAAACTTCAACTTCACTTTTCCTGTTGAAACGTTAAGCGCTATCGCGGTCGTATCCCAACTTTCCGGTAAAGAAGAAAGTAAAATCAACGCTAGTACCTCATCATCAAGAGTAACGACCACGGAAGACGGGTTGGGTCGCAGTAGATTTGAATTCACTTATATGCTTTGTTGCCGACATGCCCTCTACCATCCTTACGTTCAACAGCTTCCTCATTAGATGAGTTTTATTCGCCGCCGATGGTGCCTCGTACATGCTCGCCAACATCTGTAACATCTCCATGGTAGTCTTCGCCTCCAAAACATTCTTCGCCACATCCTTGGTCAACGTTTGCCTAACAAGCCCTAACGCCTTCCGATCCAAGATTTCGAATTTTGCTTCCTCTATGTCCGCTGGCCTTTCTTTTAATGGTAGATACAAATCCTTGTTCCACAAAACATCCTCGATCTGTGTCTTCCAAAAATTGAAATCCGTCCCATCAAACTTTTCGATCAACACCTTATTACCATCCTCCAAAGCTCCCAAGAAATCCATAGCAAAAGACCAGCCAACCAATGATTCGACAAAACCAAAGGGCTTTGATACCAGTTGTTGTGAATTACCGCAGCGGAACGGATCCAAGCTAGGAGTAATAATAAGAACAACACACACGAAAAGTAAATCACACACAAAGGAACACACAAGAATTGTTAACCCGGTTCGTTGCAACAACAACTACGTCCGGGGGCGCTACCAAGCCAAAATATTCACTATAATATTTTTCGATGTTACTATTTGTCTATAGGCTATCACATGTATTTATAGGAAACAAGAAATCAAATCCTAGTAATAAAAGGATTCCTAACTAAAGAAAGTATTCTTCTTTCTTCACAAGTCTTCCAAATATTGCTGTCACAAGGAAACATCAATCAAGAGGAAATCTGATCAAATTAGGAAACAAAATCAGTCCAGAATTCTTCCTTCCCGTCTACAGCGCGGCCGCCCTCCATGCCAAGCGCGCCCGCGCAACTGTCCCGAGACTTCAAGCGCCCTCGTCCATTCTCCAGCGCGGTCGCGCAGAGCCCAGCGCGGTCGCGCACATGACCAGAAACTGCTCCTGCGATTTTCCTTCATGGTTTTAACTCCAATCCCAACAGTCACATACCCACCTCTCAGTCTGTCTTGTTTTGTTATAGAGTAGTTCTTGAGTTGAGATTGGAAAAGAAAACAGAGGGAAAAGAAAAGTTTTCAGAATTTCTCAGTTATTTAGCCAAAGATTATGAGTTCATATGGAAGAAGTTTGTTCTTATGAGAGGTTCTATACTTAATCATAAGCTCATGAAAGTACCCGAAAGCTATCGTCGTCTTAGCTCCCATGCTTTGAACCAGTTGCTTCTCATATACTAATGAATAATTATATACATCACTTTTCCTTTTGAGAAGTTATACGTATATTATCCAGACAATTATACAAAAACGTGGTAACTTTTTTTTTTTTTTATATATAAATTGTTTTACAATAATTATCAACTATATACATCTGTCTTTTATGTCGGTTGATTATAATCTTACTTAATCGCATATCAGTTCTGTTTCAGGTTAGCAAATGCGTCTGGTTGGGCAAATTCAAAGGGGTATTATATGGCATGATTGCTTGCCTAATGCAGCAGAGAGTCTTATCAGTGGAAGTATGTCCTCCTCCTTTTCAACCCACCATTATCTGTTTGCTAAATTTATGATTGTTGCTTCTATTTGTTTTGTCAGTTTTAAAAAACTTGCGTGTTGTGGTCTTTCTAGGCATTACGCGTATGTCCTCTTTAGTTGTTAGTTTGCAAATTTAGTTAATAATAAACGCGTCAATCTCGGGTATATAATATCTAGTAGGTTAGCCAGCTCATCATATTACAGATTAATAACTAGCCTCCTTAGGTATTTACACATATTAACCGTAGATTTCATATTTATAAAAGATGACTTGGGCCCCCTTCAACTTTAGCAGATCACTTTATTAGGCCCAAATACTTTAATATTTAATGTGACATATATAATTACTTATAGTGCACATACGTCTATGTGCCCAAAGACTTTATTTATTATACTAGTATAGTAGTATATGTAAAGTCCATAAAATATTCCAACAATCTCCCACTTGGACTTACACATGTAAATAGTATAATACCTTAGTTTAATTGCATATCACATTATAAACCTTAACAGCAATGCTTTACCAAATTATGTCATCTTAAACCAATCCGATCCATTAGTCAAATTAACATAAGGATCAAAGAGGTTTTCGTCACTATTAGCGCAACTAGATTCATCAGTGGTCACATATATTAACTCAACTAAATGACATGGATCAAGTATGGATGTGTAGCATGGAATAACATGTAATGTGATCTTCACATGTCTATTCTCAACTGGTTCAACCTTATTTTGAGATCAACCAAATATTCAGAGTGCAAAATAACTTTATTAACCAAAACTGAAAAATTAAATATACCTATAACAATAAATGTAAGAGCAAAATACAAAATTCCCACTCAATCTAAGCATACTCTAGTGATACAACATCCATACAAGCAGTGTGCTCGTGAAAAACTTTCGGTGTTACACCCTTAGTAAGCGGATTCGCGACCATGGAGTTAGTCCCAATATGCTCAATACAAATCTGACCACTCTGAATCCGTTCCTTAACAGCAAGATACTTAATGTCTATGTGGTTAGACTTAGACGAGCTCTTGTTGTTATTAGAATACATAACTACCGACTTATTATCACAAAATAACTTTAATGGCCTATCAACGCCACCTAATATGCGCAGCCCAGTGATAAAATTTCGCAACCAAATTGCGTGATTTGATGCCTCATAACACGCCACAAACTCTGCCTCCATCGTAGAAGTAGCAACAAGTGTCTTCTTAACACTCTTCCAAGAAACTGCTCCTCCACAAAGTAGATAAACGTAGCCCGAAGTAGACTTACGACTATCTTGGCATCCCGCAAAGTCGGAATCCGAATACCCAATGATCTCAAGTCTATCCGACTTTCTGTAAGTGAGCATATAATCCTTTGTTCTCTGTAAATACCACATGACCCTCTTGGCTGCTATCCAATGATCCTTTCCAGGATTGCTAAGGTATCTGCCTAAAACATCAACTATGAATGCTAGGTCTGGGCGAGTGCAAACCTGAGCATACATCAAGCTCCCTATAGCCAAAGCATAAGGGATGCTATTCATTTCTCTAGATTCAATCTCATTCTTGGGGCACTGAGCAAGATTGAATTTGTCACCTTTAGCCACTGGGGTGTCACCCATTTTACAATCCTGCATGCCAAATGTCTTAAGTACCTTATCGATGTAACTCTTTTGTGACAATCCAAGAATACCTTGAGAACGATCTCTGTGTATTTGAATTCCTAATACAAAAGATGCATCTCTCAGATCTTTCATCTCAAATTTCTTTGAGAGAAATCTCTTAGTTTCATGAAGTAAGTCCGTATCATTTGTGGCTAGTAGGATGTCATCCACATATAAGACCGGCTAGTAGGATGTCATCCACATATAAGACCAGAAAAATATATTTACTCCCATTGAACTTGTGGTAGTAAACCAAATGACAATACAACTTGATGAAATTTGTAATACCACTGACAGGATGCTTGCACTACCAGAAACAGGTCATTTAGCGACGGAATTATCAGCGACGGACAGATTCCGTCGCTAAATAGCGGCGGAATATAGGCTTTAGCGTCGAAAAATTTTTGGCGTCAAATTTAGCGACGGAATTTAATTCCGCCGCTAAATTCCGCCGCTAAAACGAATATTCCTCGAATATTCGTTTATTTCCGCCGCTAATTTGGCGGTTGATTTACCGACGGAATATTCCGCCGCTAAATATTTATCAGCGACGGAATTATTCCGCCGGTGAAAATATATCATATTTTTATTTTTTTATTTATCGGCGTAAATATTCCGACGGTGAAATTAAAATATTTTTTATTTTTCTTTTTGAAATATTACACCGACGGAATATTTCCGACGGTGAAATTAAATGTTTTTTTTTTTTTTTATTAAACACCGACGGAATATTTCCGCCGCTGATAATTTAATATTTTTTTTATTTATCAGCGACGGAAAATTCCGTTGCTGATAATAAAATGTAATTTTTGTTTATTTTTAGAACTAAATTGTTTGAGCCCATAGATGGATTTCTTGAGTTTGCATACCAAATTGTGGTAGTAAACCAAATTGTTTGAGTCCATAGATGAATTTCTTGAGTTTGCATACCATATCCTTTGAATCTTTTGAAACCAAGATTTCTGGTTGCACCATATAAATTGTTTTTTCAATGTCTCCATTAAGAAATGCAGCCTTAACATCCATCTGATGTAACTCCATGTCATAATGTGCCACTAATGCCATAATGATTCTAAAAGAGTCTTTCGAAGAAATCGGAGAGAAAGTCTCTTTATAATTTATTCCTTCTTTCTGAGTAAATCCCTTAGCGACAAGACGTGCCTTATGTCTTTCCGCATTGCCCTGTGAATCCCTTTTGGTTTTAAATATCCATTTGCAACCAATAGGTTTCACTCCTTCTTGCAATGGGACAAGATCCCATACATCATTGTCTTTCATTGATTTAATCTCATCATCCATAGCGACTATCCACTTTTGAGAGTTAGAACTACCAATGGCCTCATGAAAGTTGATTGGATCATCTTCCAATTGACCAATGTCTACCTCTTGTTCATTTAGAAATATCAAGTAATCATCCGAAATGGCACTTCGTCTCTCTCTAGTGGATCTTCTTAAAGGCACTTGTTCTTGAGGTTGTTAAGCTTGTTCCTCATGGACAACTAGAGGGATATTGACAATGTCTTCTTGATCCAAATTTTGTTCTTGAACCACATCAGGATTGAGATTCAAATCATGGTCAAGGACAATTGTAGGAAGAGGAATGGTAACCGGAACCTCGTCAAAGACAAAATCATCTCTAAATTATCCCCCCAAAGCTCAACATCCTCAAAGAATTGAGCATTTCCCGTGTCAAAAAAGTTTCTGAATTTGAGATCGTAAAATTTAAAGCCCCTTGACCTTTCAGAGTAACCAACAAAGTAACTACTAACAGTCCTTGTGTCCAACTTCTTTTCATTAGGCCTGTAAGGCCTAGCCTCAGCCAGACATCCCCAGATGTGTAAATGCCTTAATACAGATTTCTTGCCTGTCCATAGTTCATAAGGGGTTTTGTTAGCAGCCTTTATGGGTACCCTGTTAAGGAGATAAACTGCAGTCTTTAATGCCTCTTCCCAGAGTGAGTCTGGTAAAGTAGTATGACTAACTATACTTCTCACCATTTCCTGTAAAGTTCAATTTCGTCTTTCAGCTACACCATTCATGCTAGGTTTGCCTGGCATGGTGTACTGAAGGACGATACCGCATTCCTCTAGGTATTTAGCAAAAGGCCCAGGACGTTGTTCACCTGATCCGTCATTTCTGCCATAGTATTCACCACCACGGTCAGATTTGACTTTCTTTATTGTTTTGCCATGTTGATTTTCAACCTCGGCCTTAAACTTTTTGAATATATCCAATGCCTGTGACTTTTCATGGATCAAATGTAGGTAACCATAACGAGAGTAATCGTCTATGAATGTAATGAAATATTCTTGACCATTCCACAAGGGTGTAGGAAATGGTCCACATATATCCGTATGAATTAATTCTAAAATATTCTTAGCTCTCTCAACTTTTAATTTGCTTTTGTCTATTTGTTTTCCCTTAATACACTCAACACATATTTCATAATCTGATTTGTCAAGTGTTTCAATAATTTCATCTGACACAAGCCTTTGCATTCTCTGTTTTGATATATGTCCTAATCGCTTGTGCCATAATGACATGGAATTATTGTTAGTAAATTTGCGTTTAGTACCACGTGTTTCCACATGCAGGTTTTCATGATATGAAGTAACAGTATCCAACATATAAAGATTATCATAAACCGACAAAGTACTAGATCCAATAAACTTAGAATTGTACGAGAAACGACATTCACCATTTGCAAATGAACAAGTAAATCCTTCTTTGTCCAAAACTGAAATAGAAATCGAATTCCGTCTAAAAGACGGTACCACATGTGTCTCATACAAATCTAAATAAAATCCAGACTTTAATAATAATCTAAAAGTTCTGATTGCTTCAACTTCAATAGAATTGCCGTTCCCCACACAGATGAATCTTTCAGCATCACTTGGCTTTTGGCAGTTCAGGCAACCCTGCATAGACACACTAATGTGAGTAGAAGAACCAGCACTACAAGAAAAACGGCAGTTACCGACGGAAAAATCCGTCACTAAATGCCAAAAATCCGTCACTAAATCAATTTAGTGACGGATTTTAGACGTAAAAAATCCGATGTTAAAACGTGCGTCACTAAATTTTTCGACGGATTACTGACGGTTCTCAATTAGATTTAGTGACGGAAATTTTCGTCACTAACGTTTTAAAATCCGTCGGTAATTTGGTGAAATAAATGACCAATTTAAAGCATTATGCCGACAGATTAGTGACGGAAAATTCCGTCGCTATTTAAACGATCGTTTTATTTTTTGGACCATTTTCGTGACGGATTATCGACGGATTATTCCGTCGTTATTTAAATGGTCATTTTATTTTTTTGGATCATTTTAGTGACGGATTATCGACAGATCATTCCGTCGCTATTTAAATGGTCGTTTTATTTTTTGGACCAATTTAATGACGGATTATCGACGGATCATTCCGTCGCTAAAATTTATTACAAATTTTCCCAATTTTATTAATTTTTTTAAATTTTCATTTTTCAATATTTTTTATTTTTGATATATCAAATTACCGACGGATATTTTCGTCGCTAATTTGATATTTTTTATTAAAAAAAAAAAAAAAATATATATATATATATATATATATATATATATATATATATATATATATATATATATATATATATATTAATATATTTTAAAAAATATATATATATATTTATTCTCAAATCAAACCCTCAACTTTTTTTATTCTCAAATTAGTCCCTTAACGTTTTTATTCTCAAAACAGTCACTAAACTTTTTTTATATTCAAATCAATCCTTGCATTTTTCAAAAGTTCACTTTGCTCCACCACCATCCACCACCATCCACAACCAACACAAATCAAACAAAAGTTTGTACAAATCGAAATAAAACACAAAATACATAAAAATGAACAAATCAAAATCGAATTCGAAATATGAACAAATCGAGAGAGAGATGTATAGGAAGTAATATGAACAAATTAAAAGAAATTTCTACAAATCGAAATCAAAACTGCGCCACCGGCCTCCTTAGTCTTCCCCTCGCCGTCTTAGAAATGAGCTTGGCCTTCACAAACTCTAATGAGGTGCACATGACTGTATAAATATGTAGTTAGTGACAGTAATTACAGAAAATCTTTTGCTATCATGAGGCACCGTAAAGTGCATGAACTTCTTCTGCAGACAAACAGAGAATTCCAAAACTCTATGTCTTATAAAGATAATACTCTATTCTCTCCTAAAAAGAACATCCTCTTTTGATATTTTCTTTCCAACATGGCAAGAATCGCGTAATAGTCTGTCAAACCTTCTTCCAACAATGGCCAATCCTGCTATGGCTCCAAGGAGGTCCTGTAAGAACTAACCGTGAAATCCAACTGATCAAATTAGGAAAAATATTCATAATTTCTAACATTAATCTCGACTTTGCTATTGTACTGTGAATCTAGGGAGCATCTGGTGTTGGGCTTGGAAATTTCTTAGAATTTGGACCTTTAGATGGGAATTTGAAGCCACGTAATTCAACCTGGCTAAAGAAAGCTGATCTCCTATTTGTGGTTGGCTAATCTCTCTATTCCAAATACATTAAAGTTGAAAGAAAATTTCCAAATCGTTACATTATCAATCTATGTTTGTTCCTCAAATCAAATATGAACTCACAAGCCAATGAATATATACACTCTTTTGATGAGCAGGTACCAATAGATCAGCCTTGTGTTTCTCTGGAAATGGTGGGGAACATTACTCGATCACCAAATATTGCATAATGTTCCCATGATCAGTTGGATTTCACGGTTAGATTCACAGCGCCTCCTTCGCGGCGGCGATTAATCTCTTTCGCGGCGGCGATTAATCTCTTTCACACACGACATTTCCACCTGCCGCCGCTGCTCCACCTCTCCAAGTGAGAAGAATTTGACGACGATGGCTCTAATCCAAACCTTCTTCCAACAATGCCCCTTAGCATTTACTCAATCCCTATCTCCTTCACACCCTCCCCTGACTACTCATGTTCGGGTGAAATTCGTCGTCTCTTGTTCCGCTTTGTCTTCTCCGGTGACCGTTGTTCCTGTGCTTTTCGTTACGTCCATGACCGGCGCTCACGTTGCCGTCGCCAGATCTGAGGGAGGGAGACGAAAAGGGAGAGATGGAGTAGAGAGAGAAAGTGTGTGTGTGTGTGTGAGAGTGTGTGTGTGTGTGTGACTGGGAAGAGAAAGTGTGTGTGTGTGTGTGTGTGTGAGGAGTATATAATATTAAAAGAAATATATATATATATAATGATGAATTAGGACCATTGGATTTGAGTGAGATTAATGGTATAGATTGATTTGTTGATAATTCATGTGAATATTAAAGGGCCAATCAAATGAAAGTGTGTTTTTATTTTTATGGGATGAATTTGGACCATTGGATGTGATGCATTTAATGGTGAAGAAGTTACTTGGATAATGATCCATGTGAATATTTGTATTTCTTAATGATTATAATAATTAATAAAATTAATTAATAATAATAATAATTTAAACTATAAAATAATATTATGCCTAATATCAATAATAATAATATTTATTATCAATAATATTTATTAATTAATTATAAATTATATAATTTATTAATTAATTAATATTAATATTAATTAAATAAACAGTAATAATATTAATAATAGTACTAATAATAATTAGTAATTTTTATTATTTTTTATTGACTAGGAAAAAATATTTTAGACTTTTTTTATTACTGAAATTTACAAAAAGTTATCTAAAATATTTACATGCTTTTATTTGATTTACCCAAAATTTTAATTAAAGTGGTATGTCTAATATCAATTTTTTAAATAATTTTTTAAAATAATTTTTTTGAAAAAAACTTTCTTACTAAAAAAAATTCTAAAACATTTATCTCTATTCAAAAAAAAAATTAAAAAAAAATACTCATAGTGAAGGATATTGTTTGTCCCTCATTTATTTAGTTAATTTCTAACTTATTTTTTATAATTTTTTTAAAAAAAAACATCCTTACCAAAAAAAGTCTAAAATATTTATCTCAGTTCAAAAATAAATTTTTTTAAAAAAAATTATACTTTTAAAATATTAATAATTCTTATTAATATACCCTCATACCCTAAACCTCATATACCCTAAACCTCATATACCCACATACCCTAAACCTCATATACCCTCATACCCTAAATCCTAAACCTCGCATATACCCTAAATCCTAAATCCAATATACCCTAAACCCTATACTCTATACCCTATACCCAAAACCCTAAACCATATACCCTATACCCTATATAGAGTATAGGGTATAGGGTATAGGATATAGGGTATAGGGTATAGGGTATAGGGTATACCCTATAGGGTATACCCTATAAAGTATAGAGTATAGGGTATACCCTAGAGAGTATAGGGTATACCCTAGAGAGTATAGGGTATAGGGTATACCCTAGAGAGTATAGGGTATAGGGTGTATCCTATAGAATATAGGATATAGAGTATAAGGTATACCCTATAGAGTATAGGGTATAGGGTATAGAGTATAGGGTATAGGGTATACCCTATGAGTATAGGGTATACCCTATAGAGTATAGGGTATAGGGTATACCCTATAGGATATAGGGCATAGGATATAGAGTATAGGGTATACGGTATACGGTATAGGGTATACCCTATACCCTATCGGGTATAGGGTATAGAGTATAGGGTATAGGATATACGGTATAGAGTATACCCTATAGGATATAGGGTATAGGGTATAGGATATACCCTATAGGGTATAGGGTATACCCTATAGAGTATAGGGTATAGGGTATAAAGTATAGGGTATAGGGTATACCCTATAGGGTATACCCTATACCCTATATAGAGTATACCCTATAGGGTATAAGGTATAGGGTATATGGTATAGGATATAGGGTATACCCTATAGGTTATAGGGTATACCATATAGGGTATAGGGTATAGGGTATACCCTATACCCTATAGGGTATATCCTATACCCTATACTCTATGCCCTATATCCTATACCATATACCCTATACCCTATACCCTATATCCTATATCCTATACCATATAGCATATACCCTATACCCTATACCCTATACCCTATACTCTATACCCTATACCTTATACCCTATACCCTATACTCTATACACTATACATTATACCCTATACTCTATTCACTATATACTATACCATATACACTACTCCCTCCGTCCCGCCCGAAATGGCACTTTTGGTCAACAGCAGTTAACTTTGATCCAAACATTAATGCAAATCTAATCATTATAATGAAATTCTAAAAATTGTTATTGATAAATCATTAAATGGTTTATGAATAACAATTTTTCAGAATTTCAATAAGATGATTAAATTTGCATTAATGTTTGGGTCAAAGTTAACTGCTGTTGATCAAAAGTGCCCTTTCGGGCGGGACGGAGGGAGTATATACTATACCCTATACCCTAAATGTATAGTTTTTTTTATTTTTTATGAAAATAAATAATTATTTTGGACGTTTTTTAGTATCGATTTTTTTTTTCAAAAAGTTATATAAAAAAATATAGAAAAAAATAAACAAATGAAAGTATAATAAAGAAATCAGGGATGGGTAAAATTTTTTAATTTTTATATATAAATGTATATTTTTTTATTTTTTTTATGAATATAAATAAATATTTTGGACATTTTTTAGTATTGAAGTTTTTTTCAAAAAGTTATATAAAAAAGTTAGAAAATTAATTAACAAATGAAAGTATAATAAAGAAATCAGGGACGGGTAAAATTCTTTAATTTTTATTTATAAATGTATAGTTTTTTTTTATTTTTATGAATATAAATAAATATATTGGACATTTTTTTAGTATTAAAGTTTTTTTAAAAAAAAGTTATATAAAAAAGTTAAATAAAAAATAAACAAATGAAAGTATAATAAAGAAATCAGGGACGGATAAAATTCTTTAATTTTTTATTTATAAATGTATAGTTTTTTTATTTGTAAAAAAATCCACTACTAACCAACATCTCAAATAATTTTATTTATCAAAAAAAATATAAAAAATTAAAAAAGTTTATATGTTATTGTCCGTCCCTCTTCTATCATATACTTTTATTTCTTTAAAAATTCTTAACTTTTTTTATATAAAAAATCCGTCACTAATCCGTCGCTAACTTAAAATATAAATTTAATAATTATTTTGAATAATTTAGCAACGACTGAAATCTGTCGATAATAATATGTAATTAATTTACCGACGGATTATAATCCGTCGGTAATTAAATCCGTCACTAATCCGTCGTTAACCTAAAATATAAATTTAATAATAATTTTAAGTAATTTAGCAACGACTCAAATCCGTCAGTAATAATATGTAATTTATTTACCGACGGATTTTAATTCGTCGGTAATCAAATCCGTCACTAATCCGTCGCTAACCTAAAATATAAATTTAATAATTATTTTAAATAATTTACCGACAGATTTTAATCCGTCGGTAATTAATTCCGTCACTAATCCGTCACTAACCTAAAATATAAATTTAATGTTTATTTTAAATAATTTAGCAACGACTCAAATCCGTCGGTAATAATATGTAATTAATTTACCGACAGATTTAATCCGTCGGTAATTAAATCCGTCACTAATCCGTCGCTAACCTAAAATATAAATTTAATATTTGTTTTAAATAATTTAGCAACAACTCAAATCCGTCAGTAAAAATATCCGTCGCCATTCCGTCACAAATTCGTCGGTAAAAAAGTGCGCAAATTTTTGGCGCCAAAATGGTGACGAATTAGAGACGAAATGGAATCCGTCGGCATATCCGTCACTAAATCCGTCGGTAATCTCGTCCTAATTTCGTTTTTTGTTTTTCACCCCAGGTCGTTGCTATTTCGTCGCTAATCCGTCGGTATTAATGACGGATTTATTTTTGTCACTAATTTTCGTCAGTATCTGTCAATTTTCTTGTAGTGCAGAGTCTAACCACCAAGTATGTCTAGGCACTGAAACCAAAGTAACCTCAGAACAAACAAAAGCAAGAGATATACCTTTCTTTACACGCCATGCGTGGTATTTAGGGCAATCTCTCTTCATATGATCCATTTTCTTACAGAAAAAGCAACCTGGATCCTTATCTTGTCCCTTGGACGTTGACGTTGCTAAATCCTTAGCTTGTCCCTTTGATACTTTATATTGCTTTTTCTTTGGCTCATTGACCGCATTTTCTTTAGCCTTCCCTTTCTTGTTATAGCCCGAAGAGGAAGCCACAAAGTGAGCACTTTCAGTCTTTTCAGACTTTAACCTTGATTCCTCTTGCACACACAATGAAATGAACTCATTAAGAGTCCACTTTTCCTTCTGACAATTGAAAGTTACTTCAAATTGTCCAAATTGTGGTGGAAGAGAGATCATAACCATATAAACAAGCATGTCATCCGACAGCTCGAACTTGAGAGCCTTAAGTTTAGATGCCAAATTGGCCATCTCCATAATGTACTCACGCACGTTCCCTTTACCTTTATACCTCATGGCAACAAGATTACGCAAAAGCGTGCTTGTTTCTGCCCTTTCATTTTTAGCAAAACTCTTTTCAAGCTCTGTAAGGAACGTCATTGCAACTTTCTCATCATCTATATCGCCTCTGAATGATTCTGGGATGCTTTTCTTCATGATCATAAGACACATGCGATTTGAGCGTTCCCACTTTTCCATATCCTTCTTAGCTTGAGATGTACTCGTGCTAGTCAGGTCAGCAGGTTTTGGCTCCCTGAGTGCAAAGTCTAGATCCATAACTCCCAGAACAATCAGCACATTTTCTTTCCAACTCTTAAAATTCATCCCATTCAGCATGGGATTCGAGTTGATGTTAGCAGATACATTAGAAGCTGATGAAGTAACTGAATAGAGAACAAAAATAAAACAAATAAGCTCACATATAACTTTAAGCAGATAAATGTTTGAAATTAAAATTATCCCATTACAAGAAAATCGACGCAATATTAATTTTAATCTTTGAATAGAAAATTAACTTGCAAGTGATTTTCTTGAAGTAGAAATCAAATATTAACAGTAAAATCCTGTCAAATATCAAGCCTTTCTTTGGACCAACTCAATATTCACATGGACACTTAATAACTGTTACATATTTATCTCCACAAACAAATTTGAATTTCTGCCAAATAATAGCCTTCCTTTAGGTCGACCATTACCCGCATGAAGAACAAACACGCTAAAAAAATTTTCAAATAATCATGTATTTTAAATTAAAAAATTTTCATATATAGGAGAGGTTACTTTGATAACATGCTACGTAAATTTAATAATATAAAATACAAAAATGTGTTCGAATAAACGAACCCAAAGTAATTTCAAACATGGGCATAAATTAAACATTATTATTGAAATTTAAAATTATTAAGTTCATAATAATAATTTCAATAAATAATATTTACTTAATCCAAATAACACATAATTATTACAAACCAAAAAACAAAACACAATACATATGGCATAAACACATGAGGCCATTCTGAATCCCTTTCCTCGGCCTGGCTCGACGTTAAAGGGAAAAGATGAAGCAAAATTCAAGAAATCAAAAGAAAGAGTTTTGGTTTCTTCTTTTCGAGTCAATTGAGGAAAGAAATCATTAACCAAAATCAAAATCTGCACAAATCCCGTCACTGCTCCGACCAGCCCCAGAAAAACTCAATTTTCCGATTTGATAACCGTTGGATCGAGCTCAAACTTTCAGGGATTGTTCGCAACACCTAGGCGCTTAAATTCAACGGTTGGATCGAGCAAAAAATTCCTGGAGAAGGAGCTATGATTTTCGCAGTCAGACAGACGAAAAATCTCTAGGGTTTTCTTCTCTGGATTAAGGGTGTAATTTAATGTTTAGTCATTCAAGAATATCCTCAACACCTTTCGGCAATACTCGAAAACACGAAGTAGAAAGAAACAACATAATCAATTTTGTTCAGCCAAATTAAATCATAAACAACATAATCAATTCGATCCAAATACCCAACAACAAAGCAAGATTACGGCTTTGATACCACTTGATGGAATTAACTATACATAAACCCTAGAATGATGCGGAATATTTATTCTAGGACAATCATGCTTTAAGTTATCAAAGATTATGGAACGATAGACAAACCTGAATCCATAGCAATATTTGGAGAATACTTGATGAAGACTTGATGAACGATTATTGCCTTAGAATACTTGATGAAGACTTGATGAACGATTATTGTCTTCCAATTGATCCTTAGGGTTCTTAGAATTCAGATGACAATGAGAATCAAGAGAATAAAACCTAGGTAGATCAATTGGGAACCATAACCCTATATTTATAATGACCTAGTATGTTAGTCAGCCCATCATAGATTAACAACTAGGCCCCTTAGGTATCTACACATATTAACTGTAGATCCCATACTTATAAAAGATGACTTGGGTCCCCTTCAACTTTAGCAGATCACTTTATTAGGCCCAAATAATTTAATATTTAATGTGACATACTCCCTCCGTTCCAGCCTAGTGTGAACCAAAATGTTGGACACATCGATTAAGGAAAAGTAAGAGAGCAAAAAAGTGGAGAGAGAATGTTGTGAGTGTAAAAGTAAAATAGGAGAGAGAATGAGTGGAAGGAATAGTTAGGAGAGAGAAAGTTGTGAGTGTAAAAGTAAAATATGAGTGAGAATGAGTGGGGTAAATAGTGAAGATTCCCTTCCATTTTCGTGCAGCTTCACACTCTACTGGAATCTAACCAAAAGCGAAAATAAGTCATGTACACTCTACCATTTTATGGAGAGGGAGATATAATTACTTATAGTGCACATACTTCTATGTGTCCAAAAACTTTATTTATTATACTAATATATGTAAAATCCATAAAATATTCCAACAGTGGTCTTTCTAGGCATTACGCGTATGTCCTTTTTAGTTGTTAGTTTGCAAATTGAGTTAATAATAAACGCGTCAATCTCGGGGTAATATAATATCTAGGAACTGAATGTTGCGTGTATTAAATTTAGGTTATCCCTTTGCCTACTTGTAGGTGGTTTTACTCCCTCGTCATTTAGTTCTGTTTATTGAATAATCAAGAGAAACTATGCTGTGCAGATGGTGACTTTTATCGATGTTGGGACCGCGGCCGGCCCACCACTTCACATTAGTAAGATATTGTCCGCTTTGCACTCATCCCACACGAATTTGCTCTTAGGTCATTAATTTCCCAAAAAGCGTCTTACTAATGAAGTGGGTGGATACCTTTTTTATACTAGACAACTCTTCTTTCAATTGTCGATGTGGAAAATCATCCCCTCAAACCAAGGACCACCTCTAGCGAATCTTGTACCCTATTATTCACCACTTGCGGTGTACCTATTCACCACTTGCGGGACACGCCGCCTGATATCACCAATATCAAAAAGACTTTCGACACAATGCACACAAAGTGCGCCATTCGCAGGCTCTGATACCACTTGTTGGGACCGCGACCATCCCACCACTCCACATTAGTAAGATATTGTCCGCTTGGACCCAGCCCGCACGGATTTGCTCTTAGGTCATTTCCCAAAAAGCCTCTTACTAATGAAGTGGGTGGACACTTTTTTTATACTAGACAACTCTTTTTTCAATTGCCGATGTGGGACTTGGGTTGATACCCCAACAATTGATGCCCTGCAAAGTAAATACAATACTTTAAAACAACGAAATTGAAGGTATCAAGCTTGTGTCATGTAGCTAAAGATGGAAAACCATACAAGGGGAAGAAAATAAAAAATGAAAGTGAGGATAACTAAGGAGTCTAGGACCATGAAGATAGGAAACTTCAGTTTATTGTGTATAAATAGTCTTGCAGATTTAAGGCCTATCAGCTAGCTAATGGGTAGTTCTTTAAGTTTTTGAATCTGTCTTGCTTTGAAAAGAATGTGTATGTATGAGTTTGTAGGAGACCAATTGTATGGTTTATTGTTTATATGAGTTTAGTAAACTCTTAGTGAAGTCTATCTAGTTGTATAAGGTTGTATAAGAGGTGTTTAAACTCTTCTTGTTGTTATTCAAGAGTTTTAGAAACTCTTGTTTTAAATTAGTTATGTGGTGTTGGTTTAATTTCTTTTTATTCACAGATTTTGTCTTTGTTGATGTTGTGTATGAAATTATCAATGACTTAGAAATGAGATGAAACTCACAAGTGTTGTTATTAATGTTGACAACCCTAAGAACAGCACAACTCACACCAATTCAAAAATAGAATAATAGAGATAATTTAATAGCAGCAGAAATAATAAAAGAAACACAAGAGAATAAATTCTTATCAAGTTATATAAATATATAACTTGATGGGTGCCAAGAGGGCAAGAGCTTTCTTAATAAAAAGCTTTAAATACAAGGTCAAAAGTTCCTTAATGATTTTTTTTTATTTTTTTTTTTGAGGCTTGCCCATCTCGAGTCAAGCCCCTTTTTTGTGTAAGTCAATTTACTAACAAGTCCATCAATTCTCTGAAATTTCCTTAAAATCCCCACCCCAGAGGCGCCTAATATTAACTAGGGAGGGATAATCATCCACTCTAACCGCTGGGGGGAGTCGAACTCAGGACCTCCGTGTTGGTATCCCAGTGCTCTGGCCATCAGGTCAAGTCCTGATGGTTAGTTCCTTAATGATTTTTTTTTTTTTTTGAGGCTTGCCCATCTCGAGTCAAGCCCCTTTTTTTTTTTTTTGTAAGTCAATTTACTAACAAGTCCCTCAATTCTCTGAAAATTCCTTAAAATTCCCCCCCAGAGGCGCCTAATATTAACTAGGGAGGGATAATCATTCACTCTAACCACTGGGGGGAGTCGAACTCAGGACCTCCGTATTGGTGTCCCAGTGCTCTGGCCATCAGGTCAAGTCCTGATGGTTCCTTAATGATTTATAATCACTAGCATGGGAGAATAACTATTCTAGATCTCTCTCTTTATAATCACTAACTATCTAACACTCAGAAACTCACGAAATAATAATATATACTCCATCCGTCCCATATTATGTTACTCACTTATTGTTTTGCGCAAAAAATAAGAAATAATGTTATTAAAGTAGGAGTTGTGAGTGGTAGGAGAGAGAAAGTGGGGTATATAATAGTAAGTGGATAGTTGTTGTGGGTATGACAAGTGGGTCCCATTAATAAAAAATGTTATAAAGTTTCCTTTTTAGAAAGTGGGACTTGTGAGTGGGACGACCTAAATGGTAAAGTGGGTAAGGTTTTATTGGACGGAGGGAGTATGTGAAAACACACGGGTGTTGGACAGTGTGTTCCTAACACTGAAGAGACGAGTTCTTTCTTGTGCAGATTTCTACTTCTGAATTGGATGATGGTTTCTGTCGATGGTCTGCACTATTTATAGGCTCCTAGGACTTGGAGCCTACTCAATTTATCCAGAATATCAGCCATGATTTGTTTCCTTCATAGTAGCTCCACCTTTTTGTTTGTTAAAGACTTGGTCTTCCTAAGCTTTTGTCATTATACCACCAAGCTTCACTACTCTTGTACACCTTATCTTCAGCTCCCCCTGAGTAGATAAGTTACCAACAATATTTACTTGATCTTCACCATTTACACATAAATGTAGATTTAATGTGTAACTTTACTCCACTTTCGAAAATCACGCCAAACACTCATGGCAACACATGAGACAACATCAGTGGCAACAGTGATGTAGCAACACATAAGACAACACCAGTGATAACACATGGTGTAACACGTACAGTGTAGACATCATTCACGTCCAAATTGAGTCATAAGAAGGGGCTTAATTATGGGGTCATGATAGTGTGCTTCATAGCCATGAGGCCATTTACAATGGAAAAAAAAAGGGTGTTGAATTTTTTTTTAAATTGTTGAAACCCTTCCAATGATGAGTTGAATTTTTTTTCAACTGTTGAAATTTTTTGTTTGTGTTGAATTTTTTCAATAGGCGTTGAAAAAAAAATTGGGCCCCGTTTTTGCCACGTGTCGCCACGCCATTGGGCCGAAAAAGGCGCGTGAAACACACCTTTTCTTTAGGTGCGTATTGGCACTAAGGTTTGCCTTTTTTTTCTTTTTTCCTGAGACGCCACGTGTTGCTATATGATTGGACACTGAATTTTTTTTTTGTTTAAATCCTCCGAATTTTTCAAAGGAAAATCCTCCGAATTTTTCAAAGGCAATTATCTTATATCAAAAAAGAATTTTTTTTTTTTACACCAAAATTCATAATTTTTTTTTATCTACAAATAAAGTCTTGTTTCATTTGATTTGGACACAGAAAAAAAACATTTTTTTTCAATACAAATTAATTATATTGAAAAATAAAATATATAAAATAAAATAAAATATAATAAATTAAGTATGAAGTATTTTTTTTAATTATAAATGATAATAATAATTATTATTATTTCACTGTATTTAATTTTATTTGAAGTCCGTCAATTTCGACCACTCATCTTTTATTATTAACTGTATTTAATTTTATTTGAAGTCCGTCAATTTCGACCACTCGTCCTTTATTAACTGTATTTAATTTTGTTTGAAGTCCGTCAATTTCGACCACTCAATTTCCTTATAAATATAACACCCCAATTTCATTTTTCCTACATCAACCACTCTAACACTCAATTATCCTTCATTTTTCACACAAAAAATCCTCGTTTTAATGAAATGGATCCCAATTTCCCGTTTAACTACAACAATCCTAATATGCCAATGGGAAATGAAAATCAATTTTCCAATCAACCACGTCCTCAAAATATATCAAATTTTGGATTTTCACCAAATTTCATGCCTTCATCTATGCCAAATTTTTCACCAAATTTCATTCCTTCATCAGTGCCAAATTTTCCACCAAATTTTCATCCACATTATGGGATGCAAATTCAACCACCCCCTTATAATCGTAATCTTTATATGTCAATGGGGAATGAAAATGTTTCTTATCCTGGAGCATCAGAATTTTCAGAATTTTCAACACAAATTGCTCTTAGTAGCATGAGCGGTGGTAACGAAGGCACTCCAAATGCAGAGGGTTCAGCCATTCCAATCGAAGAGGGTACAACCATTACTCGCAAAAAACACTCCAAGTGGACCACTAAAGAAAATTTAGTGCTACTTAGTGGGTGGATTAAATATGGAACCAACAGTATTGTCGGGAAAAATCAGAAAGGGGATGCTTATTGGGGTAAAATTGCGGATTACTGTAACGAGCATTGCTCATTTGACCCTCCCCGTGATTTAGTTGCCTGCAGAAATCACTATAATTATATCAACAAAATATTGGGCAAATGGATAGGTGCTTATGAAAGCGCTAAGTGTATGCAACAAAGCGGATGGTTGGAGAATGATGTGTTGACAAAAGCTCATGAACTGTATAAAAGTAGTACCAATGGCAATTTTACTTTGATTCAAGAGTGGCATGCTCTTCAAGATCAACCACGTTACGCAAGTCAGGTAGGAGGAAATACGGGATCCGATAGCAGTGGAAAGAGAGCACGTGAAAGTCCGTCAAGTGATTCAAACTCGATTGGATCCATTCCTCGTCTTATGGGAAGGGAGGCAACCAAGAAAAAGAGTAGAAAAAAAGATAAGGGAGTAGCCTTGGATGTGGTAAACGAAGAGTTGACAGAATATAAACAATTCAAAGAGAAAGAGTTGGAACGATTGGACAAGATAGCCACACAACAAGAGGAGGTAATCAAAAAACAAGATGAGGCAAACAAATGTAAAAAGATGAAAATGTGGCTGAAGTTAAGTGAGAAGGATCATCTTGATGATCGAAGCAGACAACTTTTTGAAATGTTGGGTGATGAACTATTTGGAAAATAATTTCCTGTATTTTCCAATGACGTATTACTTTTAATTAAGTATGAAGTATTTTTTTAATAATAATTATCGTTATTTTTCGTATTTATTTAATTGCAATTAAAAAAATTAATTAAGTATGAAGTATTTTTTAATTATAAATAATAATAATTATTAGGGGTGGACATGGTTCGGTTCAAACCGCGGTTTGAGATCGAACCGAACCAAACCACGCAGTTTGGTTTGGTTTTTTTCTATAAATGGTTTAGCTTGGTTTGAAAATTTAATAAACCGTGTGGTTCGGTTCAGCTCGCAGTCTGGAACCTCAAAACCGAACCAAACCGAACCGAACCAAACCGATTCATGTTCTCAGCATTGTGGTTTAATAGATTTACTTCAACAGTGATTATCTCCTAACCTACAAGTGCTATACTACCTTCCCACCTAGTTTTATGTGAGTAGTATACTCAACACCTGGTTTTATGAGAGTAGTATACTCTATGTGACCGTCTCGCGTGTCTATCTTTATTTTGTGTTGCAAGGAATATAGCTTTTGCATAGACGACCTTTCTCATGGATATTTGTTCACAGATAGCAGTAAAAAGGTTGAAGGTTTGGAGCAACAAAGCTGAGATGGAATTTGCTGTCGAGGTTGAAATATATGTTTAATATATATGATTGCTAGTTTGATAAAAAAAAATATGTAAAGAGCAACACTTTTAGTTGGACAGGTTTGTAGTTCGGATAGCGGTCTAGACCGCAGTTCGGACCACGGTTTGAACCGTTTATGAAACCGTGGTTTGAGACTGAACCGAACCAAACCGAGGTGGTTTGGTTTGGTTTGGTTTGAAATTTTCTATGGTTCGGTTTGGTTTGGGATTTTCCCAAACCGAGTACTAGCGGTTTGATCTCCAAATTCCTTCCAAACCGAACCAAACCGAACCATGTCCACCCCTAATAATTATTATTATTATTTTACCAATCATAAAAAAAAGAATATAAAATAAAATAAAATAAAATTGGTGGGTATAAGACGATGAGTTGAAAGGGTGTTGAAAAAATATGGGTGTTGAAACCATTGTAGGAGTTAAAAATTAGATGAAGTGTTGAATAATTAGCTGAAGGAGAGAGAAACTGATGTATCGTGTTTTAAATGGTCAAGCGCTTCATCCCAATTCTCCCGATGATCCTACGTGGCAGTTCAACCTGGAAAAAACCTTTCCCATAAATTCTTTTTTTCAAGCGATAATGTTGCTCTAAGTATAAAAAATAAAAAAAAAAGTTGGTAAAAAATAGTAAGTGAATTGTTATTGTAATTTCTGAGTATAGTATTTGGTCTTATTGTTCATTTTAGAAATAAAACAAATAAATTAAGATGCTTACACCTTACTCTGAAGTGGAAAAAAAAAAGTAAGATTTTTTGGGACGAAAAGAGTATAAGATAGGTGTATAGTATTATAAGTTCATCTTCAATTATAAATCTTGTCAATTTTTCCCACTCTTACATATAACAAAAGGCTTATTATCTGTTGGTAGTACATTATTGTGCCATACAAATAAAATAATTTCTAATCCTAGTCATTTGAATTAGATAGAAGGGTTGATACAAGGTGATCCAATGCTTGCAAAGAAGACCCTTTGACACCACCTTCTTCCTTCATAGCTCCCCTTATCAACTCCCCAATCTCAATCCCTTTTCTCCTCATTTCTTCCCCTTTCCCATTCTCACTCTTATCCATCACCAAATCCACCACCCTCCTAACCTCCTCCCTCCCAATTCTACCATGTAATCCTCTAGTTAACTCCACACAAACACCCATCTCCTCCACCATCATCTTCGAATTATAAGCTTGCTCCGCCGCCAACGGCCACCCAATTATAGGCACTCCTTGGCTCAAACTCTCCATCACCGAGTTCCACCCGCAATGACTCAAAAACGCCCCGGTTGACTCGTGACAAAGTATCTCCAGTTGAGGTGCCCATTTGTGAATTAACAAACCTTGTGACCTTTCATTAAAACCCGGAGGCAACCATTCGGGTTTGAACTCGCTTTTTGGGTTAAACCCAACGGGTGGTCGTATCGCCCAAATGAACGGCTTCTTACTATCTTCCAGGCCTTGGGCCAAAGTCATCATTTGGGTCGGGGTAATTGAGTTTTGCGATCCAAATGAAATGAAAAGTACTGTTCCTGGACTATGATTATCCAACCATTCAATGCATTTCTCGGGTGTTAAACCCGGAACCCGACCCGTTCGTTGCTCAATTAAACCCAATTTAGTTCTTGATGATCCAATCATGGCAGATGGAAGGAGAGGGCCAATACAAAAGACAGGGATATTTGTGCAATTCTTTAAAGCTTGAAGACCCAACGGCTCAATCTCTTTAACCGCATTACATAACATCCCAAATGATTGCAAGGATTTAGCAATTTGTGGCTGGAAAAATCTTGACCACTCGTCCGTACCGTCGGCGGCGCGTAGATACTGATGGAGCTGACTGATCTCAAAACGGGAAGGCTCCGGGAAACCCGGAATCGAAAATTGGTCAAGAAGGCTGCCATCGAGTGTGCGGTGAGGTAGATTCATCCAGATCGAAACGTAGGCAGCGGTGCCGTACGCGCCTCCAGTGGAGAAAGCGAGGTTAACGGTGTCAAACGATTTTGCAACATCGTTGGCCCAACCCATGAAGACGTCAGAGATTATGCATAGGGGAGGACGTCCGGCGTTGGCAGACACGGTGTCGGAGAGGAAGCCACGGAAGTGGGGTTCTAAGGTGGTGGAGGCATGGAAGAGCTTGATGACTTGGTATAAGGATAAGCCTTCGGTGTTTTCGATGCCGGATGGGAGACCGTGGTCAGTGCTTTGAAAAGGGAGGGAGATTAAGTTGATGGCTGGCAGCGGTGATTGGTGGGTGGAGATGGTGTTGCGGAGGTAGTTGATGTTGAGTTCGGTGTTGACGATGGTGATGGTAAAATTGGTGTGGTTTTGGAGAAGTTTAGCTAGAGAAAGGAAGGGTATCATGTGGCCTTGGGCCATAAATGGAAGGAGAATTACATGGCTTTTAGGAGTTTCTTCTTCCATGGCTGGATTGGAGCTTCCTAACTCTTTATCTTCTTCAATATAATGTGCGGTGTGTGTTTTATAGAAACAGAAAACCTATATCTATATCGAGTGATCGGGATAATTACCTATTTCATCCTTTATCTATAGTCACTTTTTTGTTTTAGTCGGTTATATATTTTTTTTTTCGTTTCCCCCTTAACCTAGACGTGTCTATTTTATAAATCGAACCGGTCAATCGGGAGGTTGAAAATCGGTCAAAACCGGTCAACAGCGGTTAACCGGAATCGGCTAACCGTAACCGGTTATTGGCCGGTTCGGTTAAGGTTGAGATTTTTGAAAAACCGGTCGGCAGCAGGTTAGCCGCGGTTTTTGACTTGCTCGGCTTAGGAGTCGTATGAGTTGCTCGGCCGAGCAGAACTTTCCGGTTTGTTATTAACAAACCGAAGGTTCTCTGGCCGAGTCATATGAGGTGCTTCGAGAGCATAACGCCAGAACATGTTCCAACGGCTACTTTTTCAAAAACTAGCCGTTATTTTTAAAAACTAGCCGTTAATTTTGTTATTGGGCAGTCAAAAATTAAAAAAAAAAAAAATTTTTTTGCCTAATTTACTAACTATAAATATCACCCTCCTCCTCCCATTTTATTTCCACCTTATTTCTCTCTACTCTTTCTCTTCTACTCTCAAATATTCACATATACTCTCACCCTCATCCAATTTTCAGTTAAATATTGTTCCATTTTCAGTTAGTTTTCTAACGAAATTAATGCTTTTCTCCATTTTCATCCATTTTTAAGCTCAGTTTTGTTTTCAAACTTCATTTTCTCTTATACAAATGACTGCAAATCAAAGAAGAAGCAATTTAGGCAAGTCCGTTGTTGATTCTTCCTCCCCCAACGATGATTTTAATCATCAAAATCCAAATATTCAACAAAATGAGGAAGAAGAACAAGTTGAAATTGAAAGTGGTAATGCTAGGAGTGGTAGGGGCAGCCGAGCTAGGAGGTGGTCGGGGTCGGGGTCCCTCGGGTCAACGACAAGAAAGAGAGCCACAATCCGATACCTTCGCCATCCATTTCAAAGAAAAGAAAAATTACTGCCGAGGATGATTATAATTTTCGAGCATGTTGCAACTATTGTAATGCGACTTACGCATGGAAAAGAGGTGGAGGGCATGGGACGCACAACGGGCATTTGGCGGCAAAACATCCCGAGAAACTTGGCATTTCCGCTTCGCAAACTCAATTACAATTTCAACGTAGTTCGGGTTCGGGTGCACAAGGTTCGTCTTCCCCTTCTTCCGTCCTTTTTAAATTTGACAAGTGGGTTTATAGGGATGAACTAGCCAAATTTATTTGCGTTAAAGGCCTTCCTTTTAATTTTGCGGATTGTGATTTTTATGAAAATTTTGCTCGCCTTTCTTTGAACCTCGCCGCCAAGAGAGTACCACGTACGAATCTCGTACGTGATATTACTAGAGTGGTTGAAAGATATAAAAAATATTTAATTGGTGTTTTATCAAAATTAGAAAATAAAGTTTCAATTTGTGCCGATGGTTGGAGTGATCATTGGCAAAGAAATACTTATTTGGGCGTTACTTGCCATTGGATAGATAATTCATGGAAAATTCAAAAAAGATTAATTGCTTACAAAGATTTTGAGCCACCGCATTCCGCGGAAAATATTTGTGCGAAATTGCTTGAGATTTTTCTTGAATATGGTATTTTAAATAAAATATTTACTATTTCATTTGACAACGCAAGTGCTAATACGGCTAGTTTGCCCGATTTAATTATCGTTTGTCAACCCTCACTTGGGGGTAAGTTTTTTCATATTAGATGTTTATGTCATATAATTAATTTATGTGTTAGAGATGGTTTAGATGCATTAGAAACTAATGTTAAGCCAATTAGACGAGCTCTTCAATTTATTTCAAAAAAAAATTCTAATACAAAAAAATGGATAAAGTTTTTAAGAAGTAAAAATGTGCCGGATAAATATTTTACTTACGATGTTTCAACTAGGTGGAATTCCACCTATAAAATGTTAAGCGATGGTTTTGCTTATAAAGATCTCCTAACGCAATTTTTTATGTCAATTGGCTATCATGAACCTCTATTTACTTATCATTGGAATGCATGCATTAATTTATGTGAATTGTTAAAGATTTTTAATACCGCTACTTTGGCTTTTTCGGGAGTTTATTATCCAACTTCCGTTTTGGTGCTAGAGCATTGTATTGCAATTGTTACTATTTTTGACAATTTAAAAGAATGCCCTATTTTAAAACAATGCATTTTTAACATGAGACAAAAGTGGCTTAAATATTTTGACACTATTCCGTCTCTTTTCTTGGTTGCAAAGTTATTAGATCCTCGAGTTAAATTAGATGATTTAGAGTCCATTATAACTTATTATTATATGAAATTATATCCCGATGGTGACGGTATTTATGAACTTCCGTCAATTATTGTTAATGACACAAAAAATGATTTGATTAACCTTTTTAATGAGTATAATGCCTTATATGGAAACACTTCTCAAAGCCAACAACATGAATATGATTTCTCTACTTCTCAACCAAGTTTTACTAGTGGGGATCCATATAGTTTTATTGCAAATTTGTATAGTAAAAAATATGGTCCTTCTCGAGGTTCATCTTCATCATCATCAAACCTTCCCGTGGAGTAAGAAACCTATTTCACTACAAACTTTGAATTAAATCAAGATCCAAATTCAAATGAATTTGATGTTTTACAATGGTGGTCAAGAAGGAAAGACATTTATCCTATACTTTCCATAGTTGCTAAAGAAGTATTAGCCTCTCCCGCTTCAACGGTGGCGGTTGAATCGGCATTTAGCGTTGGTGGAAATGTTTTGGATGAAAGACGTTCTCAACTAACAAGTGAAAACTTGGAACATCAACTTTTACTTGGCGATTGGGTTAGAGCGGAAAAAAGGCAACAAGACATGCCTTATGATGAGGATCTATTGGATCCAAGATATCAATACGATGTCGAGGACTCCACGGAAAGTAGTGATGAATGAATGTTGTTTTAGATTAATTTTTATTTTAATTAGATTAGTTTAGACTTTAGATTAGATTTATTTTTAATTAATTATAATAGTTAGGTTGAGGTAAAGGCTCCTAAATGTCCCCCCTTATTTATAAAAGGGTAAGGTTGGTTGTCCCCCTCTTTGTAATTTTATTTTGATTAATAAAATTTAAGGGTACCGTCCCTTTTTTCTTTTATATACTTATTTCTTTTAAAAAAAGTTAAGTTTTCTTTCTTTCAAAATTCATAACTTTTTTTATAAACCTTTTTTCAAAAAATGTATGTAGATAACTTAAGTTTAAAATAGTCTTATTTATCCAAAAAAAAATTGAAAAAAATTAAAAGTTAACTTTTTTCAAAAAATCGTTAACTTTCATTTCTTTAAAAATTCATAACTTTTTTTATAAACCTTTTTGTAAAAAATGTATGTAGTAAACTTAAGTTTAAAATAGTCTTATCTATCCAAAAAAAATTGAAAAAAAATAAAAGTTAACTTTTTTCAAAAAACCGTTAAAAAAATTAACTGAAAAATGATATGCTCGGCCGAGCAGCACCAAAGACTCGGCCGAGCAACCCTCAAAACCCTAAACCCTAAAAGTGTTGCTCGGCCGAGCAACACCAAAGACTCGGCCGAGCATATCCAAACCGTCAAACCGGAGGTTAACCGGATAACCGTTAAAACCGTGAACCGCCTAAACCGTAACCGGTTGAGCCGGTTAGGCGGTTCGGTTCCGGTTGGGGATTTGAAGGTTTGAAACCGTCGGTTTTCAACCGGCTAACCGCCGGTTTGTTCAACCGGCCACGTCTACCTTAACCTTGTATTGTTTTTTGTTGATATCGTCCTTCCGTCAGTATTCCATCCATTCTTTCGTTAAAAATGCCTTTATGGCATGATGATATCATTAAAATGTTGAGTTGGTCCTAAAAGTTGATGAAGTTGTCTGAGGTGGAAGTAATAAAGAGTGAAAGTTTATAATGCTGAACTATTGACCCCCTTTAAATTTGTTTTTATAAATCTAAAGGGCTTTATACTAAAATTGTTAAAAGAACTCCACCTAACCCTAACTCTTCAAATCAGATTACAATATAAACCCTCACATATTCACCCCTCAATCTCTTCCAAGCCGCCGCTGCCCCCACCCCCTTTCTTCCCATTGCCGATTCCCAACCACCACCACCACCTTTCTTCCTACCGCCAATCCCCACCACCACTCATTCAGGTCGTCACATTAAATCTCTCTTCTCCCTCCTTTCTCTCCCCATAACAGGTGACCGTTTACCTCCCTTGCCATCTTTGCGCCTTTCTCCGTCTATATTGTCAGCCTCTACACCGCCGCTGCAACGACTTCCTTATCACCTCCCTCATCCCTCGATCCCCTTCCCCTTTCACTTGCTCGCTTTTAGGCCGACAAAAGCAAGAAACACCGCCGTCCCCAACCCGAACCATTAGCAATTTCAAGTCTTTGGATCTTAAAAAACCCATTTGCAATTTCAGGTATCTTAAAGTTCTTTGTTTATTTCCGTAGACTTCATTCCACGAATTTGAGATGAGACTCGCAAAATTTATTTCAAAACAAACCCAATTGTTGGACTTTCTAAGCTAATAACGATGAATGAAGATGGCACTGGTTGAATTTTTGACAGATGTTTTGTGTTAATTTTTCTTGAATGATTTGATCTGATAATTATTTTGAATCTTACAATGGCTGCGGTTGTGGATTGTGTTTGAATGGTGGTGTCATTGTTGGTGGGCTTCCGTAGAGAGAGAGAAAGGGTTTTGTTGTTGCCTGGCGTTGGGAGAGGGGCCGAGCTGGGGAAGATGGGGAAGACGACAAGGGTGAAGGGAGGGCCCGAGTTGGAGTGTTGCCATGAAAATGGAATGGAAGGTTTGACAGTGGAGATATGAAATGGGGAGGGAAGGGAAGCTTATTTCCAGATTTAGGGTTTAGAGTTTTTATAAAAAGAATCAAAAGTTTCAGTTTAACTTTTTATATTTAGGAAATAAAAATTAATGTTAATTATTTAATCTTATTCACTCTCCCTTAATTCTCACCTTAAATCCAATCTCGATCTTCCAATCCCTCAAATCCCACTACTCCAAACCTAAACCACCAAATCAATCATCATCGTCATGATCATTTGTTCTACCAAACCCACCACCACTGGGGACAACCGTGGATTTCGACGGTGATCGTGAAAACCGTAATTTCGACGATCTCCTTGCTCAAAGGAACTTTCCCCTCCAATTCTTCTTCCACAGCTACTAGTACTGCAAATAATCAACAACTTAAAAGCGGCGAGGATGATGAAGATGAGGTTGATATGGTGTTTAGGTAGGCTATTGATGCTGCTTGTCTTGATCGTTTTCCTTGCTCCGATGACGATGATGAGGATTCTAATAGCCATTTCGACGATGATGACACTGATGATGTGGGTGTGTAAGATTGAAGAGTTAATATCGTCATTTCAATCAATGACAATTTTGTAACAATTATCATTGCGGGGGGTATTCAGTAATTTGCGGGGGTGAATACAATTCTCTCGAGAAAATATGTTATGTACGAAACATAACTTGGACTTTCCTTTCCAAAGCGTTCACATGATAGTTTAAAACTTGATGTGGGTTCAGTTAGTTTCTTCTATCCTATATAGAGTATATGCTATCCAAGTTAAGAATGAACAAATATCCACGCCTACCTTCCATGTTTGATAGCTCGAAAGCCTTTAAATCCAAATCCCTCTTCTGCTAGTTGCTAACCATTTGCAAGTATACGAAATAGGCTCGACCTTTTCTCCATCTAAACCTAAAGATATTTTCTTTTCCTACTCTCTTAACTCATTATTGTGTTACAACTCTTGTGCAAGCTTTTGAGTTTGGTAGTCAATCATGGTAACAAGAACATTTGAATCTGCGAATTAGTCACTTCTTGAGAATGGATTACTCCCTCAGTCCCAAATTGAATGCCCTTTTTTGTACCTGTAGGAGGGTAGTCCTACAGGGTCGTAAAAGGGTTTTAGGATATTGTACGAGGGTTTTCTGGTAGGGAGGCATGACACGAATTACCGAATAATGAAAAGTATGAGCGAGAATAGAAACTAGAAGGATTTTTTTAGGAGAGACAATTATTGCGGGACTTGTTGGTCTGTCTATAGAGAGAGAAATATTAGAGGATAACCTTTGTTACTTGGTGCAAATGAATACCAGTTAAGTACCTGTGAGCACCCCAACTCGGAACCTTACGCGTGTCCCGAGCTGGAGAGGCTCAATCTAAGAAAACCCATCTAAGTTTTTAAAACTTTTATTTGCCTTTAAGAGAAAACCAATTCTAAATTTTCCATAAACAAAATCAAATAATAATATCTCCACTTGGAGGAATTTAAACAAATACTTTAGTAACCATACTTGATTAATTACATTGAAAATCCTAATTAACATTGTTTGACAAAAGAGTTTTCCTTACAACTTGTAAAAGGTAATACTTGAACATGACTCCCGACAACCCACTCATATACCTATCCTGATAAGTCCCAAAAGCAAGAATCCAAACTCTTTCCCCGGCCTCACTGGATCAGGTCACCTGTCTCAGCACAATCTAAAGCAGTAAAAGGGAAGGGGTGAGAATAAATCTCAATGAGCTATTATGAATGCAGCAAGATGCCAAATACGATGCAACACATAGCATGGTAGCACATAACACATTATGAAAGCGGTAAACACCTTACGTTACCTCATTTTACCTTTTCCCGTCTGAACAATAAGTCGTACAACGTGGGAGTGAAACTCCACTCTTTGGTGAATTGCCCCCATGCACATTCACCGCTTATAGGTCTCATACCCCAGAGATCCATATAAGAAAATAGGATACTTATATGACCCTTATTCAGAGTATCATATAATATCATCGCTACTAAAGCCGTTGGCTTCATACAAAGCATTCCACCGGTACACCAAATCGCAGCAGTATGTAAAGGCTCCTTATTGCTCAATACAGTAGCTTGCACAGCCCACTCTGTGGCCACAGAGGGGGACGGTCCTGTATAATGAACCTTCAATCACTTATAGAACAAATCAATAATTGATTGAATTCCATTATACCCCCGAATATCAACACGTTCAAGCACATAATAGATACTTGAAATAATCCACAAAAGGGATAATCATATAACAACATGGTAAAATATACTCATGTTACATCCATACTATAGTGCAACAGTTCATGTAATACACTATGCATAATACCATTAACGAATATAAATTCAAGTAAGGTATCCATATAACCACATAATCCACACCGGGATACAATATAATCATATACCAAATAATCCACACCGGGACGCAATATAACAAGATCAAATAATCCACACTTGGGATACAACACAACAGCTTGCCAAATAATCCATACTTAGGATAATATAATAACATGCTAAATAATCCACAAAAGGGGATAAGCAATATAACAACATATCATAAACAATTCCTACGTAGTCATTACACAACTTCGGATAACCTAATTAAGAGTTCATGATCTATCTCCCAAGTTCGAACTACATTGGTGAAGTACAAATCAAGCTTAATAACCCATTTCCGAACCATATTCCGTATTACAAGGTCTCTATAGGGATTCACGCTAAATTTATCAAGTTGTGGTCACAATGCTTAAGTGTCCCAAGTTCTACTTTAATCTAAGTTGAAAGGGATTGATTCATATCCAAATTGGATTAGGTTCTATTAATTTATAATGGTTAGAGATCATTCCACGAGGTTATTAGTAAAATTCAGAAAAAGAGAAAACTGGGAAAGTGCGGTGACACGGGCGACCGCCCATGCCACTTGGGCGACCGCCCAAGATGGGTTTCAAAGCACTCCAAGACTACGCGCTACTTGGGCGGCCGCCCGTGGGCGACCGCCCATGGCCCTTTTCAGCACATTCGAATTTCCCAACTTTTTACATAGTATTTTTTTTCCTCTTAAATCTTCCTTAATCTCATGAACACTAAAAGGGATTGTTTAACCTTACATACTTCAACTTAAATCATCTAAATCCAAGATCATATAGGCCTAGATTGTTTACCAATTAACTTCCCACCCATTTCATGTTTTCATTTTCTAAATCTAACTCCACCCATTTCTTCCATTCTTCGCACTTCCAAGAACAACAACAATTTCTATAACACTAACCAAATCCTCAAATCCAAGAAGGTTTCCCCAAAGTATCAAATAACCATTTTAACAACAATCACAATATTTCATAACCCATTTCACTAACCCATTTCAAGTTTAATTCTCTAAAACTAACTCCACCCATTTCTTACCCTCTAAATCAATTTCTAAGAACAAGAGTATCCTTCTTTGCCATTTACCAATCTCCCAACTTCAAATAGGCTTCCAAAGCATCTACACAATTATCATCATAACAAGAACAACAAATAAGAGTTCATGAACATTCATAAGAAGGGAAATCATAACAACTCACCTTGGAATAGGAGATGGATTAAGGATTTCTTGAGCTTGCTAAACTCCCCTAGATGCCCCGATTACAAAAGTACTCCCGGATTGACAAATGAAGAAGTAATGACTTCTCTAGGAACTTGAGAAGGTGAAGCTTCAAGGTTGCTCTTCCATGGAATTTGTAAGAGAAAGATGAGGGAGGATGATGAGGGAGGATGATGAGGAAGTATGGGGAAAAGTAAAGAGGAAGTAAGGAAGATATGGGGTTTTGACTATTGGGGAGAGGTGGATGAGTGAATTAGGGGGAAGGGTATGCCCCCCCCCCTTCTTAAGGCTTTCCCATTTTAATTTAAAACCATTTATCCCAATTATTTATTTTACCCATTTTAACCTCCTCTCACTCTTTATCTATTTTCTATTTTTATTTTTATTTTCCTTTTTGAACATTATTTTATTTCCTTATCATTTTATCCTAATATAATAAATAAAGTATATAAAAATGGACACGTAATATTAACAATAATATTAAAAGCACACAATATGATATTAAAATTAGTGCCTAGGGTTAGGGTCGTTACACTCACTCCCCCTTAAAGAAAATTCGTCCCGAATTTGATTGTCACTTACCCTAAGGTTCAAATAGCAAAGGTTACCTTTCATACCTTCTAACTTAATATTTTTTAATTAGATTTCTCAATGGCATGATTCTGCTACACATTCTCATAACCCGAGTACTCTAGGACTTCACTTCCCAATTAGTCTCTTCAATTCTATGATTCTTTCCAAGATTTCTAATTTCATTAATAATACGATATTACAACGCAATATTCCAAGAATACCATACAATTATCACTAACCCGAATTTTTACGACCTCAAGAAAGTACAATTAAATAAAAAGTATTACAACTTATGTCACCAAATGCATTACGATATTACATTTAAAACTTCAATACTCTATAAACTGCTCCGAGTCGGTCTATAAGTCAAATCACCTACCTTTTCTAAAACTTCAAATGGATTAACAAACTTTGACGCTAAATTACCTTATGCCTAGCTTCACTAACCTCACCCCAACAGATTGGAGATCGATAATATCTTCCTGAACCACGCCTCATACGGTTTTATCTCAATGCTAGAATGATAACTGCTATTATACGCAAACTCGCTAAGGTTAATTAAACTTCTCAAGTTGAAAGGAAATCCGTCACACAACATAACCTATTCCTCAAGAATTTGGGTAGTCCTCAAATCTCTTTCTTTCGACTAACTAAATTCTCCAACTCTTAGGATCGGTAACAACTCTCAAAGGAAGCTTCAAAAAGATAAGGTTCCTACTTAAATAACGCAACACAAGTGCGGCTACTCCCGAGTAGAGGATAAGAAAATCTCACTTATCTAAGTTAAATTCCTCAAAGCATACGTTATCACTTTCCCATTTCGTATAATATCATAATCTAATCTTCCTTTAATACACCTTAAAATTTCGCAGAGTCCTCACATCCACTAGGTAATATAAGGGCCGGATCTATAACTAATCTATTCTCCATTTCTATTAATATGATTCATCCTTATTACATCCTACACCATTTATACGTCCTTTAGAGTCAACCAAAGCAACGACTTTACAATTCTTAAGAGTTCCTTAAATTTCTTCGGTAGCACTTCCCAACTCAAAGATCACGGACTCAATCCTCACAAGATCCATGGTAACATCCGAGTTTAGGACTATAGAACCCAAAATTTGCAATCCTCTCGAGCCAACTCATACTAGCCAAACTTGCATGCAGGGACTCCTCCCAAGGAATCATTAACCCAATTCTCAAATGATTTTTTTCCGGAACTTTATTTAACAAGGAGATCCTCAATTCTAATTACCCTAAAGTCATCAAAATAAGGGTTTAAAATTTTGCTTATCATACTCAGAACCAACACATGAAATATACCGACGGGAGCACATTTACCATTTACTCACAACTAGCACATAAAAATTTTGAAAAGACTTCCTACGCAAGTCTAACATATACCAATTACCCTTCACATCTTAATTCAAAATTTTCACCTTAAATACCCATATATAACAAGAATTTCACATTGAGGTTTACCTATATCAAATACCAATATAAGCAACTTAGGCATGGAAAAAGGAGACTCACTTATTATGATAGTCTACCATTATACAACAACTACTTAACCCTCCCGGTCAAGTATATCTCAAAATCATAAATTAATAATTATACCAATTCAACTGGCAATACATGCTCAGCCATAACCACATCACCATCGTGGTAAACCACATCACCATCGAGGTATTCTCTCATAAGAGCAGAATCCTCTAACAATAAACAAAATTTCAAACAATGTATGCCACATAAAAGCAAAACGCTATGCTACACATAATGATATGAAACAGGATCTATAAAATATGATCCCTAACTTCTGAGACAGGGAATATACCTCTAGTGACCTCTGGGAAATCCATCTCTCTTGGACCCAAAACACATACTTGACCTTGGAGCTTCTCTTTTGGTTTCCCTTCCTTATCTCTTTTGATACCACCTCTTTGACCCCTTTGACCGGCACCCGAAGCTAACCTCTGACGAAATGCAGGACAATTTTTCCTGTAGTGCCCCATTTCTCCACAATTCAAGCATTTCCCTTGCTTACTCCAACACCTGTCTTCAGAGTGACCCATCTTCTTGCAATATTTACAATTCATCCCATACTGTTTGGGTATTGGCCTAGACGAAGAAGCTACCACAAGTTCCTCTCTCACACTTCCTGAAGTTAAAGCCCTTGGCTGATCTCTAATGATTTTGGATCCTTGTCCTAGATACTTTGACTTATCTCCAATCCCACCTTCCGATTTTCCACTATTTTCCTCAATGCTATTCTCGATCTTATAAGCTCTCTCTAAGACTGTCTGATAATTGGTGAAGCTATCAATCACTAATTTCTTCCTAAACTCAATCCTCAAACCTTTTATAAACCTATGAACTCTTTTCGCTTCATACGATACCAAATGAGGGCAACTTCTAGCTAATTCCTCAAACCTGATTACATACTGATTCACCGTCATGATCCCTTGTTCTAGTCCTAAGAATTTGATCTCCTTCTTGTCCCTTGTAACCATCGAAATGAAATAATCCTCGAACTGTTTGGTGAAATTATCCCAAGTCTGGGGCGTATGATCCCGCCCCCAATTTCCTTTCAAAATCTGCCACCACTGATCAGCTGGACCTTCAAGTTTGAAAACGGCATACCTAACTTTCTCTTCGTTGGGACTTCCTATAACCTCACAAATCCTATTCATTTCTGCTAACCATTTTTCTGCCTTTAACGGATTCGGATCTCCGTTAAAGCTCGGTGGGTTCATCTTCACAAATCTTTCCAATCCATCACTTTGACATCCCTCTGGTTGATTCGGAACTGATCCTCTAGTCTCCATACCTTGTACAAACATCCTGAATAATTTCATAATCTCTTCATTCTGAATTTCACCTATACTCATATCTCCTTCATTTTCTAGAACCTTTCGCTGGTCATCCTCGCTTCCGGCCATTAGAACGAACTCCTGCATTAAACACTCGGCGTCAATTTCCACACATTCCCCCTTAGTTTAGACATCTACCCTTGACCTCTAAACTAAGCTCTGATACCAACTGTGAGCACCCCAACCCGGAACCTTACGCGTGTCCCGAGCTGGAGAGGCTCAATCTAAGAAAACCCATCTAAGTTTTTAAAACTTTTATTTTCCTTTAAGAGAAAACCAATTCTAAATTTTCCATAAACAAAATCAAATAATAATATCTCCACTTGGAGGAATTTAAACAAATACTTTAGTAACCATACTTGATTAATTACATTGAAAATCCTAATTAACATTGTTTGACAAAAGAGTTTTCCTTACAACTTGTAAAAGGTAATACTTGAACATGACTCCCGACAACCCACTAATATACCTATCCTGATAAGTCCCAAAAGAAAGAATCAAAACTCTTTCCCCGGCCTCACTGGATCAGGTCACCTGTCTCAGCACAATCTAAAGCAGTAAAAGGGAAGGGGTGAGAATAAATCTCAATGAGCTATTATGAATGCAGCAAGATGCCAAATACGATGCAACACATAGCATGGTAGCACATAACACATTATGAAAGCGGTAAACACCTTACGTTACCTCATTTTACCTTTTTCCGTCTGAACAATAAGTCGTACAACGTGGGAGTGAAACTCCACTCTTTGGTGAATTGCCCTCATGCACATTCACCGCTTATAGGTCTCATACCCCAGAGATCCATATAAGAAAATAGGATACTTATATGACCCTTATTCAGAGTATCATATAATATCATCGCTACTGTAAAGCCGTTGGCTTCATACAGAGCATTCCACCGGTACACCAAATCGCAGCAGTATGTAAAGGCTCCTTATTGCTCAATACAGTAGCTTGCACAGCCCACTCTGTGGCCACAGAGGGACGGTCCTGTGTATAATGAACCTTCAATCACTTATAGAACAAATCAATAATTGATTGAATTCCATTATACCCCCGAATATCAACACGTTCAAGCACATAATAGATACTTGAAATAATCCACAAAAGGGATAATCATATAACAACATGGTAAAATATACTCATGTTACATCCATACTATAGTGCAACCGTTCATGTAATACACTATGCATAATACCATTAACGAATATAAATTCAAGTAAGGTATCCATATAACCACATAATCCACACCGGGATACAATATAATCATATACCAAATAATCCACACCGGGACGCAATATAACAAGATCAAATAATCCACACTTGGGATACAACACAACAGCTTGCCAAATAATCCATACTTAGGATAATATAATAACATGCTAAATAATCCACAAAAGGGGATAAGCAATATAACAACATATCATAAACAATTCCTACGTAGTCATTACACAACTTCGGATAACCTAATTAAGAGTTCATGATCTATCTCCCAAGTTCGAACTACATTGGTGAAGTACAAATCAAGCTTAATAACCCATTTCCGAACCATATTCCGTATTACAAGGTCTCTATAGGGATTCACGCTAAATTTATCAAGTTGTGGTCACAATGCTTAAGTGTCCCAAGTTCTACTTTAATCTAAGTTGAAAGGGATTGATTCATATCCAAATTGGATTAGGTTCTATTAATTTATAATGGTTAGAGATCATTCCACGAGGTTATTAGTAAAATTCAGAAAAAGAGAAAACTGGGGAAAGTCTGGTGACATGGGCGACCGCCCATGCCACTTGGGCGACCGCCCAAGATGGGTTTCAAAGCACTCCAAGACTCTGCCTACTTGGGCGGCCGCTCAGCCCCCATGGGCGACCGCCCATGGCCCTTTTCAGCACATTCGAATTTCCCAACTTTTTACATAGTATTTTTTTTCCTCTTAAATCTTCCTTAATCTCATGAACACTAAAAGGGATTGTTTAACCTTACATACTTCAACTTAAATCATCTAAATCCAAGATCATATAGGCCTAGATTGTTTACCAATTAACTTCCCACCCATTTCATGTTTTCATTTTCTAAATCTAACTCCACCCATTTCTTCCATTCTTCACACTTCCAAGAACAACAACAATTTCTATAACACTAACCAAATCCTCAAATCCAAGAAGGTTTCCCCAAAGTATCAAATAACCATTTTAACAACAATCATAATATTTCATAACCCATTTCACTAACCCATTTCAAGTTTAATTCTCTAAAACTAACTCCACCCATTTCTTACCCTCTAAATCAATTTCTAAGAACAAGAGTATCCTTCTTTGCCATTTACCAATCTCCCAACTTCAAATAGGCTTCCAAAGCATCTACACAATTATCATCATAACAAGAACAACAAATAAGAGTTCATGAACATTCATAAGAAGGGAAATCATAACAACTCACCTTGGAATAGGAGATGGATTAAGGATTTCTTGAGCTTGCTAAACTCCCCTAGATGCCCCGATTACAAAAGTACTCCCGGATTGACAAATGAAGAAGTAATGACTTCTCTAGGAACTTGAGAAGGTGAAGCTTCAAGGTTGCTCTTCCATGGAATTTGTAAGAGAAAGATGAGGGAGGATGATGAGGGAGGATGATGAGGAAGTATGGGGAAAAGTAAAGAGGAAGTAAGGAAGATATGGGGTTTTGACTATTGGGGAGAGGTGGATGAGTGAATTAGGGGGAAGGGTATGGCCCCCCCCCCCTTCTTAAGGCTTTCCCATTTTAATTTAAAACCATTTATCCCAATTATTTATTTTACCCATTTTAACCTCCTCTCACTCTTTATCTATTTTCTATTTTTATTTTTATTTTCCTTTTTGAACATTATTTTATTTCCTTATCATTTTATCCTAATATAATAAATCAAGTATATAAAAATGGACACGTAATATTAACAATAATATTAAAAGCACACAATATGATATTAAAATTAGTGCCTAGGGTTAGGGTCGTTACAGTACCTATTTCGTCCCTAACCTATATTCACTTTTTCGTTTTGGTACTGAATGTATTTTTTTTTCGTTTTCCCTTTTAACCTCGTTTTTTTATGTTGATGTAGTACTTCCGTTAGTCTTCCGTCCATTACACCGTTTAATATGCCTATGTGGCACAGTCACGTCATCAATTTCTTATGTGGAATAATTACTACTTAGTTGGCATACACTTGAAGCTGACATGAAAGTTTAGGGGTCAAATTGTAAAAAATGAAATTTGAAAACCCTACAACTATAAATATATGCATACATATATACTAAGAAATGAAATCTGAAAACCGTACTCCATCTCTACTTTCCAGCCGCCGCCGCCGCCGCCATCCCAACCCCCTCTCTCTCCATGCCGCAGACCACCCCCATTCCCACCATCCTACGTCGGCCACTACCTCTTTCTTCCTCTGCCTTCTCCCCCCCCCAAACAGCCGCCCTACCCCTCCCCATCAGCTCAACTACCCGGCCGCCCCTGACAAGCCTTTGTTCTCTCGAGATCCAGCTACCACTGTCGCCACCGTCGACGTCGCCATCTACCCCTATCTCTTGCCGACCGCTGCCCTAAGCTGACAGCCGCCCCATTCAAGCCTCTGTTCTCTCGAGATCCATCCACCACCGCCGCCGTCGTCGCCATCGACCCCTATTGCTCGTCGACCGCTGCCCTAAGCTGACCCAGATCCATTATTTCTTAATTTTTATTTTTGAATCTAAATTTGGTACAAAAGTTATTTTTGACCCAAATTCTTTCTTGTAATTTAAAAAAATATTTGTTGTAATGGGTTGATTTGTTATTGATTTTGGCATAATGTTTTTTTTAGAATCTGATGATGATGGTTGTTGTGGTGGATGGCGGTGTTGGTGCCGTAATTATTGGAGAAGTTCTTAAAATTACATAGTGATGAATGAAAAATTATTAGATAAAAATTTTACAAAAATAAATAGAGAGAAAAAATATTGGAGAAATTTGTAACGGTAATAATTTAAATATTTATTGAAATAATTTAAAATTCAGTTTTTTAATTAAAACTAAACGATATTAGATTAATATTATAAATTTTAATATTTATAAACATTTTTATTCATTTTTATTCAATTTTATAAAAAATATAGATATTAAAAAGTTACTATAAGGGGTTAGTAGTTTAACATTATGCTCTTTAACCCATTAATATTTCCACCTCAGCCTATTTTATAAAAATTTAAAGCCAACTCAGCATTTTAATGACATGGCATGCCACATGACAATTTTTAACGGTCAAATGGATGGTCAACTGTCGAAAGGACGACATCAAAATAAAAAAACGAGCTTAATGGGGAAAACGAAAAAAAAATACATTAAGTAAGAAAACGAAAAAGTGACTATAGATTGGGAACGAAATAGATAATTAATTCAAATGAATACTAAAGTGAGGTATTTATAGGCAATGAAGAAGCCCATGTGCCTATGGGCACGACATATGGTCCATGGTGGTATACCATCCCGCAATTCTCCATTATAAACCCAACTAGGCCACATGTAACCCAATTATTGTAACATGTGGAAAACTTTCTATTCTAGTCTCCAATCCACTGTTACTCGGTGTTCCCGATAAGTGGAAAAAATATACTTCCTCCGATCTTGTCTAATCGGGGGAAGTTCTTAGAGATAACAGCCCGCATATCGCGGGAGAGAGACGTGTTCGTGGGATGGAGATTCGTTTGCGGGGAGACGATTCGCGGGACGAAGATACGTCTGTGGGAGTCAATCCGCGTGACGAAAATGGGTATGCGGAGACGATCCGCTGGACGACGGGAGACGATTCGCGGGACGGAGATGCATACGCGGGAGACGATCCGCGGGACGGAGATGCATACGCGGGAGAAGATTCGCGGGACGAAGCTGCGCCTGAGGGAGATGATCCGATGGACGGAGATGCGTCCGTGGAAGAGATATATTCACGAGACAGAAACCTATCAGCGGGAAAAGGACCAATATGTGTGAGACATGTGCGCGGAACATGTATATCTTACGGTCCCAAAATGAATAAACTTTTGAAACTTTACCTTTAAATAACTTTGTTCTCATTGATTTTTTTTTTCCAAATTTTTTTCATAGTTCATTATATTTTTTACAAAACTAAAATTTTGAAAGTGAAAAACAAGAATGTTAGTCGTTTTTTTCTATTAAAAAACAATATTTTCAAATTGACCCTTTAATTCCAAATTGACATTCATTTTGGAAAGGATACGGAGGGAGGGAGTAATAATTAGCATTGTTAGGCTCCGTTTGTTTCGGGGGAAATAACTTTCGGAAAATGATTTCCTGAAAAATGTTTTCTGGAAAAGGAAAACGTTTTCCGAAAATGTGGAAAACGTTTTCCGGAAAATGAGGAAGATGTTTTCCTGGAAAACAACTTCCTTAGGAAAATGGGGAAAACGTTTTCCAGAAAATGAAGATGTTTTTCAGAAAATTATTATTGAACATACCAAAAGTGTCGAGTTGGGCCAAGTAAGCAAAGCCCAATCCTAAAGGCAACCATTGCCCCAACGTATCAAGGAGGCCAGGTCCAATCAATACAAGGCCCAAAGCCCATACCAAATATCAGTCGACTAAGTCCAACGTCCGACCTATTAGGTCCCGACTTGACTTAGTCCGACCTTACAATCCAGACTCTAATACGGGTACGATCCATGCTCTACCCGTCAGTCAGGTCGACCCTTCTTCAAGTGGCGACCTCGACCTAATCACTCAAGCGTCGAGCTAGCTAAGATAGACATACATGGTCAAATCTTTCCATAACCGCATCCCTACAAATCAGGGACTGTTTCAGGCACGTTCTCATGACAAGTAACTGCCGCTAGAATCTCGGAGCACATATCGCTCCACCAAAAATACAACAACCATCACCTATAAATACATCATCAATACCAACGGTGCAAAGGTAACTGCCATTTTGTGTTCTGAATTCATTATTCAATACATTTTGAGCTTTATTCAACGGTATTCTTACTCTCACGCCCGAGCGTCTTCGCCGGAGACACATCCGGCTAGTCGTGGGTTCTGATTTCAGGTCAAGGAGCTAGGTGATTAATCTTGCCACGTGGAGGATTATTGATAAAGCACAATTCCCGCAAAGATCGCTTGGTTCCATTGCCGGGAATCGTGCTTTAAACTTGACCTCGAAAACTCTATCAACCTACAACAATGGTGACTTCAGACGGACACGTATCCGAGGCTTCACTTGGGCATGAGGAAGTGAACAACAACAACACGAATACAAACGCAAATGCTGAAAACTTGAACTTGCCTCCTCCCCCACCAAATCGTCCCTCACGGTAGAGCCACACGCTCTACCAAAGGTCGTTGATGGCGTGGGATTGCCTCGACACAAGGAGAGGGAAAAGGCATATGGATGGGCAAGGAGTTCCACCTCCTCCAAAGCGTCCAACTGCTCAGGCGAATGTTGGAAACAGGGCAGGCCCCTCCACCAACCCCATGAGCAAGAAGGAGATGATGTTGGAGCGAGCCCAGATTCTGGCCGACTTGATAGCCATGGAGGAGGCAGAACAGGCCGACATACGCTCTGAGAGAGTGGCACCTACTCAGGTTTCTAATGGGCAGCAGGCCAGGAGTTTGAGGCCAAATGAAGGTGTGGGGCAGAATGGTGAAAACAGGATAGTTCAACGAGCTCCTACGGTCGTTCATGTGCCCAAGAACGACCTAAGGGCTAGCCTCAATGTAAACAGGGAGCAAGAGGCTCGGGCCCGACTTAAGGACGCGCTTAATGTACCAATAGAAACAGACATGTGTTTCGCCCAGACGCAGAGGTCAGGGTCTCATAGAGACAGGAACGGGCGCAGGTCGCCCGTAAGAGAGGAGAGGCGCAGGTCGCCACTCGGAGATTATAGGCGCAGGTCGCCACAAGGAAGTGACAGGCACAGATCTCCAGTTCGATCAGAGAGGGCTCATTCTCACAGGGACAGAAGGAGTAGGCAGGTGACTCCCCCTAGAAGTGAAGGCCAGAAGTCAAATGTTGCGCCCCCTCCAAGAGATGAAAGACCCGATGCTAGGGAATGGTTGTTGATGAAAAAGAAGTTTGAGCAATGGGAGGAGGAGAAGAAAAAGGATGCTGGAAAGGTCGAACGAATTGACTTTGCTCTTCGACCTCTTTCCAAGGAACTGAGAGATAGTCGACCTCCCCCTAGTTTCAAGTTGCCCCTTCTAGAGAAGTATTCTGGTTCCACCAATGCAAGAAGCCACATAGCACACCTGGAGGCCACGATGTGTTTTGTCGCCAATGAAGACGACAATATGTGCAAAGCCCTCGTAAGTACCCTCACAGGAGCAGCTTTGACGTGGTTTAATGGTTTGGCAGCTGGTAGCATAACCACTTGGACATGCTTCGAGGACCAAGTTCCTAGATCGCTTCGACCGCCGGAGCTCTGGAAAGTGACGGTGATCGATTTAAACAACTTGGTGCAGCCAAAACGAAAGCTCCATGAGCTACTTCACCAAGTTCAAAGAAATGGTCGACAAGATTGAAGAGGACATCACAGACAGGAGGTGATCAATTGCTTCCGAAGTGGTATTTCCTCGGAAGACATGGACTACGAGCTCACAGCCGAACGGTCACAACTCGACAGGAGTTGTTTGAAAAGGTGTATAATGTCGCTCCGTCGAGGAAAGGAAAGAGAAAAAGAATGGTAAAAGCCCCAAGGTGGAGGTCGCCGATGATAAAAAGGACTCCAACAAGAATGGAGGAAACAATAAAAATGGAAAGAACAGACTAGGGCAACAGAGAAAGTGCCCGAGGCTTTCACTCCCCTTACACGTGAGTCGAACAGAGATTATGAACGCCGCCGAGCCGGGCTCCTCCCGTCCCGATGAACCTGTGCAACAAGTTTAGGAGGGACAACAGCAAGTACCGTGACTACCACAAAGACACCGGTCATCTCACGTAAGATTGTTTGGGTTTGAAGCGCATTATTCAAAGAATGGTCGACTGTGGAAGGCTCGACGCTTATGTGAAGAGGCCTCAAGCCGGGAGGCGAGCAGCCAACAGGTGGACAGCAGGGATCTAGGCAACCTAGATTGAACCTGGGGGTCATTACAGAGCAAGCAAGCAACACGACCATCAAGCACAAGATCTTCCAACTCAATAAGGCCCCACATGTGCCTCCAAGAAGAGAAGTCAGAGATGAAGCGATCGCCTTCTACCCCCATGAATTGGCAACTAATATGGCGGCTAGGGAGCAAGTTCTCGTCATCCCAGTCTCATAGACGGATGTACGACGAGCAGTACTCTTAGTCGACACGGGGCCTCGCAAAGATATTTTGTTCTACAAAACTTTTAAAGAAATGGGTCTTAATGATGAGCAATGGGAGATATGATGGTAGGTTGGAGGGCTTCACCAACCATCGAGTTGATGCTAAAGGCCATATAGAACTCGACGTCGATCTAGGCCATCACCCCCAAAGGATTGTGTCAAAGGTACAATTTATTGTGATTGATGTAAATAGTGACTACGCTGCCATACTTGGTATTCCCGGACAGTCGCTCTTGGAATGGTGGCATCGATCCCTCATCGCCGAGTGAAGTTCCCCACACCCGCCGGAGTAGGCCGCGTACAAGGCACAACTCGAGCTTACCCGGACCATGTTCTTCGGGAAAGGAAGAAGAGAGAGCTTGAGATCGAGACTCGCAGATGGTTATTTAAAGCCGTCACACCGCCACCAAAACTACTCTACTGTCTACAATCACCGATGTGGAAGAGTCGACCTATCGCTCAAATGACGAGGTCACGCTTGAGTCGACACGTCACTCTAACTCCACAGAGGTCGATCCAGATGTAGTTATGGTCGACCAAGTCCTCATAGGCAACCTATGCCTCCAGCTCGACAATAACTCCTGGGGCCACCACCACCGAGGTAGACAAGTTGGATGACATGATAGCCGAGGAAGCTCCACATTTGGGAGCCGAGGAAAGGCAAAGGGTCGAGAGATAATAATTGAGACTCTACAATTCGTGGATGGACCGTAGCTAGAAGTCATGGGACGAACTAGAGTCAATACTTACCAACCTTTCCTACCCCGACCAAAAAATTCAGATTGGAAAGCAAACTATCGCCGAGGAGCGAGCGTAAATTATTGAGCTACTCAAGGAGAGTAATGATGTCTTCGCATGGAGGGTAGAAGACATGAGGGGAATCAAGGAAGAGGTCGCCGTTCATAGACTTGAAGTTAACCCGACCATAAAGCCTAGACCCCAAAAGTTGAGAAGTTTTGCTCGTGACAAGGAAGAAGCTATTAAAACTGAGGTACAAAACTTTTAAGTGCAAGGATAATCAAGGAGGCCACTCATACAACGTGGTTGGCCAACGTGGTCATGGTGAAGAAATCGAATGGCAAATGGAGGCTGTGCGTCGACTTCACCACTCTCAATCTTGCTTGCCCAAAAGACAAAGCCTATCCCCTTCCCGTGATCGACAAGCTAGTTGACTCCATTGCCGGTCACTCCACCCTCGCTTCTCGACGCTTACTCTGTTACCACCGCATTAAGATGCATGAGGATGACATAGTCAAGACGGCATTTCAGCGGCCTGAGGCATCTACCGCTACAACATGATGCCGTTGGATTGAAGAACGCAGGGCGACTTATCGTAGGATGGTGAACAAAGTCTTTGCTTCTCAAATTGGTCGAAACATGGAGGCCTACGTCGACGATATGGTCATCAAAACAAAGACTGGACGTCACGTGGTCGACCTAAAGGAAACGTTCGCCAATTTAAGAGCAAACGACATGAAGCTCAACCCTAGCAAGTGTGTATTTGGTGTAGCCGCTGAAAGTTCCTTGGATTCATGGTATCTCAAAGGGGTATAGAAGCTAATCCGTAAAAATCAAGGCTTTAGTCGACATGAAGGCTCCCACCAAATACAAAGAGATGCAATGACTTAACGGAAGGGTAGCAGCCTCTCGCCGTTTCATATCAAAGTCGCAGAGAGGTCTCCCCTTCTTCAAAGCATTGAGGGGGATGAAAAGTTTTGAATGGACGACCGAATGTCATTCGTCGTTCCAACAGCTGAAGGATTACCTCGCTACTCCACCTCTCCTGAGTAGCCCGACCACTGGTGAGACTTTGTTTGTATATTTATCCGTGGGAGACAAGTCGGTGGCAGCGGTTTTGATTAGAGAAGATGAAGGGCTTCAAAAGCCGCATACTACATCGCAAGGCCCTATCGATGTGGAGAGCAGATACTACAATGCCGAGAAGGTCGCTTATGCCCTAGTCGTGGCTTCAAGGAAGCCGCGAGCTTATTTTCTCGGCTCATCCAATTGTGGTTCTTACAAATGCCCCCTAAGAAAAATTCTTCACAAGCCGGAGAGTTCGTGTCGACTTCTCAATTGGTCAATTGCCCTTACCGAATTTGACATCGAGTATCGACCTCGAAAGGCGTTGAAGGCTCAAGCTCTAGCCGACTTCTTGGTCGAGCTTACGTTCACCAAGGAAGACGACGAGCGCCGAGCTCCAAAAGAAAAGGCTAAAGTGGAAGGAGTCGTAGTCCTGTGTCGCCATCGCCTACCCGACGATTGTTGGAAGGTCTATTCAGACGGATCAGCGACCAAGAATAGCATGAGCCGGGATAGTGCTAATTGAACCGTAACCGGGACAGCTGTACGAGGAGTCATTAAGGTTCAAGTTCGATGCTTCCAATAACCAGCCGAATACGAAGCCTCGATAGCAGCCTATAGAGTACGCCAAGTGTTTTGGAGCAACTAAGATCATGGCCTACCGTGATTCCCAATCGATAGTCAACTGTGTCGAGGCGAGTATGAGGTGCTTAGTGCCACACCGATCAAATATCGCGACTGGTGAAGGAACCGATAAAAGATTTGGAATTCTCGAAGATTCGAGAATTGGACGAGAAGACAATGAGCTAGCCGACCTCCTCTCGAAATTAGCCACTTCGGATGAACCACATGATGAACCTATCTCCTTCCTCGAAAGTCCAAATTATGAAAGAGTAAAAATTCAATGCATAGATGATCCCTCAAGAAATTGGACTCAGGAGAGGTGTTGGATCGAGGAAATGAAGGCATACTTAGAAAGTGGTGAGCTGCCAGATGACGAGAAGAAGGCTCGAGCTATCAAAAAGAAAGCTCCGAGGTATGTCATTCAAGGAGGCGACCTATACAGAAGATCCTATACTCGACCATTACTAAAGTGCATCCACCCTCAAGAGGTCGCCCTATTGACACAAGAAGTGCATAGTGGAATTTGTGGTGGACACCGGGGCCGTGACTCTTTGCCGACAAGTTAATCACTTTGGGGTACTATCGGCCACACATGAGAGCCGACACTCACAACTTTGTTCAACAATGTGATCAATGCCAAAGATTTGCCAACTTACCTCATATGCCAACAACCGAGCGTACTCCGCACTGCAGCTTGGCCATTCGACATGTGGGGCGTCGACCTGATTGGACCCTTCCCTCCCGCCCGGGGAAACTGCAAGTATGTGATCGTTGCCATAGATTACTTCACTAAATGGGTTGAGGCCAAACCATTAGCTCGCATCACAGAGGAAAATGCTATCAACTTCATTCATGACTTCATTTGGTGTCGATTCGGTTTTCCTCGAGCTATAGTATCTGACAACGGCCGCAGCTTCTCCGCAGCCTTCGGCGTAGATGAATCGAGTAGGAATCAAGCATTGGCAATCCTCCGTCGCCTATCCTCAAGGAAATGGGCAAGCTGAGGCAGCGAATAAACTTGTTCTATCTTCGCTCAAGACAGGTCTCGTAGGTCGCCGTAACAATTGGTCGGGACGAACTCCCCGCTTCTTCGGGGCGCTCGTACAACCACTTGGGGCCTACTGGGGAAACCCCTTTGCTCTCACTTATGGATCGTAGGCCACGGCACCCGCCGAGCTCGCATTCCCACTCGCTAGAGTGACTTTCTTCAATCAGAGCAAAATGATACCAATGCATTGATCGACCTGGATCTCGATCGACGAGAAGCGAGAAATGCCTTACCTCCGAATGGTCAACTACAAACAGCGAACTAAAAGTTACCACGACAAGAAGGTCAAGGCAAGGTCGTTCCAAGTTGGAGATTATGTGTTGAGAAAGATTGAGGCAACGGGTAGAAGGACCCAGCAGAATAAGCTATCTCCTAACTGGGAAGGTCCCTATGTGGTTACTCGAGTCGTCAAAGAAGGAACCTACATGATAGCTCATCCCGGAGGAGAAGAGTTGAAACATCCTTGGCACGCCACTCACCTCATCAAATACTACTTTTAGTTTTCAGTTTCCAAGTTCAAGTTTGTGGTAGTTATAGTGTCAAATTGATGTAAGCATGTTCCATACTTCAATGAAAAGCGCAGTTCATTCCATCAAGCATAGTGTTACACTAACCCCAACAAGCTCGACTCTTAGTCAGCTTCATTTTAACAAGCTCGATTCTTAATCAGCTTTGTTCATTTAACAAGTCCGACTCTTAGTCGACTTCGTTCTAACAAACTCGACTCTTAGTCAGCTTGTTCTAATTAGCTCGATTCTTAATCAGCTTTGTTCAGTTAACAAGTCCGACTCTTAGTCGACTTCGTTCTAACAAACTCGACTCTTAGTCGCTTTGTTCTAATTAGCTCGATTTTTAATCAGCTTTGTTCAGTTAACAAGTCCGACTCTTAGTCGACTTCGTTCTAACTAACTTGACTCTTAGTCGCTTGTTCTAATTAGCTCGATTTTTAATCGCCTTTGTTTATTTAACAAGTCCGATTCCTAATCGACTTCGTTCTAATTAGCTCGACCCTTGGTCGCCTTCAATAGGTCGACCAAGGCATCATAAAGTCAGACGACCTTAAACTTAAGATGACTCATTTGCCCTACCATATCTAACTCGACACTTACATCGAAAGCATACAACGTGCAAGAAAGAGAAGCCGCTTACGATTAAACATAAGAAAGTCTCCCAAAGTGGGCCAAGACTTATTTAATTAAAGCTACAAAAGTACTATGCCTCCCAAAATCGGGCCAAGGCATCTAAGTATTCATAAAGACAAAAAAAAAAAAACAAGAAATGTTTGGAACTTGTTCGTTACATAACCATCGCTTCAAAATTTAATCTCGTGGGATCGCCTTCAACTCCGTCCACTAGTAGCCGCTTGTTTATCTCCGGTCTCCTCCCCGCACTGGGGCCGATTGGTTTACTCCGACTCGTAAAATCCATGTCTTGGAGTATCACCATCAAAAACCGGTGAGTCGTGCTCTTCAAGCTCTGGCTAAGATGGTGCTATAATTAACTCGAGCAACAGGAGGAGGAGTCCAAACTTCGCCTTCGGCGGCCGCGTCATCCTTAGCTATAATCTCCAAGTCGTTATTATTGTAAGGCACCAAGCTATGTCCCGGTCTAGCCGCCGTATTATGTGGATCTTCTCGCAGCCCATCGGGCGAGTTGTTCAACCGAGATATTGTAAGCTGTGATCCACCGTAATACGTCGAGCCATGTGAGCTCGACCTACATCCCAAAAGGCGCCGGCTTCCTTGGTAACATGAGCATGGAGCTCGCCACTTTCTTTATAAGCTTTCACAAACTTCATCTTTGGCAACCTTCACAAAGATTGTTCGCCTCCAGCCTCCCATTGTTGTCGAGCAAAGATCCAGCTTCTTCCTGCTTTTTGGCCAAGGTAATCGGAACCTCCTCCACTGTTGCTTCGCCACCAAGATCAGCCGTCACCTTCTTCTTCTCCTCCTTGAGACGGGCGAGTTCACCGTTGGCCTCCCTAGGCTCTTCCAGTGCCTCCTCCTTCAATTTGATCTCATTATCCTTCAAAAGCTTCAAAGCATCATAAGAGTTATCCAAGTCCGAGTTCTCCTCCTTCAATTTGTCAAACTCTCCTTTCAACTTTGTATAGTCCTCTTTCAACCGAGCTTGATCACCTTCCAGCCTTTCCCAGCTTCCTCGTTCTTACGAGCCAACATAGTCTTGGCCGCCTTCTCTCGCTCCTCTCGTCGCCTTCCAATAAGTGGTGGCTAAATCAATCATGGCAAGGGACTCGAAATAACGAGTTGATACAAGGGGTCGATCAAATGAAAAGAAGGGAGAAGAAAACGGCAAGAGGAATGAATACATTAAAAGCTCAAGGGTTACTCGGAGGAAGCGCCCCAACTCGAGCTCGACAAGCTTCGGAGTCAATGGCTTATTAGTAAACTCTCCGATCGTATCCCGATCGCCTCCTCCCGACAACTACCTCGGCCATATTCCAGCTCCGGATACTCCCTAGCCAAGCCGTTGATCCCGGTCAAAGGAGGCACATCACTTAGCTCAAAGAACCCTATTCCGAATCGCCTCGTCATATGAAACTTGAATAGGGGAAGCATGCGGACTTCTAACTCCAGCCTCCACCGGCTCACTAGCACCGACTCCGATTGGATGTCGAGTTCACTACCGATGGCCCAATCTTAATCTTCTTGCTTAGAGGGGCAAGATCATCTTCATCATCCCCTCATCATCTAACTCGATCACGGCGACTTGGCCTTGGAAGCTTTTTTGGCTTTGGATTTGGTTTTGGATTGACCACGAGTCCTGGTTTTTCTAGCATCCTTAGCTGGCTCCACGGCTTGGTCGGATATGTTGGTTTCTTCAGCATCGACCTCTTCCATTCCTTGGGCGACATCCCCAACTTGGTCCCCTCCAGCCTCTGGGTTCTCCTCTATCGGTATAGAGTTAACAGTGGTCCACATCCACCGTCCGCAAAATATCATGACGGAGAACACCCTCTCTCTCCCTATGTTCTCTAGCATTGGCTGCTCCACAACTTCTCTTGCTCTTCCTGATGTCAATGGTTCGGCCCATACTCGCTTCTTGCTCAGGAGTTAAAACTACACCAAAGTTGAAATGATCAAGGGTTAGGTCGACATATAAAATTTCTGCATACGAGCAAAAAGTTCTATGTACGAATTAAATATGTGTGAGCTAATTATTCTACGTACGAGCAAAAAGTTCTATGTACGAATTAAATATGTGTGAGCTAATTATTCTACATACGAGCAAAAGTTCTATGTACAAATCAAGTTCATAAATAAACAGCTTAGCAAAGGTAAGAGGGATCAAGGTACAAAGTGAATGGTCGAGTTCTTACCCCGAAATGTTCTACCCGCTCCTTACAATAGTTGGCGCCTTCTTACAAAAGTGGCACTCTTTCTCAAATCAATCGAGCTCCTCACGGGTGACCCAACTGGATATCTCTCGACATCTAACTACCGGAACCACGGGCACTACCTCTCCTTCACCAACCATCAATCCAAATTTCTGATAAAATTATTCTTGTTGGTTCCTGTGGCATCCCAACCGATAGCCCCCTTCTTGGTAAACTCCATCAACTTCTTGCGCAAATCATTATGCCAATATGGAGCCCAAGAGTTGTTCTCATCTACACCGCCGTATCGGCACCGGGCAAGGGAAATTCCCATCCTCTTCTACTTTCCACCACCGCCACGCAAGAGTTCCATCCACTAGCCTTACCAGGAAGATTGGCAAACAATTTGGGAGACTTTGGCTTGGAAGGAGTACTTATACCACTATCCTTATCAAACTTAATGCTAAAAAACTCCTTAAACACCCTCATGCATGGCTCATACCCTAAGAACCTACAAACCATAATGAAGCAAACCAGTACCCTACAGGTGTTGGCTCCTAGCTGAAGTGGCAAGGCATCGGTGCACTCTAAGAACTCATTTATAAAAGGGTCAAGAGGTAATCTCAAGCCAGCTTCAAATTGGCCATAGTAGAAGGCTACCTTGGTAGGATCCTCCTCGTAGGTGTCCCCAAACTGGTTAAAGAAATCCCCTACTATACAAAGTAACACTAAACTCCTTCCTATCAACCTCACAAAAGTCATGTATCATGCTCAAGCGAGATGGATAATTCTGCTTCCCTCTAACTGGCCTTGGAGGAACGTAGCCATTTTCATTCCTCGCCCGGCACCACGTTGTTCTCGAAGGCATCAACGATACGTGGGCTCGACGAGGTCGATGCATGAGCTTCACCTTGAGTCTCCATATCTGTACAAGAAGAGGGGGAAACAGGGGAATCAGTTCTAAATGAAGTCTCAGGAGTCCTAGCAGACACTCTAAGGGGCGACCTAGATTCCCTCGGAAACCCAATCCTATTTCTAATGAAAGAGGGTTTATTGGCATCCTTGACGTAAAACACAGCTAAATGGTCGAGAAGCTCATGAAAGAGATGAAATGACACGACTCGGGTCATCCGTTTCTAAGGCACCCAAGTCCTCTCCCTTTCGTAAAGTTAGTTCGGTGAATTGCAAGCCCCAACGGGTCAAAATCAAGGAACACTCCTCTACAGCTTATCTCTTTCCACTCTCCGTTCAAATGCTTGTAGACTCTACGATTGATACTACAAGAACCATACCCACTCCGCTTCGCAACTAAAGGTCCTAGCCATGGATAAATCAAAGAAATTGCGAAAGTTAAAACCCTAATTCTAAAGGACAAAGGAGATACCTTTAACAGTTGAGAGGAGAACGGAGCAATGGAGGACGAAAGCACCAATTTATAGCAAGGATCAATTTCCCTTATCGTCGCCGGAATCACGCACGTAGTTCAGAGCAAGAAAAGTTGTAAATGGAGAAGGATTCTTGAATTTATATCTTCCTGAATTGGAAAGGGCAAGGGAAAATTCAAAATTAATTTTCCTAATTAATGGCGGAAACAGTTTCCTAGGCGGACTC